>CM076572.1:1170331056-1170842402 GCA_034641835.2 Pinus albicaulis
TACCATGTAGAAATTTTCTGTTTCCCACCCCGGTTTTCAGTTTCACCTTATTTCTCCAAATAGTTAAATGCTCTTTCCCATATCCTTACATTCAACAAACTGGAAAATAATTTTTTTTGTTGAAAACACAAATTCTGGAAAATTTACAGAATGCTGGAAAATGCAGAAATAAATATCAGCACATACAAACAGCCATTCAACACATTTAAACACAGTGATTTTTGGTCAAGGTGACCCTGGAAAAACCCCCTACAACTCTTGGGGAAAACCAGTTCGAAAGCTCCTTCTTATTTCTGGAAAATGCTTTTTACAGTGAGAAAAATATTCAGAAAATCAGCAAGCAAACTTTTACAACTTATCTCGTTTTCTGTGCCTCACAGCCAACTGGAAAAACTTGCAAACAACAAAACAAAACAGCAATAAATGCTATACGGCCTCCTCGATTTTCGTGCCCAAATTTCAGCCTTAAATGCTGCTGTACGGACTGCCTAGAAAAGCGTGCAAGCTGCCATAAATGCTGTTGTACGATTTTCCTCGATTTCTGTGCAGAAAAACAGTAGTACAGCTGTACGGATTTCTGCCTAGAAAAGCATGCCAAGGTACAGCCACTTGCTGTACGGCCTCCCTTGAAAAACGTGCCAGCAAACTTCAGCTTTTCTACTCCTCAATTTCTGTGCTAACTTGCTGTACGGCCTCCTTGGAATCTGAACCAAAACTGCTGTATGGCCTTTCTAGAAAATCGTGCCCAAAATCTGCCTTTCACTGTGTGCTAACTCAGTTGTACGGACTTGCTGAAATGCTGCCTTGGAATGTGTGCCAAGCTGCTGCCTCCTTCTCCTCACTACCCAGAAATCTCCCTTGCTCTCTTGCTCTCCTTCTCTCAATCTGCTCATGAAAGAATGAATGACATTTTCCTCCTTTTCCTCCTTTAACCTAACCCTAAGTGACTTTTGGAGAATCCCTAAATCCAATAGCTGAAATAGATTGAGATCTAGGACTGAGATTAAATGCTCATTTAAATCTCACTTTCTATTTTTTAATTCACCCCACTTTAATAAAGACCCACTTAGTCATTTATTTCCAAAGTCACTTTTCCTTTCTAATTTTACATTGACTTTATTAAAGTCACTTTAAAACTAGACTTTAGTAACTTTATCACATAAAGTCACTTTTAAATTAGATTTGACTTTATAAAATTATAAAGTCACTTTAGGAGAAAAATTAAATTCTTTTGGACACTTTTCCCTAGGCCAAAGATCAAAGCCTTAGGGAACCACCTGTCCTCCGGTACCAAATTTCAACAAAATAAGGAAAAATCATATTGGAGCCTGAAGCAGTGAGGGAAACAAGAACCTAACAGCTATGGAATCAATCAATTTCAGAGTATCTCATTACGCGAAAGAACTTACCCACTGAAGATTCTACATGGAAGGATGAGAATTTTATACAGAAACATCCAGAACTACTCAAGCATTGAGGACAACACTTTTTTTTAAGGAGAGGGGCATGTTAGGTCCCTATAAAACTAGTGTAGCCCCCTTATCGTTATTGTTAGTGTAGCCCCCTATTGTTATTGTTGTGCCCATGTAGCTCCCATATTGTTATTGTTGTGCCCCATAGAAACCCGTTATTGTTATTATTGTAAAGGCTAATTTTCAAGTCGTTGATCTATCTTTTTTTTTTGTTTTGTGATCTGGTTGCATAACACAATCACTTCGACCTTGTCCTCAACAACAACTTTCAAACTTCAGATGCTCTCCAACTGATTCGTTGCTCTTGGACCTATCTACCATTGCCTAATCCTTCACTTATCCTCCTAGAAGATGTCCTTCCAGCTCCCCAAACTTCCTTAGATCTAAGCAGGACTATTGTGAGGGACTCGACCCTATCTAGGGCTATCTGAGGCAACCTAAAACACCTTCTAATCCACTCCAACAAAGCTAGTCCATTTGTTGTTGCTTCAAATGTATACGACCTAGTCTTGGCTGCCAAGTAAGCTACTCGTCCCTTCAAAAACCCTTGTTCCAACCACCTATAGCACTTCAGTAATACTCGGTTTGGAGAAGAAGATATGTTGTTGTTTTGTGCCCAGATTTGTCCTCCCAGTCTCGGCCTTACCTCCTTTCTTCCTGCGCTACCCAAAAAAGATCCAAGACAGTCATAAGAATACCCTATTCTTCCCTTTGTTTGGTCATCTAAGGTAGCATCTCCCTCAGGTGTGTTCGGCCTTCTATTTCAGACTTCACAGGATAGATAAGTGACTTGATTGGATGAGGAAGGGGCTCCTGTCATTCCTTTTTATACCTTTCCTTGTGGTGTCATCTAATCCATCAAGAAGGTCACTTATGTAACTTGAATTCTAGGACCATTCACCCACACAATCACATAAAAATTAATAACTCAACTTCTAGACCTCATATTTGAGTGATTTTCACTGCCCTTACTCCTATAGGGGTCCTCTAACACCTTTAGGCATCAAATCACTCAACCTCCTCACGCTTTTGTCCCCACATCATTGGGTGCAAAATCCCACACTTGGGTTCTAACCTACAAAACAATTTTGTGTGCCTATTCCTCCAAAACCCTCTATCCTAGGGTTTCGGTGACCTCCCAAGCTACAAATCTCAACAATCCCATATCCAATATCCCCTCATATATACCCACAAGTTGTCCCAATAACCTATATGACCATCCCTATCTAATGCCAAGCACTATAGTTGCATCCAAGGTCACTCCCTCTGAATAGAGAAGCACTTGTCCATCTTGGAAAAAACTCCAACATCCTCCAAGGTTGATATTGAGAGCACGTGTACCATCAACCTCGAAACAAACAACATCTTTGCCACCTCCAGAAATCCTCCTAACTCTAGTTGGAATCTAACACATCCAACCCCCTTCACTGCATGTGTGGTGCTAGCTCCACAACTCACATGGCAGTTTGAGTCTGTCTCTAAAGCACTATGGAACAATGACCTTATCCCTGTCATTTGATTGGACGCTTTATTGTACACTAGCCATAACCCACTATCCTCATACACAACAATACTACTGTCAAGAACACAGGAAGAAACATTCTTCTCGAATTTCTTCATAAAGTCATCAACCTCAGTTGATGTTGATGTAGCCACCTGATCCTCCTTCTTGTGTGCACACTAGCTCGCATAGTGACTAGTCTTGTGACACACAAAGCACTTCACTTTGCTCATGTCCTTCACAAAAGTAGATCCCCCACTTCCCTTTACTTTACCTTTGCCCTTTCCAGCAAAAGAAAAATTCTCCTCATCATCTTTTCCATCATGTTGGCCTGCAGTTTTGGAATGTCTCCTTGTCTCCTATTCGAAGTCATCCCACAATCTATCCCAAGTTCCAACTGGGCGAATTTTCCCGTGCGACGATCCCACCAACGAAGGCATCCCACTTCGGAGGAAAGCCACTGAAGGCTGATCTAACCAAACTCTTCATTATCAATAGTTTCCCCCACTACTGCCAAATCATCTCTAATTTGAGTTATCTTAGTTAGGTATGATGCAATTGTATCAATTTCAAACATCTTGCCATTTCTTAGTTTCTCCTTCAACACCATCTTCTTGTTTTGGTTTGAACTCTAGTACAACTTGGTTAAGGATTCCCACGTCTCATAAGGAGGTATAACATGGTCTCTAATGGAGTCCACGATTATCATCTTGGCCTTCACGTTTTTCTTATTAAACTTGACCAACTAAGTAGGATCTGTAGGAATTGGGACAATCTTCTCCACAATCTCTCACAACTCCTGCATCTCAAATAACAAAACAATTCGCTCCTTCCACGGGCTGAAATTTCATGCCTCGTCCAACATGTCCTCGTAGTAGCCATCTTTGTCAAACTAACCAAAAATTAAATTGTCACCCTCTACATGTTTTCCAGGCCCGCTACCCGAGCCTGAGCCTACTGCCCGTTGTCTCGACACTTCAGAAGTATAGTCTAGCAAATATATATATATATATATATATATATATGCCTACTGCCCATTGTCTCGACACTTCAGAAGTATAGTCTAGCAACAATATATATATATATATATAAAATCGAGCCCCCTGTTTTATGTCCACCTTTTCTTTAATCGTATTTCTTTTCTTTTTCATGACTAAAAAAAAATGCCTATTAAAAAAACTTATCAGCCACCAAAAAAATCTAGCCGCTTTTAAAATTTCGGGTTCATATGATCCTAGGTAACCTGGCTCCGGTGATCTGACACGAACCTAACACTTGTAATTCCTAGATCGATTCAAAGTTTCTACTCTGGTACCAAGTTAGAATTTCCTGAACCCAACACCCGATAATCGGTTTCCAACAATTATTAACTGAATGAATACATGGTAAGTTCGTAACCAAAAATATTTAGCAAAAGCAAAATTTCTCGATCTAAATCACATATAAACATATTTTTGCCCAATCAATAGTTCTCCATTAATAAATTAATCACGGAACTTACTTGCGCTTCTGTCCTGGGATAATGGCCCAACTGAGAAAATTCAAACTGATCACCAACCTCATTACACTCTCTCGGACCTAGCACACACTCATTGAGAAGTCTCTCTCAACCTTGTGTTGTTTTTGTTGTCTCTTAGCTCCACTTTAGGCTCAATTTATGACTTTCCTAAGCTATGAATGAAAACCAAAATTAGCTCATCAAGTTAACTAAAAATAAGTGATTTTACTTTAGTTAACTATCATATCTTTAGCTTTCTCTACTTTAACTCAAGTATAAGCCATAAATTTAACTTGTTTTACATGCACATCTCATGCATGTCACATGTAACACATTTGCATGTGTGCAACTCACTTGCACACTTTGAATGTCGCATGCAAGCTCCTAAAGCAGCAAATCAAGGTCCTTCTAATCTAGACACAAGACTACAAGTACCTTCTGAGCTACAAAGCTCAACACAAACCTCTTGGTACTTAACATCTCGGATTAAGATGGACCTATACTAGTGTATTTTTCACTTTAAGCATCAATGCTGGTTTTTAATTTTATTTTCTATTCATGGTTAAATTTGTTTTCAATTATGGGTTAAGGTGAACCTATGCGAGTTTATTTTTATTTCTGTTTACAATTTGCATATATTGACACCGAACAGTAAATTATTATAATTTCTTTGCTTGCTTTATCAATTAATTTAAAACAATTTTCTTTTAAGATGGGAGCGCCAAAACGAAAAATGGAATAAGTCCGACCTTAAACCATGGCTTGAATACCAGACACCAGGTCACACGTTACGAATGAGAGCTATAATATTTTATTTATTAGTGGTGCTCTGTGGGGCTGTTAAGCGAGAAGGATTAACATACAAATAACAGTACAGTTGTAGTATAACTTTCCCACCTTCGAAACGAGAAATAAATTCTTACCTGCAGTTATCCAGAGTCATCTTCTTTTTGGCCAGCATGTCCTTCAGCCGGCCTGGCGTCGCTATAACAATGTGCACTCCCTTCTTCACAACTTCTAGCTGAGATCTCATATCTATGCCACCTATGCAGAGCATCGGCCGCAATTCCGGATACCCCCGCTCCTGCAACACGGCGACAAACTCCTCCACAACCTCGAATGTCTGCCTTGCAAGCTCGCGAGACGGGCAAATCACCAATCCAAAGGGCCCTTCGCCAGCAATTATTGGCATAGACACCTCTTCCTGCAAAGCAACCATAATCATAGGCAGGACGAAGACCAGAGTCTTCCCCGAACCAGTAAACGCGATGCCTATCATATCTCTGCCTGAAAGTACCACAGGAAGCCCCTGGACCTGCACAGGAGTCGGCTGAACAATTCCTTTGGCTTTAAGCTTCTTCAAAATCGGTTCCGGAAGTCTCATATCCTTGAAATTCTTGATAGGAGGAGGAATTGAATCACCGTCGACAAGAATGTGCCACTGTTTACGTACCGCCTCGCATTCCTTCTCGGTCATATGGCGTATGGCGGTGGGAGGCTTCCAACCAGTTACCATTGGATCGTGATACTCAATTCCCTTGGCCAATTCCCACACCGACATCAAAGTCTTCCTATCGGAGAGCCGCTCAATCATATCCTTTTCCTGCTGTACGATCTGCTCCATGGGACTGATTTCTGGTAAATCTTTCTTCAGCTGAGAAGCCTTTACGAGCAGGCTAGGTTTTGACTCCGTTAAAGCAGCAGCTTGATCGGCATCTTGTAACAGAGAACCTTTGCCCTTTCTCTGTAGAATCTTTTGGGCTTCCATCATTCTTCGCTTCTTAATGGGGATGTACTCTGCGTAATCGTCTTCTTGTTCGGCGTTTTCTGGGAGGTTTTCGCGAACTTCATTTCCAGCGCCATCGAGCTTCACGGGATAAGGAAACATCAGAGTAAGTATTAGGGCTTGACAAAAAACACAAAGCACAAAACCCTCATTTAAAGACCTGCGCACTTCAATTTCAAATAAAATTCTGTGAATCGCCATCTCAAGTAAAGATCAATGAATTCAATGTCAAATAAATATCGGTAAATTCCCGTGTTCTTAAAGCAAATATAAATGTACAGACCTGGTAACTGCGGCCATGGAAATTGCTCTCGTCAATGGCCGCCTGGTGTGCCGGCGGGGAGGTTGAAGCATCTTGCCCACTCATTTTCACACACACTAAGCCGATGAGGCCGAACTCGAACTTAAACTCGAAACCTCCTGTGGAGCAGCGATTCAGACAGCAGTTCGAGTTCTTTTTTTTTTTGGCTCTTCGAGCTTTAAATTACTTAGGGCGTTTACGTATCTATCTACCAGCGACCAGTAGAGACCAACACATTTTCTGGTGAAAGTTTCGCAGAGTTTGTGCTCGTTTTGGTTCTGATGGTTATAATTTTTTATTAATATTATAAAATTAGGAATTTGGCTTCTATAAAATGTGTGTAATAATTTTGGGTGAAAATCACATAAAATCCTTCCTTTAATATATATATATATATATTCTATAAAATTCTTCATTTTCATTATTAATAAAACTTGAAAATATAGAGTTATTATAATTTATAATAGGTTATTTAAAAAAGAAATTTGATTTTTTTTGTATTGCATGGTCTTGTTTTGTTTTGTTTTTTCTTTTTTTCTTTTTTTCTTTTTTTTTCACGATTTGGAGGAGTCGTCGTGACCTAGGAGTAGGCGCGTCTCTCTGTGCTGCTGCTGCAGCTGGATCCCGGGAGCATGGCCCCTCCGGAGGACATCCCGGATGCAGCCTCTCCACCTAATCATGCCCAGGCCTTCTCGGCGTTGATTAGTTCATTGAATCTGCCTCGACCAAGGCCAACAATTTCTAAGTTTGTTAAGAAACTGAAGGACATTCAGGAAGTCTCTCTTCCCCCTACGATCCCTCGTATGGCAGCTCTCTCGCTCGCCAAGAAAGGCCTCATTGGTCAATTGACAAGACTGTGGCCCTCGCCGAAGACGGTTCAGAAATGGGTCGAACGCAACTGGACAGACAAGATCAATGGGGAAATTTCAATCAGATTTTGTGACAGGGGTTATTTCACATTCCATTTTGAGACAAAAGAAGACAACGATTTTATATTCAAGAATGGGCCATATTTCATGGATATGAAAGGGCTTTACCTAAACAAATGGACTCCAGACTTTGATCCGAAACTTGACGTACCCAATGTTGTCACTGTCTGGGTTCGCCTCCCTCACCTCCCCTTGTATTGATAGGGCGATGACTCAGTCAGAGCGATCGGGAACGCAATAGGAAAATTCATTGATAGAAGCGAGTTGAAGGACAACATGCAAGCTTGTGCCAGAATCTGCATTGAAGTGGATCCAGGGAAAGGACTTCCGGAGGCGATCAAATTAAAGGATGACAACTCAACTCACATTCAACAACTGGACTACGAACAAATTCCTTTTAAGTGTAAGGTATGCCATGAATACGGGCATTTTGCTAATAGATGCACTAAAGTTATTGAGGTCGAAAACTTTGATCTAGAAGCACAATGAGAAACCATATAAAAAATAAATAAAAATAAAAAAAGAAGAAGAAGAAGATTGTGACGAACCTTAAAAACACCAGAGCTCCATCTGCCCAACCCTCCCATTCTGTCCTCCCCCTTAATCCCCCCCTGTCGAACCCCTCCTTAACCCCTCAGCGAATCCTTCAACCCCCTCTTAACCCATCCTCCAACCCTTCCCTTTCCTCCCATAACCCCTTCTCCTCCCTTGCCCCTTCTAAAAAGGACCCTCCTCAGCCCTCCAACCCCTCTCCTCTTCAAGGATCCACTCCTCAGATCTCCCCATCGAAGTTTTGTCCTCCATCCTCCTCCGTTGAGCCTTCTTCAGCCCGGATTATCACCAGGAACGCAGCCAAAGAGCATGGGGTCACTCTGGAAACCCTTAAAAAACTGGCCTCAGAAGGAAATCATCCAAACATCATCGAGATGAAACATCCCAAAAGGACATTGCCCTTGGAACTCAGCACCCAATAGAAACTTTCATTGGAGGGCATATCAATAAATAAGCAAGTCAACATGAATCAGAAGGAAAGACAGGTCCTCAACCTGCATTCCTGAAATGATGAAAGCCCTCTCTTGGAATTGTAGGGGACTAGGGCACCCCTCTAAAAACACCGCTCTAAGAGACCTTCTTAATCAAGAAAAGCCTGACATTATTCTCCTTCAAGAAAATAAACAAGGAGAAAGAGACATGGGGAACATCATAAATAAAATGAAGTATTACATGGGCACTGTGATGGAATCCAGAGGTGCCTCTGGAGGAATAGCTACTATTTGGAATCAAAATGTTTGGAAACAAATGGCAGTCACCAAGACCCGAGACTGGATCAAAGTCAAACTTCAGAACACAAGAAAACATTGTGGTAACTATTTACAATATTTATGGACCAAATCATTACAAGGACAAAGAAGTCTGTTGGGGCACCATGAAAGCAGATATAGACACTGAGGATAATATAAACATCATCATCGGAGGGGACCTTAACTTGATCTGCATGCCAATGAAAAAAGAGGAGGCAATTTTAATATTGATCCTTCAAGAGACCAGCTAGAAACAATTATCCAAACTCATGATCTGGTTGACATCATTTCCAAAACTGAAAATTCACCTGGAGCAATCGAAGAATCGGAGCTGGGAACATAATGGAAAGGCTTGACCGTTTTATTGTGGTTGTCCCTCTTATCTCTCATTACTCTATTTCCTCTTCTAGTATTCTCTCTTACTCTGCCTCTGATCATTACCCCGTCACCCTCTCCTTAGGAGATCAGTCCTCCCTTGGACCCCTCCCTTTTAGATACAATCCGCTTTGGAGTGACTTCCCTGAAGCCAGACAGATCATGCTCAACTCTTGGCAGCAGCATGTGGAGGGTTCCCCAATGCACATTTGGGAATCAAAGTTGAAGAAAGTGTGTATGGCACTTAAAGATTGGGCAAAACTTCACTATAGGGAACCGGAAAAAAGTTAGACATGAAATCAAAGAGAAGCTGGAAGCACTCCATATGGACATTGACACTCATGGAATGAGCCAAGAGAAGCATTAGCAGGAGAAATAACTATACTAGAACTTGTATAAAGTAAACAAGAAAGAAGAGGAGAAATGGAGGCTCAAATCAAGAAAACTTTGGCTGCAGGTTGGAGACAAAAATACCTCTTTCTTCCATAAACAAGTCACGGTCAGAAAGTCAAGAAACAATATCTCAACCATAATTGATGAGAAGGAAAGGTCCACACTGATTAGTAAGCTATCAAGGCAGCTGCTAACAGCCATTTTAAAAATATGCTCACCGAAACAGTTGTGTCGGAGGATTACAGTGATTTCTTGAACCACATGCCTAAATTGATCACGGATGAGATTAATAATACCCTCACTAAGGATATAGAGGAGGCTGAAATCCTCAATGCTATTTGGACACTACATCTAGACAAGTCTCCGAGCCTGGATGGCTTTTCCATAAGTTTTTTCCGGACCTTTTGGGATGTCATTAAAAAGGACCTTATTAAAATGATTATGTGGGTTCAAAGAAAGAAGAAGATCGATGGCTTTACAAACTCTACCTTCCTCGCTCTTATACCCAAAGAGAACCGTCCCTCTTCATTCTCCAGATTATACCTATCTCCCTCTGCAATTCTTCGTACAAAATCATCACTATAATCCTTGCCACCTGCCTCAAACCTCATCTCCCAAATCCCATTTCTGAAAATCAAGGGGGCTTCATATCCCAAAGACAAATATTTGGGTCTATCCTTGTGGTCCAAGAAGCCATTCACTCAAGTATGATGAGATCTGAGAAAAGATTCATCCTGAAACTCGACCTTGCTAATGCTTTTGATAGAGTGAGACATTCTTTCCTCCTTTATGTCCTTCAGAAAATTGGATTTGAATCTGATTTCATATCTCTCATCAACGCTTGCATCTCCAATCCTTGGATCACCCCCTTAGTCAATGGAAGGCCTGGGAAATTCTCTCAATCTTCCTGTGGCCTTAGACAAGGCTGCCCTCTATCTCCTTTCCTTTTCATCCTCATGGCAGAGTCCTTTAATAGGGCCTTGGATCATAAGCGCAAAGTTGGACTCATCACTGGTATCAAGTTTACCAACGGAGCCAAGAATATGAATCACTCTTAGTTTGCAGATGACACCCTCTTGATGGGTGGAGCCACCTGCATTATTGATCAGAGATTCAAATCTCTTCTCAACAAATTTATGCTATTTTCAGGAGGGCATATTAACTATCACAAAAGTTGCATCTATGGGTGGAATGCTACAATTAACACCATCCATAGTATAGCACAAACCTTTGGAGTCTCCTACAAGTGGAATTGGACCCACTTTAATTATATTGGGATGCATGTCAGTGTTGGACACTTGAAGACTGAGGTCTAGAACATCACCATTGATAAAATGAAAAAGAGAGTTCAGCAATGGGGATCTTCTTGGCTTAACCTGGTCGGGCGCACAATCCTCTTAAAATCTGTCCTCTCTGCCTTGCCTCTATATCACTTTTCCTTGCTTTATGCTCCCTCCAGCATTCAACAAAAAATAGAAGTTGTTTTAAGACAATTCTTATGGCAAGGAGGGAAAAACGAGAAGAAGAAATTCAATTTAGTCAAATGGAGGCAGGTTACTCAAAATTATGAAAATGGTGGACTTGGCATCCGCATTCCCAAGCTTTTGAACAATGCCTTTGGGGGGGAAATAGTGTGGTGCCTTATTTCCGGACAACATTCTTGGTGGAAGCAAGTACTGGAGACCAAATACCTCACCACTGTAAGACAAAATCTCCTTGATCAGGCTATCCCTAATAGGCCATGCTCCTGAATCTGGGCTCTATGCAAAAGAGCCATACCTTTTATCAGTAGATATATCTCCAAAGTCCCTCAAGGAGGAAGCAACATAAACATCTGGGAGGATAAAATTATGGGATAGTCTCCCCTCACTAATAGCCCGAGCATTCATCGTATTCAAATCATCTCTAGAGTCAAGGTATAAACACCATGGATCAGATTTCCAAATGGGATGAACATTCCAATGCCTGGAATGGATGGGCATTTCCTATCACTCCCCCTCACTTTGAGGTTGATCTAGTAAACTTGAAAGGAATGCTCCACGGTGCAGCTCCACTGTCAAAAGGCAATCAAGGCAGTTTTAGGTGGGATCCCTCTGGATCATCGTACACAATCAAAGTTGCTTATGGGTCCCTTCTTAAAGATCAATTCCCCACTCCTCTGTGGCCCATATGGAAGCTTGTATGGAAATCTAAATCTATCCTAAAGGTAAATATGTTCATCTGGATACTGCTCAAAGGTAAAATATTGACTTCTGATAATTAAAAAAAAAAGGCATTCTTGGTCCTTCCCGATGCCCCCTTTTTCAAAAAGAAGAAGAGACGACCTTCTATCTCTTTGTGAGGTGTCCCTTTGCCAACCATTGTTGGAATGATCTCACAAATTTCTCCCACATTGACTTAACAGCCATCAATTTGATCTCAAAGTTGATAAGCAAATGGAAAAAGGGATACCCTTTGGGAAAAAAGATAAAAAACATTGCCAAAAGAGTCTAGGACACCCTCCCATACACGCTTCTCTGGAGCATCTGGCTGGCTAGGAATAAGGCGATTTTCCAGGATAAAAAACCTTGCCCAGGGAAAGCTCAAAATAAGACCTGGAGTCTCTTTGTTGAGACGACCTTATCCAAAAGCAACAACTATCTCAATTTCAATGATCTACAAGCAGAAGAAAGAACATTTTTGGGGAGAACTCTCGATAATCCTGTCTACAACAAAACTCCCGCCGTACAAATCCCCCAAAAGGAACAGTGGAAGATAAGACTTAAGGAGAAAGAGTTTATCGAGTGGAGGGATGGTTGTAAAAGACTTGCACTCTTCTTCGATGGAGCATCAAAGGCCAATCCAGGCATTGCTGGGGCATGAGGTCTCATTAAGAATGAACATGGCTACATTTTGGCTTCCTTCGAATGGGGGCTTGGCTCTTTGTCAAATAACAAAGTTGAGGACTATGCTCTGTTCAAAGGTCTCCAAATGATCAAGAGCTTAAATTTGCATAAAATTATGATATTCAGTGACTAAGCAATTATCATTAGTATGATGATAAATAGTAAGCAATCCCCCAACATTGCTCTTTGCAGGCTCATCAACAGATGCTGTATCCTGAGCAAAGATATGAAATATCTCTCCTTCTACCATATACTCAAAGATAATAATAAACAAGCAGGCATCTTAGCTAACAAAGCTTGTAGTAGACCAGTCGATCAACTATTATACCAAGATGGCACATCAGTTTCTCCATTGCCATGATATCTCTCTCTGCCTCTTTATTTGACTGTATGATATTTTGAAAGATCTTGTCAGCGTATGTAAGTTCACCCCATACCATCAGCAATGCCTTACCTGTGACCTTATCTCCTCGTGAAGCTCACCTCGCTTCTATCTTTCTGCTAGTCCTTCACGCCCCCCTTATTTATTTTCCATCTACCTTCGTTATGTCTCACCTATCCCGCATCTGCGAATGCTCCTCTCTGCCTTTGGTAAGATCCTGCTCTTTCGGGACTCTTTCCCCCAAGTTGTTCGCTTTCCTCACCTTAGTCTCCCCTACCCGAAATTATTCTCCGCTTCATGTCATATCTTGTGGCAGTCCCGACCTCCCTCCACTTCTGCTCAAAGTTTTTAATCTAGCTATTGTCTCTTCAGCGTTGTCTGCCCTCAACCCCGGCCTCTTCGTGTATCTCCACTGCTCTTCGATTCATCAACTGATTGTTGTTCGATCCTTTGCTCAGACCTTTGGTGTCAACATGAGAAGCAAAAACTGCATCCATTTTGCAGACCTTCAAGCAGAAATGGCATTGATTCGTGGATTGCTGAAGATCATGGAAGAAAAGCATCAAGTGGATATTGCCTTCCTTCAACAACAAGCACAGACCTGTCAGAAACAGCTTCTGACTGCCTCAAATCGTTGCACACACGTGGAAGAATCCCTCCAGATCCTGAAATATATGCTTGAAAAACACTCTGCACCAAGTTCCAGCTCAAACAATGTCAAAAATGCCAATCCAGATGACAATCAAGACAAGGGGGAAAATTTTAGGGGCGATTTAGCCCAAGGGCGAATTTTAAAGGGTTTTAGATTTTGGAGGGGCGAATTTTTTATATAAAACCCCTTTTGTATAGTTTTGTATAGTTATCCCTATAATTATTTTTAAAATAATTAATTATTAAGTTTTAGCCCCAAAAAATAAAGGCTGATAAACGTTAAACCTTGGATTCGCCTCCCGATTTTTTGTTTTGGAGCAGACTTGAATTGCAGTCGCCACGATTTACTGGGTCAGAGGGGCATTGGAGTGACATTTGCCCCCATTTTAACTGGGTTGGAGCTTGGAATTTTAAGGTGAATGGAATTCGCCGTGATGTACTGGGTCTGTGGGTCGGAGGGGGATAAGGTCTTCTACGAATATGGAATGAGTCGTAGATATATTTTTCGATACCCTGCAACCCATAAACAATCCCTTGTCTTTGATTTGTCTCATGATTCTGCCGAGGGTGTCGATAGCCAAAATGAAGAGTAGAGGTGACAGTGCGCGGCATTGGCATGAGACCTTGGTAATGTGATACCCTGGTAATGTTGAAAAATTCAGTCGATAGACCATTTAACATTAATGAGAACTGCCATTAATGACAACTGCCATGTTTGTAGGGTGACACACCCCATAATCATGTTAATGTGACTGCGTGCAAATACAGACTTGTGGAGAATCATTCGCAGGAAGTCCCATTCAACATGGTCATAGGATTTCATGAGATCGGTTTTCATCAGACATGCATTCAGGTTGCGGGATTTGATGGAATGAATGTTTTCTTGAATGATAGCCATCACATCTGGAATCTTCCGATCAGGTAGAAACCCAATTTGTTCTGGAGTTGTGTGACCTGTTATGATTCTTTCAACTCGATTTGCAATCAATTTAGATATCATTTTGTATACAAAGTTACATAAAGAAGTAGGTTTATAATCAGAAAAATAGACTGGAGATGTTTTTTTTTGGAATGAACAAGCGTTTTCGGGAACTAAGTCTCTCTGTTCGTGGATTAGGGTTGAACAATATTACAGCGAGGAACATACTGGTTAACCTACATGATGATTAAGATAAATCATAAATGGCTTATATTTATAATTTTATTTTAGATCCTTATAGAATCGCATTCTAGACCATTGCAAATAGAAGAACTGAAAATCTTTAGAACTTATCTTAGGCAGACATCACTCATTTGAACCCCGTCAAGCCCTTGATTTTAAAGTTCCACATGTTTGTCATCTCTGTGAACCCATGATTTCAAATTGAAAAACTGAAAGAGCAGGTGCTTTATTTATATTAGGTATTGCCTATAGTCGAAATACATAAATTACATTACACCTGAGTGAACGTTTAAAATATATCAAATCCATATTTATTAATTAGAGCATACAAATCTAGGCCATTTCAGTAGGGTATTTTCAACCAAGAGGATGTTTGAAAGCATTAATTTAGTTAGTGTGTGTAATTCAAATATTCACATATCATCCCAAAAATAAAACCACGCCACTTTGTTTTAAGAAAAAAATGACTATATCAAATATTTTAAACTTTTCTGGATACTTACACAAAGCTTGCCATTTTTTTGTCATCTAAGAAACACCAATAAGATCTACAAATTCTACATTTTGGAAATTACTTTAAACAAGTTTGGGACAATATTGTCTTTCCAGGCTAAATGGTCTTGCATCTAGCATGGCATACTTGACGGATCTAATTGATGTGTGGACACTTGAATGTATTTTTTTTTCATTTTGTATCTGAGTCTGCAAATGGTTCCTTTAAGGACAATTTTCTAGGCTATAAATGCTGGAGGAATGGAGGGGGTATCAAGCTCTTTCTTACGTTCTTGTGCAGGGAGCTCCATGATTGTTTTAGCAGCCATAAATGCAAACCAAATGAATTCTCAAAGTTTCCTTCCAAGTTCCTCAATAGCTTCATTTAGTTTTGTGTTCAAGCCATGCTACGGTAGAACAGTTGCATTTTTTTCCCTTATATGGTGATAGTGCAACATTTTATCCAAAGAGATTAGTTGATGAGTTAACCTTAGATTGCATTGGTATAAGGATAATTATATTGTAATAGAAGATGAGAAGGATGAGGATATTATCGTTGTTATGGCAACACATGTTGAATAATGCTTCGATTCATCCACCATGGAGAAAAAGTACATAAATTATGTCCGGAAGCAAAATAACTATCTATACAAATGGAGAAATTTACAATGAAATTCAGTAGCACTTATGTCAAAACAAACCCATATGGTTCCTCAAAAGGAATTCTTGCATAATGAAAAAATAAATTTTATCTAGACACTTCATGCAGCTGTCCAGCGAAATAGAAGATACTGGCATATGCAATGTTTTCTTCCACTTCTAACATCCACAACTACAATGCATATAGCCTATAAAATTCTAATGTAACTTCATACATTGTGGTGCTCTCTCTAAAAAAGGTTTTGAGAAATTCAGTAGCACTTCTGTCAAAACAAATCCATATGGTTCCTCAAAAATAATTCTTGCATAATGACAAAATAAATTTTATCTGGACACCTCATGCAGTTGCCCAGTGAAAATAGAAGATACTGGCATATGCAATGTTTTCTTCCACTTCTAACATCCACATCTACAATGCATATAACCTAGAAAATTCTAATATAACTTCATATATTGTTTGCTCTCTCTTGTGTAGGAAGCTTCATGATTGTTCCAGCAGGCATAAATGCAAACCAAATGAATGCTCAAAGTTGCCTTCCAAGTTCCTTAGGAGCTGCATTGAGTTTTTTGTGTTCAAGCCATGCTACAGTAGAACAGTTGCATATTTTTTCCCTTATATGGTGATAGTGCAACATTTTGTCCAAATATATTAGATGATGAGTTAAGCTTAGATTGCATTGGTATAAAGGAAAATCCTATTGTAATAGAAGATGAGCAGGATGAGGATCATATCTCTGTTATGCCAACGCATGTTGAATCATGCTTTGATTCATCCACCATGGAGAAAAAGTACATAAATTATGTCCGGAAGAAAAATAACTATGTATACAAATGCAGAAAGTTACAATGAAATTCAGTAGCACTTCTGTCACAACAAACCCATATGGTTCCTCAAAAGGAATTCTTGCATAATGACAAAATAAGTTTTATCTGGACACCTCATGCAGCTGTCCAGCGAAAATAAAAGATACTGGCATATCCAATGTTTTCTTCCACTTCTAACATCCACATCTACAATGCATATAACCTATAAAACTCTAATATAACTTCATGCATTGTAGTGCTCTCTCTAAAAAAGGTTATGAGAAATTCAGTAGCACTTCTGTCAAAACAAACCCATATGGTTCCTCAAAAGGAATTCTTGCATAATGACAAAATAAATTTTATCTGGACACCTCATGCAGCATTCCAGCGAAAATAGAAGATACTAGCATATGCAATGTTTTCTTCCACTTCTAACATCCACATCTACAATGCATATAACCTATAAAATTCTAATATAACTTCATACATTGTTTGCTCTCTCTTGTGCAGGGAGTTCCATGATTGTTCCAGCAGGCATAAATGAAAACCAAATGAATGCTCAAAGTTTCCTTCCAATTTCCTTAAGAATTGCATTGAGTTTTGTGTTCAAGCCATGCTACAATAGAACAATTGCATTTTTTTCCCTTATATGGTGATAGTGCAACATTTTGCCCAAAGTGAGTAGATGATGAGTTAACCTTAGATTGCATTGGTACAAAGGAAAATCCTATTGTAATAGAAGATGAGCAGGATGAGTATCTTATCTTTGTTATGCCAACGCATGTTGAATCATGCTTCGATTCATCATCCATGGAGAAAAAGTACAGAAATCATGTCTGAAAGAAAAATAACTATGTATACAAACACAGAAAGTTACAGTGAAATTCAGTAGCACTTCTGTCAAAATAAACCCATATGGTTCCTCAAAAGGAATTTTTGCATAATGAAAAAATAAATTTTATTTGGACACCTCATGCAACTGTCCCGCGAAAATAGAAGATACTGGCATATGCAATGTTTTCTTCCACTTCTAACATCCACATCTACAATGCATATAACCTAGAAGATTCGAATATAAATTCATACATTGTTTGCTCTCTCTTGTGCAGGGAGCTCCATGATTGTTCCAGCAGGCATAAATGAAAACCAAATGAATGCTCAAAGTTGCCTTCCAAGTTCCTTAAGAGCTGCATTGAGTTTTTTGTGTTCAAGCCATGCTACAGTAGAACCGTTGCATATTTTTTCCCTTATATGGTGATAGTGCAGCATTTTGCCCAAAGAGATTAGATGGTGAGTTAACCTTAGATTGCATTGGTATAAAGTAAAATCCTATTGTAATAGAAGATGAGTAGGATGAGGATCATATCTCTGTTATGCCAACACATGTTAAATCATGCTTTGATTCATCCACCGTGTAGAAAAAGTACAGAAATTATGTCCGGAAGCAAAATAACTATGTATACAAATGTAGAAAGTTACAATGAAATTCAGTAGCACTTCTGTCAAAACAAACCCATATGGTTCCTCAAAATGAATTCTTGCATAATGACAAAATAAATTTTATTTGGACACCTCATGCAATTGTCCAGCGAAAATAGAAGATGCTGGCATATGCAATGTTTTCTTCCACTTCCAACATCCACATCTACAATGCATATAACCTATAAAATTCTAATATAACTTCACACATTGTTTGCTCTCTCTTGTGTAGGGAGCTCCACGATTGTTCCATTAGACATAAATGCAAATCAAATGAATGCTCAAAGTTGCCTTCCAAGTTCCTTAAGAGTTGCATTGAGTTTTGTGTTCAGGCCATGCTACAATAGAACAGTTGCATTTTTTTCCCTTATATGGTTATAGTGCAGCATTTTTCCCAAAGAGATTAGACGATGAGTTAACCTTAGATTGCATTGGTATAAAGGAAAATCCTATTGGAATAGAAGATGAGTAGGATGAGGATCTTATCTCTGTTATGCCAACGCATGTTGAATCATGCTTCGATTCATCCACCATGGAGAAAAAGTACATAAATTATGTCTAAGAGAAAAATAACTATGTATACAAATGCAAAAAGTTACAATGAAATTCAGTAGCACTTCCGTCAAAACAAACCCATATGGTTCCTCGAAAGGAATTATTGCATAATGAAAAAATAAATTTTATCTAGACACCTCATGCAACTGTCCAGCGAAAATAGAAGATACTGGCATATCCAATGTTAATATTGAGCAACATAATATAAGTGTATTGGATAGCCCTTGTACATGTTATACAATGGATCTTTTGCTGTCAAGAAACAAGGTCATAAGTAATAGCTTGGGTGGGTTGTTGCAAACTGAGAAATTTGAAACTTTCTTGGAATTCACATTGATCATAAGACAGCTGATAGTGAAGTCATTTTATTATGTTAGACAGGATCTTCAAATTTACATTTGGATTTCAATAAACCAGAACTGGATATTGTTGATGTAGGAGATGTTAGTTCAGGAAATAGGTCAAGCATTGAATATTTTCCCAGTTTTCAAATTTTAGGCAGTCCATCCTTCCAAATATTCGATCGTAATTTAAAACAGATTGCAATCTCCATTAAACATGATGTAATTGATCTAACTGAGTGCACCTACTATATTGATTTTACACTACTTTCTCGACAAAGTGACTCTGAAAAAGAATGGGCATTTTTGTTTTGGAGTAGTACAAAATCCAAATTTCTTGGTTGGTTTGTTTCTTCAGGAGAGTATGCAGTAGTAGGGCATCTAGGTGTTGTTGGTAATGGCGATTTCTAAGTATTTTGTAAAATATTTGGTTTTTCAGAAGATTCAACCAAAACTTTCATTTGTGACATGTGAGGAAGCCTTTCACATGTCATGTTGTAGTCCTAAAATAAAATCAGTACTTGTCAAAGATCAATGTCATGCCAATATTTCAAAAAGAAAGAGGAAGAGAAGCGAAAATAATTACCTTATTATAAGCAAAATTTCTCAATTTATGCTTGATGAAAGCGGTTCAAAATCAGAAAAAAATCTACTAAAGATAAAGCTGATTTTTTCTAGGATGTGCTGGAAGATAACCAGCCTTACACAACTCAAGCTTGAATTGGCAAGGCATTTCAGGCAGATGCTTCAGACTGGACTGGAAAGGTTCAAAATGATGCAGGGATCTTGTTTCTGGGAGAGCGCCTTGAAATGGAGGGTGCACAACAGAAGTTGATGAATTAAGTATGGTCTAATGGTTGGAAACCTGTTCTGCCATTTTTTCTTAGCTTAATAGAAAACTGACTTCAATGTCAGAATTGAGGAAGGATTACCATGTCCACATGATCAGAGGGAAAATAACCTAATTTGTGGCAAACGTCGTAGTTGTCTGGAATCTTGTCCATTCTGATTGTGCAGTACCCCTGGAATTTGCAACAGAAGAAATTTTCTGGCATTTGAAGAGAGTTTGTTTCTGGGAGAGCCCCTTGAAATGGAGGGTGCACAATAGAAGTTGATGAATTAATTATGGTCCAATGGTTGGCAACCTGTTCTGCCATTTTTTCCTAGCTTAACAGAAAACTGACTTCAGCGTCAGAATTGAGGAAGGATTACCATGTCCACATGACCAGAGGACAAATAACCTAATTTGTGGCAAATGGCGTGGTTTTCTGTAATATTGTCCAGTCTGATTGTGCAGTAACCCAGCAATTTGCAACAGAATAAATTTTCTGAAATTTGAAAGCAACTGAGATGGCAACACAATTCCTCAAAATTCATAATTCCATATTTTCCAGTGGGTGGAACAGAGAAGTTGGGATGGGCGATTTGGGCATTTCAAGGATTAAAACAGGGAGCAAATGAATAGCTACAATGGATTTAGGCTCTCCAACTTGCTCGAGAGTTAACAGAGAATGTAGGGGCCCAAAATGAGAACTCCCTAGTTTTTGGAGCAAGTGGTGTCCAGGCCCCTCCCGTAGCGGTTGTTGTTTTTCAAAACAGTCAAGGACCTTGAAATGCATGGTAAGACGACACATGGCAAAATGTTCCTTCATAAAAGAAATACTTGAGATGTGGGAAGCCATTCACGCCTTCCACACCCATCTCAAAACAAGTGATGGGGACTTGAATATACCTCCCTTTCGACACTCATTTACTTTGTTATGGTCACATTATCACTGGCATAATTAAAACATAATCACCCACTATCAAATCACAAGAGGGCACCATATGATCAAGAGGTTTGAATGAGATTACCATGGTTAATGATGATGTTGTTTTTTAATCACTAGCATAATTAAAACATAATCACCCACTATCAAATCACAAGAGGGCACCATATGATCAGGACGTTTGAATGGGATTAGCACGGTTAATGATGATGTTGTTTTTTAATCACGTTTACGAGGCCAAGCTAAGTAGCCTATGGGACCCAAGGGTAGTCAATAAAGAAGTATAACTCAAAACACAGCACCTATTTTTATTTTTATTTTTAATATTGGATTTTTTACTTGATGAGGGAATATACGATTCTTATTATTATTATTTTTTATAAATTATTCAAATTGTTCACTTTTTAGTGTCTCAATATAATTGATCTAGGTATGTACGTAATCTTAAAATTTGATAGATATGTATGTATGTAATGAGTGTCTCAATATAATTGATCTAGGTATCTAGATATATATGTATGTAATCTTAAAATTTCATGATTTAATGTTATTTTTTCTCTATCACATAAGTGTAATAATTACACATTTTGTGTGCCTATTTCGTTTTAGGTATTATTCATTTTCTGGTTTCATATCTAAATTGATATAAACTAGTTTTTATCTAAGTGATTAATATTTTAGTTTTTTATTTTCTTTCCATTTCTGTGTAGGTATTTTGTGTATGGTCTTTTGGTAATCAATATATTTGTAATAATTAATATATTTTCAATAATTATGCCTCTTCTTAATCCACATTTATATTTACGAACACTAAAAAAAAAGGTATAGTAAATAAATAAAAATATAAATAAACGAGAGGTATGGTAAATAAATATAAATATAAATAAACTAGAGATATGATAAATAAGTAAAACCTCTTTTTATATTTACTCCATAAACCTCCTTATATTTAGGAAAACTCTAAAAAGAAGTTTTATTTAGGTGAAATCTATGGGCCAAATACCATGGAACAAATTATTACTAATACCATGGGCCAAATACCATGGAACAAATTATTACTAATACCATGGGTCAAATACCATATTTATTAAAGATGTATGGTAAATAAATAAATACTAGCAATTGCACCAGATGTTGCAATGGAAATGCCCTAAGGCGTAAGGCGGGGGCATGAATTCGAGCATGAATTCGAGAAGCATTGGGACATAAAAAAAATTATTGAAGATAAAAATTAGTAAACAAAATGTTATTCAAGGTATAATAATCACTTAAATTATACCAAATTAATAGATTCTACAACTTTTCCAGCATATATTTCCTCTTAATCTTATAAATTGACCAACTCAAAACTATCCAACAAAAATTAATTTAAAAAAAACAATAACAATGAACTACCCCCAAGGCCCAATGAAGTAATACAATGTGTAGAATGTGCATTTGAAACAAGACTAAGGGTGGTCAACTTGCAATCCCAATGTACCCTTTCTACAATGATGCTTGGTACAATTTCCAAATGCACATCAATACCTATCCAAGAACTCCTATTGAGTAAAACTAGACCATTTCAACCAAAGTGGATGATGCAATCTGTGCCTCAACTGTACTTTATGTGTGTGATGTGAATGTGAGGAGAATATGATGAAAAAACTATTAATGTAATTCATTATCAACTCAATAGTATTAATAAGAGGTCAGAGGTTGTTTTCTCACTTGTAATTGCTCTCGTGAATAGTGCAATATGCCTTGTTTTGATGGTCTAGATGAGAGTTCATATTGTTTACTTTTCTTCATTCAATTATGAATATCTATGTGCTCTTGGACATATTTACAAAGGACTAACTAGAAGGCCACCATGCAGCAACTGAAGGTGCCAACAAACTTTGGCGTCTAATAACAAATATTCATCAATTTCTATTTGTTGTTCCTTACTAATTGCATAGTACATAGCAAGTGAATGATTCTGGTCTTACACAAATGCTTCTTATCCTAGAATCTTGTCCTAACAACTACACCATCACCTGAAAATTTCCAAAAAATAGAGAACAAATAGGAAATCAAATCAGAGGACTCTTCGAGAAGAGAGAATAATATCGGGGACAAAAGGGCATACAAACTTATTAAATAAGCACCATTATTTTGACTTGAACCACTGGCTTCACACATAATGCTCAAAAAGTCATTAGATGCACCATTGCTAAAGTAACTAAATGGTTTAATTCTTGAGAGAATTGTGCTAAAGTAAGAAAGCGATCAATGTTTGGAGGAGTTATCACCTACTAATTAGGGAGGACTAGGAGAAACTACTGGCCTCTAAAACTGTATTACCAGTAGGTGAATATCTCCTACCATTTGAAGCTAAAGTGAATAATCCCTTGATGGAGAACTTTGGATAAATTGGAAGATCCAATCTTGTGCATATATTTTTCTCTTTACATAGACCTGGATCAGTGGGAAGGATGGTGTCTTATGTGATTGTAAAAAGGGCCTGGACAGAGACACTATTGGAAGGGTCTCATGGGTGGAGGTAAAGGGTCTCCTCGAGATCTCATGAATCTTCATATTGAGGTGGCACTACTCTCTGCCTGTAACTTATTACTTCTGTGTGTGAGCTCCACAAAGGAGGGAGGTGATCATCCTATTGTGTGGGTTGATGGGAGTTATTCTAAGGCTCCTCCATTTGAGTCTCTTGTGGGTGGAAAAGCTGACAAGTCGGAATTGTGCCCTGACTAGGTGAATTTAAAACATCAAAGCTTCTTTATTCAACATAATAGAAAATCTATTGTTTCAAGTGATACTATTGTTGAAGTCGTATAAAGAAGCCTTTGTTGCCTGCATATTAGATAAACCTTTGTACAATGAAAAAATTTGTAGTGATATATTTTGCTAATATTTGAAGTGTTTTCTTCCACTTCTAACATCCACATCTACAATGCATATAACCTATAAAATTATAACATAACTTCATACATTGTGGTGCTCTCTCTAAAAAAGGTTCTGAGAAATCCCTAAGCTTAGAAACATTTCCTTCACTGAAAACTATCAAGTCTTTGCATCTGAAATAATTTGAACATCAATAGTTTTCCTTCCCATAAAACATATCAGACCCCATTTTTTTTACCATAGTCTTCATCTCATGGGTCTATTTGCAGAGCAGCAAGGAGTTATAATAATGCTATAGAATCTAGATTTGCACAACAATATTTTTGCTAGAGATTTCTCTTCATGGATTTTGTGTAATGGGTCTGTTTAAATTTGAATATTATGCTGCCTTCGTGATCACTCATCAAAATTATCACCACTACTACACATGGGATCATCACCAGGAGCTACATAAACATCATTTGGCTCAATGTCCGAGGACTCCTCAAACTCCTCTCCAACCTTAATATCAGTGCTAGTAGTAGCATGAGCAACAACACTACGCTTAACAGAACTAGAAGAACATGTTTTCCAAATTGCACGAGAACTACTTCCCTCAAGAGTCACCACGTGTGATGCTTGGTCTCGGTGGTTCACTTCCTTCAACTCTTGGTTTAACTACCATATCATCATTGGAACTAACACCCCCAACTTCACTAGACAAAGATTCACCATTTTGTACTAGTGATTCACCATTTGTACTGGTGATTCACCATGATTTTACAATATAATATAATATCATGAGAGATTCGCCAAAAAATTATATATACATATTATATTTTTAATAAAATCGCCTTCAATTTTTCCTCTATATCATGGGGATTCGCCCATTTATTATACATATAAATTTAGGGATTTTGCACTTTCCTTTGTGATGAGACACTCAGTGCTTTGGCCCAGTCAGAGACCAATCAACATTGATTAATCCTTATTCCTCCTCTTTCTCTTTTGTTCATGTCTTTTAAACTTTCACTCATGCTTTCGCAGTTTGTTAGAATATATCATGAATCTATAATGCAGTATAGTACTAATCGTTTCCACAATGGAGGCTCGTTATTTTGTCATTTTACCCCTCCATGAATGTCCTCTCCATCATTAAAATGTAACAGGGACTTCTCCCTATCTTTTTTTTTTCGAATATAATATAGCAATGACTTAGTAAAATAAATAAATAAATATATATATATATATATATATATATATATATATGTATATATATATATATATATATATATATATATATATATATATATATATATATATATATATATATATATATATATATATATATATATATATATATATATATATATATATATATATATATATATATATACATGAAACATAATACACTTATAAATAATAAAACTATTTTAGTTTTATAGTTTTAAAAACCAAAACCAATGACCGGGTTGGTCCACTTCATAAATTGAGTTTTAAATTGGAATCGGTCGAATCGGGACTGGTGAGATCTCAATGAATTGGTTTTTTAAAAAATACATGAAATAATTAATTTTTAATGGAAAAAAATTATTTTGAAGATTTAAAACCATGATTCCAAACCAATAGAGAGACTCATATGCAAAGTTTTCTCCTCTATACACCATGTAAAGGTGAATATCTTAAAATGGCACCAAGTGCAATACATATAATCGATATTATACATAACCAATGAGGCTCTAAATGACCTGTAAAGTCCAAAAACAATGCTACAAGCTATGGGGTCATTAGCCTACTACAAGATTGCAAACGTGCCAGTACATATGAGTGATCAACATGAGCTACATATCATTGATCAAATTCATCGCCGCTATTAGACACGGGATCATCAACGGGAGCTACATAAACATCATCTGGATTAGAGTGTGAGGATGCATCGGCCTCATCTGCAACCTTAGTTGTAGCACTCCCACCAATAACAATAGAAGTGGACCTAATGGAAGCACGAGTTGGCTGAGTTGCACGACTAGTGCCTTCCATTGGTTGTTTGTCTTTGCTTGATGCAGCTAATAATTCAGGTTTCGATGGTGCTACCAAATTTGCTTCACCACCCCCCCTCCCCCGCTAATGCCATGTCAATATCAAAATCAGCATCAAACTCAGGATCTTCAATCTCCTCCACCCATTCTGATGCTGGATCAATATCGTCCAACACAATGGGATCTAGATCAGGACTTTTGTTCATTATTTGGTTGTGCCTTAGTCGAAGGTTGTATTGCATGAAGACAAGATCATTTAATCGTTTTTGTTCCAAACAATTTCTCTTCTTCGTGTGTATGCGCTCAAATAAAGACCAATTACGCTCACAACCTGAAGCACTGCAAGTTTGGCTGAGAACTCTAACTGCAAAATTTTGCAATTAAGGATATTGGCCGCCAAATGACTCCCACCAGTGTGTTGCAACAAAAAAAGAATAGTACCTTAGTTCATTTCATTACTTATTTACAAGTTTTTACATACAATTTGAATTGTAAATTTGTAAACAATTGAACTTTAAAAGAAAGAAAAATTGGAATTGCTTACCTGGTTTATCCACATCTCTTGCCATCTTTGCCAAGTTTTTGCTAAAGGTACTAGCTGCCATACTGAAAAGAGTAAGTTTTCTATGTATTTCCAACTAGTCTGCATAGTTAGGGACCATGCACTCCAAGCAATCATACAATCCATCTCTGACCTCCCCAACCTGCAGATCTCCTAGTCGAGCTTTATAGTGATACTTTGCGTTCAAAAAATACCTAGATGCATGTATAGGACGATGGAGTTAATTGTTCCATCTATTATCAATGATCTCCCTTATACGCCCATATTTAGCTAACGTATCCTTGTAAGTTGCTTGTATATGCTCCTTTTCCTGATCCATAACCTCGTAAATGTAGCCCATGGCCAATTTTTCCCCATCCACCATCAGTAGGACCTTAACAAGGCGCTCGGTTATTTTCACAAGCTCTACAGACCTTTTCCAATAATAATTGTCAAGAACTTTCTTTTTGGTGCCTTTGCCATATTGTCTACGAGCTAACCGAGATTCAATCCAATCATTAGAAGAAAACATTTTCTGCAATTTTTTTTGTTGAGAATTGAGACATTGCAATGAGAGGAAGTGAGTTGAAAATCTCGTAATTACAGGCATAACAAGCTCTTTTCCCCCAATGTTTTTCCTCATTATACTCAATACCCATGAGTGGTTGTAGATGTATTTTATAATGCACTGGCATGCTCTACAACATTTTTTACCCACTCCACTTTGCCTATGTCCTCAAGCATGAGGTCTATGCAATGTGCAACACATGGAGTCCAAAATATGGTCTTATATTTGGACTCAAGCATCTTTCCAACAAGAACATAGTTTGAGGCATTATCTGTGATGACATGCACAACAGTTTGCTCCCCCAGTTCCTGAATAATCTCATCCAAAAGCTCAAATAGAAGGGTTGCATCCTTCACCTTATCAAATGCGACAATTGATCTCAAAAGCATGGTTCCTCGAGGGTAAGAAACAAGGAAATTAATGATACTGTGGTTCTTTCCATCCGTCTATCCATCTGACATGATGGAACAACCTGTTTTGAGCCATGACTCTTTATACTCAACCAAATACCCATCAATGGAAGAAATCTCTTTTTGCAAAAGGGCTCCCCTCAAGTCATGCATAATATGGCCTTTAAAGCCCTTTCCAGCAGCTATAACAGAGTCCCACATAGTTTGGTAATAAGGTGAGCGAGCAGTGTTAAATGGGATATATGCATCATACCACCATTTAGAAATGTATTGAAAAGAAGATTATTTGCATTTTTTTTTCCAATGTTCATCCAAAGTGGGTTGATGACTTGGCTGAGAGGAAGTGGCATTAACAGAGGTAGTGGTGGCAGAGGATGATAAATAACTTTGGATGTTTGACCTCTTTATACCTTTAGATTGTTGACCTTGATGATAAGACCCAAGAGCAGGAGGAACATAGTGAAAGGGGTCATTGGTGGAAGGGATAGAAGAGGAGTCTTGAATCTCAAAATCATCATACCCACTCTCTTTCATGGTTTGTAATATTTCCCTCTTCCTTGCAATTTCTTCTTGGATAACCTTCTCTGTGGCCTTATTCTCCTCAAACTTCTCAAACTTGGCAAGTTATTCTACCCGAACAGGACCTAACACTTCCTTTGGTGCTTCACTTGGCTTTACTTGGCCTCTTATCCCAGCGAAGTATTGTTTCAACCTGAGAATACCCCCACCTCCAATAGATTTATTGCAAAATTTTCATATCACTTTTCCATCAATCACATCACAATGAACCCATGCAGTGTCCTTGGCTTTTGGAGCTATGGTGACTAGACATAATTGAAATTTGAAAATAAATCTACCAATAAAAAAAATTGCAGCTAAGAAAAATGGAGAACCTCAGATAACTTTAGGAAAAAAATGCATATTTAGCCTACAAAATTTGATAGCATAGAACTAGAGATTTGATAGCATAGAACACATAAAAACATTAAATACATGGACAACAGTGAAATATGAAAATTTTCAAGTGAAAACATTTACCTGGAAATGTAAACTAGCTTCCTTAGCCTCCTCTTGAAGATGCTAACTCTGCTAACAGGTCCAAACTATCTCCAAAATATTCCAACTCCAACTCCAAGCCTCCAAGATGACTACTCCAACAAAGACTCAACACTTTCCAAGTTCCCTTGATGAAACTCATAAAATCTTCAAATAAGATGTGTGAGGCAAATGAGGGGGGTAACTTCCTTTTATTGGCTTGGAGAGTGTGTTTTTGGAGGAAAACAACCCTTAGTTTCCCTTCAAACCACCTAAGAAGCTTCCAAAAACTGGCCCGGTGGGTCCGCAGCAGCCGTGGCATTGAATCGACTGGTTTACCCATAACCCGGTCGGTTCTGTCATAAACCGACCGATTAGTCTGGTTTTTGTGAAAATCCAGCGAAATGGGGGCATAAACTCGGTTTTGCTGCCAGTCCAGCTAGATTTTTCAGTGAATCGACTAGTTTGATCGATTTCCAATTTATGTCGGTTATTTTTTTATTTTTTTTATTTTTAACTGTAACGGGTATGTAATTTATTTATCTGAAGAGATAATGGGTCTTTGCCAAAGCGACCCCTATTACAATGCAGATTTCTAACTATTGTTGCTTATGATCTAATACATTCTCAGGGAATTTGAACAAAACTTTCATTGTTTACAATTAGCAGCCCTTTCATGAGTGAGCTGCCTTTGTTCGCCATCTGATCAGTTTCACCGTTTGAATTTCTAAGGATATGATAAAACTTGCAAGAGTCAAAGTCTAGAAGAAATCTCTTCAATCTGTCCAAAATTTTGTTGAGGCTGGCATTGCTGAACAATGCCTCCGAGTTTAATTTTTTTATTATTATCTCTGAATCTCCGAAAACTTGTAGGTCTTTGACTCCTTTGTCTCTTGCAATAAGGCATGCTTTGAGGAGCTCAAGAATCTCAACTTGATTGTTGGATTTCTGACCTAATCCCCAGCAGAAACAGTCTTTTGTAGACCCATCCGGAGAGTAGATGACCCCCCCAGCACCGGCGACACCGGGATTCCCTTTGGACGCCCCATCAAAGAAAATTGTGGTTAAATTTTGAGACCACCACCAAGATTGAAAAGTGTCATCATCATCTCTTATGCGCCAATCCGGGTTGGCAATTTGTGGGGAGAGGAGATACTTACTCGGATAAGGCACTAGGAGGCCTAGCCACCTCTTTTCCTCGGGTAGTAGCAGAGGATCTTCCTTAAAGTACTGCTGTTGGGCCGCTTCCAGGAGGAAGGATTTTTCTTTTGCTGCAACTTGCAACGGAGAATGCCGCATCTCTTTGAAAATCAGCTGATTGCGGGCCAACCAAAGCTGCCGACATATATATTTAGGAAGCGCTATCCATACTTTGCGCAAGAATGATTTGATAGGGATTCGTTGGGGATAGTAAAGACTCCATGAGGCGAAGAAATCCGAGACAGAATTCTGGGGGGGGGACTGAAATCTGGAAGTCCTGTAAAATAAGTCCCCAAACCTCTTTAGCAAAAATGAAATCCATGAATAGGTGCTGGGTTGTTTCGAAGTTATTGCTGCATAACACACATCTGTGAGGCCCTACTATGTTCCTTTTCTCCAGATTATCTCTCGTTAGAAGTTTATTATGTACCAGGGTCCAGAAGAAGAAGTTCACTTTTGGTAAGGCTAATGGTTCCCAAACATTTTTCCAGAAAGCCGGTGTTTGATTGTTGTTTCTTGAGGCCTGCAAAACTCTATATCCTACTGCTGTGGTGTATACACCGGTCTGGCCCCAACCCCAGCTATCTTTCATGGATCTATTGACAGGGGCAGCGTCCTCCAGCAGATCAACGAGCAAGGTTTTTTGAGGAGTTAACTGGGTAGGGACACCATGAAAATCCCAGCCAGCCCAATCTCCACGCTGATCCCATTTCGAGAGATCATATATGCTATTTACTCTTGCCCTCTCCATCCAGTCTCTGAGTTCTGTTGTATCCACATTATCAGCCAGAGGTTCATTCCCCATGATGCTATCGAGCCACAGGTGAGTACGCTTGCCGTTGCCAGGTATTATGTAGACTAATGTTTTGAAGAATTTGCTGCTTTTGCAGCATAATCTCCACACCTGCGTGCAATTTGCTGTATTATCATTATGCAGATTGCTGAGTGTTTTATTGTGTCCATATTTTGATCACAGAGTAACACTAACTGGGTGTGTGGGCTCATGGATCAACTTCCACAAAATCTTTCCTCCCAGCGCTAAATTGACAAGAGAGGGGTCTCTAATTTGCAGCCTGCCCTCTGCCATCGATTTTTTGACCACTTCCCAGTTTACCAAATGCATTTTTTTTTCGTTGCCCTTCCCTCCCTGCCACAAGAAGTCTCTGAGAAGTTTGGAGATCTGCTCCATCACGTTTCTTGGAGCAAGAAGAAAAGCTGCCTGGAAGATTGGAAGCACGGACAACAAGGATTTGATTAAGATAACTTTGCCTCCCTTTGTCAACCAGTAGCCTCCCCACGCAACAATTTTAGTTTTGATTTTAGAGATAATTTCACTCCACAACGATCTTTTGTTAACGCCAGATGTGATGGGGAGGCCAAGGTACTTAAACCTGTCCCATTTAGCTTGACCTTTGAACCCGAGGAGATTATAAATGCCTGTGAGTTCATGCTGGTCTATATTCCAGCTGAAGACTTCGCTTTTGCTCATGTTAACTAAAGCTCCCGAAAATCTGCAATAATTTATGAGGACAGTGTCAAAAGCTTTGGCTATTCTGATGGAGGCTCCACCGAGGAGAAGGGAATCGTCAGCAAAGAGTGCATGGTTCAGGGGTTCTGCTCCTTTGGAAGGTATGAGACCCGGAATGTTGCCAACTAATCTTTCAGCGGAGAGCTTTCGATTGAGGGAATCTGCCATTAAGATGTACAGGAAAGGGGAGAGCGGGCATCCCTGCCTGATGCCTCTCTGAGCTTGGAAAAAATTGGTTGGACAACCATTGACTAGAGGGGCAATCCACGGATTGTCAATACAGGCTTTTATTAGTTGAACAAAGTGAGGCGAAAAGCCAAAGGAGAGAAGAACATTGCTGAGAAAAGTGTGATTAACTCTGTCGAAAGCATTCGCCATATCTAATTTTATCAACATACCTTTCTCTTTCCGTTGTTTGCTTGAATGTATTGTCTCCTGAACTTGGATAACGTTGTCCAGAATGTGCCTACCTTCCACAAAACCACCTTGAGAATGGGAGATCAGTCTTTTTAGCAATGGCTTGATCCGATTTGCTAGCAGTTTTGCCAGAATATTATAAGAAGCGTTACACAGCGAAATGGGCCTGAATCTTGCAAATGATTCAGGGTTGGAGTCTTTGGGGATTAAAGCAAGGTAAGTGGAGTTGGTTCCTCCACCTAACTTGGCTTTTTTCATAAACCCACTTATCATTTTATGGAGGTCAAACTTGATAATATGCCAGCAAGATTTATAGAAGTGGATTGTGAATCCATCAGGCCCAGGGGCCTTGTCTGCATCCATGGACCAAATTACGTTAATGATTTCCTCCTCAGTGGTTGGTCTACAAAGGATTGCATTATCTTTCGGGTTGATGAGGGAAGTGATGTTAGAGAGGAAGTCAGCATCTTCTTCATTATTGCATTGAGTTCCTTCACTGTAAAGATTTCTGAAATGGGTTTCGGCGGCAGCTTTGACTTGATTGAAACCTTTGCAGACTTGGCCCTCCACTGTTTTGATTTTTGCTATATGATTCCTAGACAGTCTCGCTCTATATTGCCGGTGGAAGAAGAAGGTGTTCCGATCCCCAGCCTTCAGCCACAAACTTCTAGATTTGAGTCTCCAGTATTCTTCTTCCTTTCGAAAAGATTGATATATGGATCGTTGGGCTTTTATTTCTTTTTCCAACAACTCTGCTGTGATATCTTTGCTTTCCATATCTGTTTGCAGGGACTACAATGACTGCATTGCCTCTTTTCTTTGATCGGTAGGAGTAGCGGCTGGTTTTTTTATCCAGTCCTTCAGAGCTTGTTTTGTGGCTTTCAACTTTTTCTCCCATACATAACTTGAGGATCCCGAGAAGGATTTGGCCCATGCTGCTTTCACTGTCTCTGAGAAACCTTCTCTCTCGATCCAAAGAGTGTTGAATCGAAAAGGAATAGGGCCCAAATCTTCTTCATCTTCCAGGAGAAGATGTATTGGCTTGTGGTCAGAGATAAGTTTAGGCAGAATTTTTGTGATGATGATCTTATTATTCATCATTATGGAGCTTTGCACCAGGAATCGATCTAATCGAGCAGAAATGTGGTCCGATCCAACCCTGTTATTGGACCAAGTATAAATGCCTCGGACAGGATTGAAATCTAAAAGATCCCAAAGATGAGAGAGCTCCTCCACCGTGGCCAGCATGGGGTCTCTGTTGTAGGAACCCCCCCTCTTCTCTTTTGCTTTCATAACAATATTAAGATCCCCGACTATAATGATATTGCTGGGAGCAGACTGCTCTAAAAAAGCAGAGAGAGAATGCCAGCATTCTCGTTTTTCAGAGTAAGAAACATGAACATAAAGATTGAAGAGAGAGATGGACAACTTACTTGCATAGTGCTTTAGTTCCATGTAGATCCAGTGCTGGGTTTCATGATATTTATTCAGCTGGAATAGGTCTTTAGTCCAAAGAGCTGCCAACCCTCTAAAGGTTCCCCTTGAACTGAATGCTTTGCCTGATCTTTTATTCCACTTTGAGCTGCTGATCTCTAGAAGGGCTTGCCCTTATATTTTGGTCTCTTGGAGCATGAGAATGTCTGAGGGATCTGCTTTCAAAAGGTCCTTAATTGCTTCGATTTTAGAGGGGTTCCCCAGTCCTCTGCAGTTCCAAGAGACGAGTTTCATTATTTACTTAAGGGGGGATTGGGGCCTCCCTTGGAAGGCCTTGGTCTGGTATTTCGCCCAATAGCCATTTCTATTGTGGACCGACTTCCTTGTATTTTGAGCCTTTCTGCCTCCTCCTCCCTCTTTTCTTTGCGGGATTTCCTTCCTGATCTTTTTGAAGGACGCTCATAGGTTTCATCCTCCGAAGAACCTGAGCTTTCCATTGGTTTTTTCCTTGCGATTTCTGCATATGAAGGATTGGAGGGACTGCCTTGATTGGCTTCGATCTGTATTGCTTCCCCTCCCTCTTTGTTTGAAGATGGTGTTTCTGCCTGTTCCAAATTTTCTTGGGTTAGGTTTACTGGATTGATCTGAGAACTTTCTGTCCCATTTGAAGTTGCTTCCGTTTCTTGGTTGGATTTGGAGCTGCTAGGAACTCCAGTCATATTGCCTTTACCTGTGCCTTTTTTTGAGTTTGCATTTTTCTGGACTAGGGTTCATTGTTCCCCATTTTGTTTGTCTACTTGTTCCTCGGCTTTCTTCTTGCAGTGCTTTGCAAAGTGTCCGTGACCGTGGCAATGTATGCATTTAAAAGGTAGTTGTTCGTAGTCCAACTCCTGGACATGCGTCCACCCAGCAACTGTGAGTTTGATTGCTTCCGGTAACCCCTCTTCTAGATCCACTTCTACGCAGATATGAGCGCATGAGTACTGATCCTATCTTGCAGCTTGGTCTATGTATTTTCCCAGCGCATTACCTATGATCTGGAGGGATTTTTGATTCCAGCAGTGGAGAGGCAAATGAGGGAGCCTAACCCAAACCGGGACTGCAGAGGGGACGTCCTGGGTGGGATCAAAATCAGGAGACCATTTGTTTAGATAAAGACCCTGGGGACCCATGAAGTATGGTCCATTTCTGAAAATTAAGCCTCTATCATCCGGGTTTTCGAAGACAAACACAAAGAAACCCTTGCCTACGAAATAGCTTTTGACTCCCTCTTTGATCAATGGCTTCCAGTTCCTTTGAGTCCATTTGTCCATCGATTTGGGAGAAGGCCAGAGGCTCGTGAATTGGCCTATGAGACCTCTCTCGGCCAGGTTCAAGGCCGCTTTGCAGGTTTCTTCTTCAGGAAGGGCCACAGATGGGATTGAGTCCATTTTCTTAATGAACTTCTTCTGAAACGCAGTGGGGGGGGGGGGCGCTCAGGGCCAGCAGCAACCATGGTTCTGAAAGCTAGAACCTCCGGGGGCGGGATGGGAGGGGGGTCGGGGTCCCCGTAGGATTCCATGATCTAAAAGAACTCGTAGCAGGCCGATCGGGAGGGCGCAGAGGCCTCAGGGGCGCGCTGGAGCAGCCAGCAGCCCTAGCGCTACAGGGCGCGAGGAGGCAGAGCGCGAAGGAATTCGGTTAGTTTTTAAAAATATGTTTAGTCTTATGTTTGTGGTCCAACTTGTGGTGGTTTGGTCTTTACAAGTCTTGCAATTCATTCGGCGGTGTGTCCTACTGTTCATTCCCATATGTTACTATGTATGCCTATCAAAGCATCACCTTATACCATTTCTTCAAGTCGATTAGACTATTTTCCAACATTGAAAAAGTAATAAAACTATTATATAATAACTAATTATGATAGTTAAAAAGTCACAATTAATATAAAGTATTGATTTGATGGATAAAAAAATCACAATTAATGTGAATGTTCGATATGTAATGTAAAACTCTATACTTTTGCCTCTCAATCACATTAAGAATGTTAAAAGAGTAAACCTGAACAATTTTACATTACATTTTATTTATAAACATTAAATTTGTAAAGAACATTTTATTTACCAATATTAAATTTGTAAAAATATAAAATAGTAATATGTAAAATTTTATATTATATTTTTTATTTATAAATATTTATAAATTGTTTTCAATTGTATGGCATGGCATTTATACAAATATATGTATAAAATACATATTTTAATGTTGTTGTTAGAGCATACATTGAAATCATTAGCTCATTATTTTCAAATCACACAAAGAATCATCAAAGGAGCATTCTTTCTTTATTTCTATAAGCGAACTTTTTTTATGAAAACAAGATACATTATGATTTAGTTGATTTCATTTTCATTTTCAGGGCTATGTAGTGACTTTTCCTTGATTCATGTCAATAACAAGAAGAATATGCCAATTGGATTCATTAAATTTTTAATAATTTAGCGTTGTAAATTGTTAGTGATATGCCAATTTGTAATTGAAAGTTATAGATGAATTGATATGTAGAATAATATGTTGATTATATAAGTAATCTACTTAGATTGTAATCAAATGGTAGTTAATTTATTCGCTTATGATGTTGCACCTTCGGGGATGGACTAGATTGAATTTAAGTGGGTCAAGGAGGGGGTTATAGTTTTCAAAGCCTTTTCTCACCACATGAAGAAGAATTTTATGATTTTTCTAGTTTTAAATATATTTTTTTATAAATGAGAAAAACCAAAAAAATGGAAAAGACAAGAAAATTAGCAAAACAACATATATATGTTCATTTTAATCATCGATTTATCAAGGGCCAAGAACAATCAAATATTTGAAGAATGATTTATCAAGGGCCAAGAACAATCAAATATTTGAAACTGAAAATCATTTTTCAAATTTTGCACTCTAAAAATGGATCTATACTTATTTTAGCTTGCAACTTTGAAATGTTGATTTAAACTCGCCAATCAAATACAACTTACACAAAGATCTATCCTTGTATGTATCTGTGACACATAAACCACACATGATTTATTCAATACACCACATATGATTTATTCCTTGGTATTACTAATTTGTCGTCAATAGGTAAAGGCTCTTATTTTAAGTTCGAAAAGATTGCGAGAGTGATAATAATTTTGAAAATAACATTAACCAATTTTATTCATAGCTTAAGTATGTGAAGTTAGAGTGAGATTAATTTAGGGGGAATAATAAGTAACAAACATATATTAATTTTAATTTCATTTTTTAAAGCAAGAAGTTTGTATCTTTATTTATTTTTTATCCTTTTCAATATTTAATAAATTCAAGATTAATATAGATTTCTTTTGGTCTTCATGTAAATGGGAAGGTCGTAAGGGAATCATAGTATCCTACTAACATGATGGCTGATTCGTCGTGATTTAGGCTTGCTTCTTTACTTGGCATTCCCCATCCTCCTTCATGACACATGTTGTACGGATGTCTCTATGGAATAGTGATAGGATACACCATATTTGATGCCTTGAAATCATTTTCACAACTATAAAATCTCCTCTCTCTCCCCTCTCTCAAGAATCTCAAGTTGAATAAGGTTACACTTTAAAATTGTGGCTTTATATATTTCTAAAAAAGAGAGCATGCAATTTGTACACGAAAGTTAACATGTCTTATACATATTTAGGTTTTCTAGTGGTGAAATTGACATTTAGTATAGATCTTGCTTCTTAATGTTGAATGCAGGGTTTATGTTTTTTAGCCATGACGGAGAGAGAGCTCAAGTCTTCTCTTTCAAAATATTTAGTCTAAAATCAACACTTTCCACAAGGTTGTAAGTCAACTTTAGTATATAAACATCAAATTTGGTGTAGTAGACTTTTACAAACAAAATAGATACAAAAACTAAGACACCAAAATTGGAGAATAATAAATACTATGAGGTAGTTAGTGAATAATAATAATAGTATAATGTAATTGAATAAAAGAGGAAGACATTCAAAGTGAGCCATTACTCCACCTTTGTCCACCAAGCCTGTAAAAAGTGACTCTATGTAAAACATATGCTTGAATATCAAAATGGTTTTTTCTATTAGTTTTCTAACTCAGTTTATATCAAATAGCGTCAAAGTAGTTCATTAAATCCTTTCACACCCACCACAAGGGATCCATTCAATTATTTTGTGGGCTTCCATAACCATTACATGGATTTGCACCCTCCCCTCATTTTACAGTAACTAGCGATCCACCCCCTCCATCCACAACATTTTTTTTTCCTTTCGTTCTTAGTCTCCAAAAGCAAGGCAAGTAGAGGACCCAACCTCCTTTCTATCTAACATTGGCAGCGAATGATAGGGACAAGCTACCTTATAGTCTTAATAGTGGTGGTGCTCCCTTTCCTAGCACTATGGTCACTCTAATATCCAAAGGCATTTCGACATATGTCAAAAGCTCATGGAAGCAACCCTTAATATAATTTGGGTTGTATAAGGAATGAAATGAATGGTAGGAAAAGAAATGGAAAACAAACACAGAGAAATATAGCATAGCACAATAATATAGTAAAATCCCAACTTCTATTAATAAATAAAATAACAGAATGTTATAGAACACAAACTAGTGAGAATGGTGGTAGCTTATCTACGAAAAGAGAAAGATGGTGGTTGTGCTCATTCATAAAAGATATTATAGGAGGTTGAAAAAATGGCCTTTTAACATAAAGAAAATAACATAAGGGTACAAAACCCTAACCCTAGAAGACGAAGCACCAAAGGATTGTAGGCCCTTAGGTGATTAGTTGGTACATGAACTTTTCGAGGGCACAAATTTTGTGTACAATCTCCATTTGGGGCGCACAATAGCTTGTTGGAGAAAATTATCCAAAGAATACAATAGTTTATTAGGGCTAGGGTTTGTCATGGTTGCACATGGCCCTCCAAATTTCCAAGAACATCGCTTAGGACCTCAAAATGGCCCTAGAAGTTTGGGATCTAAAAAAATCATAGAAAATTTGCTAAGAAGATAGAGAACAATTGTGTTAGTGGAAGAGGTGGGTGACCATTGATATTTTCCTAGATTAGTTCTCACCCCTTAAGAATTAATGGTCTCCATTGCGTCAAGTTCCCTCATCATATGGGGAAACTTCTGTTGAATTTGGCTCCCACTTGTCTTGGTGAAGAAGATTTAATGCTTTGACAATCTAATAATGTTATATGTCTTGTTGGTGAATATATTTTGTCTTGGTGTTGATGATCTAAACCATTTTAGTTTATTCATTGTAGTCAAGATTAGTTCTATGGGGGCCAATTGCTTAAACTCCTCCAAAGTGTTCAATAGAGGTGGAAAATATGGTCAGAGTAACTCCACATTAAATACTAGGTGCAAGCCAAGGGAAGGGGGAATACTCAATTCAAAAGAATTTGCACCCACATTTTTTGTAATAGTGTAAGGCCCATATTGGATTGGTTTGAGCTTCTCATGGGGGTTGCTAAGGCAATTTTTTTGTAAATGCAACCACACTTGATCACTGATCTGAAACTTGTGTGGAAATCGATGCTAGTCATGTTATTTTTTGTACTTGGCATTAGCTTCCTATAGGATATCATGAACTTGTTGTTGGAGGTGTTGGATCAATTCAAGAAATTTGGATGCTATATCTGCCCCAGTTTGAGCATGGGAGGATTTTTTCACTGAAGATTTCATGAGTAGAGCTACAACATGCTCAATGGTTGGAACCTTAAAAACACCTGGAAAGGATTGTGGCTAATAGAGTTGTGGAGGGATATGATTTATCTATGTTGAACCTATGGATGAATTTCATCCCAAGTATGTAGATGCTTGGAGTTTTACATATGAAAGATGTACACAATCATCCTATTGACCACTTCTATGTGTCCCTCTATTTGGGGGTGAAAGGTAGTCGACCTGGTCAACTTGGTATCCATCAGAGACCATGGCATGTACTACAGGTATTAAGGACTCATTGTCCCTATCTGAAATAATGGGCTAAGTATCCTAAAATGAATCCAAACATGTTCAAATAAGACTTTTGGCAGTGGATTTGGTTGTGATACTCTCCTTGCATTGTGCCAAAATGGCCATCTTGGAAAATCGATCAACAACTAGAAACACACAGTTGTTACAATCATTAATGGAGGGAAAATATGACATGCAATCCATCGACACTGACTCTCGTGGTTTGTATAAGGTAGGTAGTGGAGTGTACAACCCTTGCTTCTTTATGGGAAATTTAGCAATGACATATGCAATGCACAATTTGATAGGCCAATTAACGTCCTATTGGAGCTTCGACCAATACAAATATTTTTGAAGTACTACTATTGTATTCTCCACACCGAAGTGTCATCCCACTCAAATATAGTGTGCCTCCAAAATCAACTTGGCACGCTCACTTATAGGAACGCAAAAGTGCCCTAGGTAGCACAAGAGTGCATCCTAGAGGTGGAAGTCTATAACTTGTTTTCTTGTGATCAATGTCTAATATGTAGCAATGAAGTCATAGTTTTCATATAATTATGGCCACACAGAGGTCTTGTTCCCATGGGAGTTAAGAATTATGGTTAGCATCACCAATAGGGTTTGATTGACGCATTCTACAACATGGTTGTGGTTTCCCTTATTGTACTTGATGTTCAAGTGAAATTACTGCAGATAAGCGGACCATTTCTAATGGTGGTTTATCCACATTAGATCAATATATTATTTTTAATATATCTTGATGCTTTTAGAGTGGAAAATTTGGAGGAATCAACTTACAAAGTCATTTTTATTGGTGGTCCTATTTTGGAAAATTTCAGGTGCAAAATTATAGGGTCTCGCTCCTTTGTATTTGCATCCATTTCCATTCACAGAAAGAGAAATCATATCAACCTCACCTTCTAGTTAGGATTTCCGCCAAAAGGGTTTTCCAGAGCATATCTTATGTTATTGTGGTTTTGTGAATGATTGCTCTATTTGTTCTCTATTTCTCCATATTTATAGTTTGCATGTGCAGTAAACAATAACCTAATAATTCAAAAAATATAAGGAAAATTAAACCCCAATAGTGTAAATTAAAAAAGAAGAAGCATTTATTAATTTGTTGTGACGAACTCTCTAGTAGAATAGCCATGGTAGTTTACAGATCATATATGTATTAGAGCAATTTTCTTTAAGTATATTGTGGGGAGTTGTAGAGGATTCATATGGGTTAAGTTGAAAGTAATAAAACCCATACATGGCTAAGTGATTTATTAATTACCTTGGATTTCAACAAAAGGAATGAATTGCAGAAAAAAATGGAAGAGTAGATACAAATATCAACCATAATATATGAATATTCTCATGGCGGCTATGAAAGGAAATAATTTTGAGATAGTGAGATTCAGCACTAGGAGGTCTACATATGGGAGAAATTGAAATTCTAGAGAATAAGCGTCTGAGAAGGAGACTAAACGATAACCCAAAAAATAACAACCTAGTACGAGTTCCATCAACCATTCACAATCCTTGTTCAAATGGAAGTGAATGTTGACATCATGTCATATCAAGGTGAGATTGATACTATGAAATTAAATCATCAATTATTGTAGTTAGATATTTATTTTATCGTTCATCACATAGAGGAAGAACATAAAAAAAGAAATCCATCTGCTCAAAAATAGAGGGCCATGCCTTGACCTGGTGGGGAAGCCATGTGGAAACTATGAGGATGGAGGGGGATCCTCTAGTGACTAAGTGGGAGAATTTCAATGTTAAATTTATGTTGAGACTAACACTTTATTAACCTACCATATTACATATCTACTGAATAAATGCACTACAAAATTCTTAACACAATTAGTAGAAGGAAAAATTATACCAATCTCAATCACAATTGATAAAGACAGATTCTTCCCAATCTACAATTCTTCATTAATAACTTAGAACCTACTTGGGGGGCCATCTTGGGATAATAGCCCAACTTGATAAAAAAAATAAAAAAAATTACAATTACAACACACCCTAGTTCTAATCAAACAAATCGAGCTCTAAATATGTCCTTGATCTCCTTGGTTGATCCAGATCTCCAATGTTTCACCTTTGTACCTTCATTGGACTTGACACACTAGAATGGAAGTCCTTCTTCACTCACCACTAATATGAATATCTCAATGTCTTGTGTTGATGTATGGTATGTCTTTCACCCCTCCTTAGCCTTGCTTTTATAACTTTACATTGAGTTAAATCCCTGACCCTAATCTACAAAGTGATTAACGGTTGAGATTAGATATCACCTCACTTGAGATAAATGGTTGAGATTAAAGCATAGTCACTAAAGTAATTTTTTAACTTTTCGTAAGTTTTTTTCTTGCTGCACGCCTTACTCACTACATTGTTGCACCCCCTACTTACTATTGCCTTGTCTGCCTTAGCTTCCTTTGCTGCCTTTGTTTCCTTTGCTGCCTCTACTTATTTGTTGCCTCTGTTGCCTCTGTTGCCTTTGTTGCCTCTATTGCCTTTGCTTCTTTTTTGCCTTTGCTCCTTGTCTGCCTTGCTTCTTAGTTGCCTTTGCCTTTTTGATAGTTTAGGTGGTGCTCCTTTGTGCTCATTTGCCATCAATGACAATATTTCCAACAGTCTCCCCCTTTGGCATTGATGGAAACATTTCCTCCAACACTTCCTCCCCCTTTCATTCTGAGAGGTGTCTTTCTTCCTATGCTTGCTTTTCCTTCCTATGCTTGATTTTCTGAAGAGACTTTCTTCTTTTGCTTGCCTTTCCTCCCCCTTTGACATCAATGGCAAAGGGTTGCACATTTCCCAGTGTAGTTTCTATCCTTGCATTTTCTTTTCCCACTTTATAGGCATTCTTCTTCTGACTTTATACTTTGTTGCTCCAGGCTGGTTACTATTTGTTGAGAGAACACTTTGAAAATTATTGAGATTGCATGAATGGATGGCATGTCACCATAGAATGTTATGTACTTATATCCCTTACTTCTTGATAGAGGTGATGTGTGCTAGAATTTTGATGTACTTCTGTCATAATACTCCGATCTTGAGGACCTGTACCATACCATACTCTATAGATATTTACCAGCTTCATAGCTCTAGCTCTTTTGTGACAAATTTTATGGGTTGCTCTCCCCCTAGAATGATTCTTTCTTGTCTGATACTGACTATCACTTGTCTACTGCACTATTTATGTTCCTTATATTGCAGCCTTTGCTGGTGAATTTCCATCATCATTTTTTTTTGATCATATCAGAGAGTATCATCTTTAGACACTACCCCTAGTTTGTCTCTTAGATATTCGAATGGTTCTCTAGCAAGAGGTTTTGTGAATATGTCTGCTATTTGTTCCTTTGTTGGTACATAATCCATCTTTACTATTTTCTCTGCTACTTGTTCTGTGAGGAAGTGGTACTTTATTGGGATTTGCTTGGTTTTTGAATGAATAACTAGATTCTTTGATATACTTATTGAACTTGTATTGTCGCATTTGATAGAAATAGGTTCTTTGATGATTACATTCATCTCTAAAAGAGTTTGTTTCATCCACATTACTTGAGTGCAACAAGCTGTTGCTGCTACGTATTCCACTTATGTTGTAGATAGAGAGATAGATGTTTTCTTCTTGCTTAACCATGCCACCGGACTTTCTCCCAAATAAAATGAACCTTCACTTGTGCTTTTCCTGTCATCCACACAGCTGGCCCAATCTGCATCTGTATATGTTGTCAATGTGAAGTCTTTGCCTTTTCGATACCATAGGCCATAATGTGCAGTTCCTTGCAGGTATCTAAATATCCTCTTGATTGCTAGCAGGTGATTTTGTTTTGGTGTTGCTTGATATCTTGCCACAAGTCCTACTTCCAACATAATGTCTGGTCTAGATGCAGTTAGGTATAGCAGACTTCTTATCATAGATCTGTAAAGTCTTTCATCTACATCTGCAGATCCATCATCGGCACATAACTTGCATCCAATGATCATGGGAGTAGACACAGGTTTGCAGTCTTCCATTTGGAATCATAATAACATATCTCTTAAGTATTTTGCTTGTGAAATGAATATGCCTTTTTTATTTTGTAGAATTTGAAGTCCTAGGTAGTAGGTAAGCTCTCCAATCATAGACATCTCAAATTATGACTTCATTTCTTCTGCAAATCCTTTTACTAACCCATCCTTGTTGCTACCAAACATGATGTCATATACATATACTACTACAATTAAGAGTTCATTTTCATTAGCCTCTATATACAGATTGATGTCTACACCTCCCTTCTTGAAACCTTGTTTTTGAAAGTACTTGTCTAGCCTAGAATACCATGCACGTGGTGTTTTTTTAAGACCATATAGGGCTTTCTTTAATTTGCATACATAGTCGTGTTTATCTGCTAAAGAAAATCCTTCAGGTTGTTCCATGTAGACTTATTCCTCTAGATCTCCATTCAAGAAGGCAGACTTCACATCCATTTGATATACCTTGAAATCATGATAGCATGCAAAAGGAAAAAACATTCTAATTGCTTCCATTCTTGCTACAGGGGAAAAAATTTCATCATAGTCAAGTATTTCAATTTGAGAGTATCCCTTACATACAAGTCTGGATTTATTTCTGATTACTTGAACTTGTTCATTCATCTTATTCTTGAATATCCACTTTGTGCCAATGAAATTTTTCCTAGCAGGTCTTGGCATTAACTCCCAAGTATTGTTCTTCTCAATTTGGTCTAATTATTCATTCATAGCATTTACCCAATATTTGTCTTTGCTGGCTTCATCGAAATTCTTCGGTTTTATCTGTGAAACATGGCTAGGTACACTTCCTTGGTTTGTTCAGCTAGTTGTCTTCTGGTTTGGACTCCTGCACTATTGTCTCCAATAATTTGGTCTTTAAGATGGTTCTTTTGAGTGTGTCTCGAGGGTCCTTTTGAGTTTATCTCTGTATATTCTGTTGTATTACTCTATTCTTCATTTTCTTGATTCTCATCTTCATGGTCATTTGGAGGATTGGCGCAGTTTGTGCTTCTCTATCTGGTAGATCTTTGTTGAATCTCACATAAATGCTTTCCACAAATTTATGCAGTCTTTTATTGTAGAACCTGTATCCCTTACTCTTGGATGCATATCCCAAAAATATTCCTTCATCAGCTCTTGCATCATACTTCCCCAATTTTTCATCATTATTCTTTATGAAACATTTATTGCCAAAGGCTCTAAAGTGCTTGATTGATGCTAGTTTCCCATGCCATAATTCATATGGAGTCTTGTCACTGTTTGGTCTGAGATGAGCTTTGTTGAGAATTTAGACAACTTTATGTACTGCTCTTTCCCAGTAGGTTTGGGGAATGTTTCTTTCTTGCATCATTGCTCTAACAATCTGTTGTACTAACCTGTTTTGTCTCTCTGCCACTCGATTCTGTTGAGGTGTGCCTGCAACTATAAATTGTTGCTTTATACCACATTCATTGCACAGGTCTGCAAAATCATCGTCTGTGAAGTCACCTCATCTGTCTGATCTAATGCATTTTAGTTTACATCTAGTTTGATTTTATGCCAGTGCCTTGAATATCTTATAATTTTCAAACTCTTCGGATTTGTATCTGAGAAATGCCACCCATGTTAATCTGGAAAAATCATCGATTATCAGCATGAAATAGGATTCTCCACCTGGTGCATTTATTCTTGAAGGTCCGCACAGGTCCATGTGTACAAGCTGAAGAGGCTTACTTGTGGACAGTTGGTATTTAGCTTTGAACGTTGTGTGAGTTTGTTTTCCCAGTTGGCGGGACTTACACATGGTATTTGGTGGCTTCTTTATTGTAGGAAAATCTTCGATAGCTTCCTTTTTTCTCAGTTTGATGATGTCGTCAAAATTTAGATGTCCCAATCTTCTATCCCATAGCCAAGATTCGTCAAATTTGCTGATGTGGCATGCTTCATTCTTTTCTTCTAATATATAAACATTACTCTTAGTTCGAACACCTTTGACCAAGGTCTTTCGTGTGGTGATTGACTTTACTTCACAATCCTGGGCTCTGAAAAGGACCTCATAGCCTTTATCACACATTTGACTAACACTTAGCAGATTGGCTTTTAGACCGTCTACAAACAGTACATCTTGAGCCTCTCCTCTTCCATTATTCAGGCTGACTGTGCCTTTTCCCTTGATTTTCCCTGCTTTATCATTACCGAATGTTACATTCCTAGATTTCTTTTCATCAAAAGTGACAAACTTGCTTTGGTCTCCAGTCATATGTTTGGAGCGCCCACTGTCCACATACCATTGTTTGTTCTGATCTTGAGCAATTAGAACCAGATCACATTTATTTAGTTTCCTTTTCCATTGCATGCAATTTTTTGCTCTATAACCTTTCTAATGAGATGGATCACATTCTTTGGGAGGACATTCGTTAGACTTGTGCCCATTCTTATGGCAACTAAAACATTTGATTGTATTTCTGAATAGATTGATTACACGAATGAATCCATCATTGTTCTTAATTCCCCTTGAGTTTCCATACTTCAGTCTTTGTATATACGCTCTGCACTCCATGGCTTTATGGCCAAACCCTTTGCAACAAAAACAATACCTATGGAAGTAGTATATGTATTTGGCAGAGATAGTTGTTGGAGGTAGTCTTTTCGTTTGTTGCATATTTTTTTGATTGGACTGGATTTGCTTTGTCTTACAGAATGTCACAATATTTCCAGGTTTGTGGCAGGAAAAGCAAGTGATGCTTCTCACAGGGGGAAGGAACCTCCTTTGACATCTTCCGAATTTGTTCAATTCATCCTTAGGAGCATATGAGTCTTTTGTTGTTGATTTTTTCTTCATTTCTCTCTTTGTCACTTGAGGTTGCTGCTTGTTTCTGCTTGTTTCATTATAGAAGATGGTCTTGCTAGTTTCTAATTATGTGGATCCCCTTTTTGCTGCTTCATTATCCCTTACAGCTTTTACAAAAATGATATTCTTGTTATCTTCTGCCTTGGATTTCCTGGTTTCTCCTTCATAGCCTATCCCAGCCTTTATATGAGGAGGTCTTTGAGCACTTAGAATTTTGTCCAAATGTCTAGAGCTTTTCATTTGAGAAATATTCATAGTTAATTAAATTTGGGCCTTTTCTAATTTATTTCTCAGGCTTACCACTTCTTCTTCCAGTTTTTCTATCTCCTGCTTTTTCTCCTTTATTTTTCTTCTCAAAATATCCTCTATTTTCCTTGATTCTTCTAGTTCAATCTTCAATTTAATAAGATCATCTGAATCTGGTTCTATCTTTGCATATTTCAGAAGAATCTCTTTATGTTTCTTACTCTTAAGCTTAAGTCTGTCTATTTCCTCCAGGGCACTAATTATCTCCCCCTCAAGATATACCTCACCTTCTACTTGAAATTCTTGGAGATCTTCCTCAAGCTCTTCATTGGCCATCAAAATGAATTATTATGTTCCTTCTTCATTGGGGGATTCATCTGAGCTCTCAGGTGCACTACTGTCTTGTTGGGCATAGAATGTTCTTCTATTAATTTGTTCCCTTTCGGCCTATTGCTGAAACTAGTTTTCTCTTTCCCTCTTGACTAATTCTATATTTTCTTATGAGGACATTTAGATGCATAGTGCCCCACTCTTCAATAGTTAAAGCACTTGAATGTAATTTTACCTTTATACTTACCTGTGCCTTTCTCCAATCTCCTGAAAAATTTGGCCTCTTCTTCATTAGAGCAGAAGCATGTACCTTCCTTCTCTTCTCTACACTTATCTGCCTTAAAGGTTTCCTCCCTCACATTTGACTTCCCTTTTGGAAGTCTCATCTCATAGGCCGTCAAGTTTCCAAGCAATTGGTTCATGGTCAATGTTTCCCTGTTTGTTGTTTCTTCTATGGCAGAAACCTTAAAGTTAAACCTGGATGGTAAAGATCTCAATATCTTTTGTACAATTACACATTCCTTAATGGTTTATCCTGGATCTTTCATGTTATTCACAACTTTCGTAACCTTTAAAATGAAACTAGCTACATCTTCATCTTCATTCATTTTTACATTTTCAAACTGAGCTCTCTAGGGTTGTAGTTTTGCCATCTTCACCTTTTTATCTCCCTCATGGATATTTTCTAATGTATCCCATATACCTTTGGCAGTCTCACTATGCATTACTTTGATAAATTCCGACTCACACAGACCGCTCAAAAGTGCATTCATGGCTTTTGCATTTTATATGAAATTTGTTTGGCTTCTTCTTCTGTGTCAATATCCTTTGGAGCATATCATTCTTCCACAACAACCCAAACTTATATTCCTAGAGATATTATGTATGTCCTCATTCTTATTTTCCAGAAAGCATAGTTTGCGCCAGTAAACAATGGGGCTTTATTTGTTGAGAATCCTTCTAGGCTAGCCATTTCGGGTACCTAGGATGTCCTTCCAGTTGTTAAACTGATACAAAAGGAACTAGCTCTGATACTAATTGATGAATCCTTGGTTAAACTGAGAGTGGGGGTGTGAATCAGTTCAATACATTCATGGGCATTTAAAACTTTTCATTCAACTCATTTACACCTTCATTTCATAAGCATCTTAATACATAATGGATCAACAAACATAATGTGTGGACAACAAGTAATTAAACAGATTAAAACATCACATCAACAATTAGTCATCAAGCACATAGATAACAGATATAGGTGGAAACCCATAAAGTGAGAAAACCACATCTTATTATTGTTGTGATGTAAAGGCAAGCTCCAACTCCCTCTCACAACTAATTTTCTGTAGGCTCCAACCCACAGGAGGCTACTACCCCAAATTTTACAAGCTAAAACTTGCAAGGAAGCTCCAACTCCCATATGTTTTCTACATGCTACAACCCACATGAGGCTCCTACCTCAACCAACTACAACTGGACATCTATCAAGCTACAACTTTATATGGAAGCACCAACTCCCTCACACTACAATAAAATCATATGATGATTTACCTGGATATCAGCTCTGTTTTTCTCCTTCTTCAATGCTATCCTACCAGCCTTCAAATCTGCTTCATATCAGCTCTTGGTCTGCACAACATCTCTATCTGCTCTCTCTCATTATTCCACTCCCTAACCTTTCTATGCATATTACAATAACATCATTTATATAGATTTCTTCATGGCTGTTTGCATTCTATATGGGAATATGAAGTGAACATGCATGAATCTTGCCTTCCACCCACTACAGACATGACTCTTGACCTAGGTTTGTTGATAATTATGGCTTTAGTCCAAAAGGGTTGGATCCACCAATGACCAAGGTTCAATTCCCATGAGGATGTCCAATCCCTAAGGTTTCCATGAGGGCACTTGGAGGTGGTGGTCAAATATGTGAGGCTTACATTGCACTCCCCGCACACACATAAGTGGATCAAAGCCCAATCTCGTCATCCATATGATCAGGCACTAACTATTATTACTATGGTCGTAATATTTTTTAACCACCACATAAAGAAGTAAGGATGGATCAGAGGTCATAGGAAGGGTTTTTTTCAATGGATCTACACATAGGCTCACAAAGTGTGGCAACTACAGTTCAACCGTAGCTAATTACAGATGTTCCTCTTAAATATTGACGGGTGGCTCAACACCCTCTACAAATTTTGATCATCCTCTTCATCCATTTGCTCAAATCTCCTCTATGGTGAAGTCCCCATCGCACCCAAATCCTATTCCTATGACAACGACAACGATAGCTCCTTCTTTCCAGCCTCCTACAGATTCTTCTCTCCAACTTGGTTTGGTCATCAAGGTAGCAAGTCCCTTAATAGGAAATAGTGTGGTTCCATCTTCACACGAGCTTTCTCCTTTAGTTGGCACAACTCCTTTTGGTAATGAAAGTATTGCATGTTCTTCTTCGCATGATGAAATGAAAAATGGGCACATTGATAGCTTTTCCCAACACCTTCTCAACTACATTACAATGGATAAGCCTACTTCCATTCCCACCATCATCATGTTTAAGTCAGTGAAGCGCCAACCTAATTTCTAAGAGAAGCATGGACACATTTTCCAGTATGTTTGCTCGTGGCCCAAATTTTGTAGATTTGCACATCTGGGGTCTCTCAATGAAATTGGGCTCATTGGTGGCTCTACCCAATACCCAACTATGTTACAATGGCTATAAGCCTACTTCCATTCCCATCATCGCCATGTCTAAGTTAGTGAAACACCAACCTAATTTCTACAAGAAGCATGCACACATTTTCCATTTTGCTTGTCTATGGCCATGTTACTACAAAATCTAGCAGAGGCATAGTGCAAAGCCCCACTAGGCAATTTAGGTCTCATGTCAAAAAGAGATAGGCCAACACTGTCACCTTAGTTGCTTCTCTCCAACTATTTAGTGTTGAATTAATTCCAACAAGGGAGGCTTCCCTATAAAGATCACCTACAGATATAATTATTTGAGTGAAGGTACTGGCAGAGCCTAGAAAGGCTAACATAAGTTTTACCAAAATCCAAGTAAAGTTCCCTAAGACCCTTTAGATATATTAGTGAGTTGTTATAAGTTAGGGTTTGAGATATATTCAATAATATGGCATGCAATGTCATATAACAACTAAAAGAAATAGCAAGAAGAAATAACCTTTTAAACATAGATCAATAAAGGAGTCAGGCTCTCCATTAGGTAAGTAAGTTTTAGGGTAGACAAGTAAGTTCTCTGGCTGAAACATGTATAAAAGTGTAATAAAGAGATGAAATCAACCCTAATTGTAGGTTTTTACCATGCAATTGATGCTAGATTTTTCTTTATTCAAGTTATTAAATGCAATCCCTATCAAGAGGGAAATAACACATCAAGTTATCAACATAAAATTGCTATTAAATGCAGTTTCAAGAAAACCCTAACCTTAACCACAAATCTAACCTTACATACCTAGAAATTAGAGGAAAGACATATAAAATAGATAGTAAGAGGGATTTGACCAATACCCACTAGATTGGTGCCTTGATCTAATTGGGCAATGGAGTCTTTGAAGGAAAAATATATGAAGAAGGCTTTAATGAAGAGGATGAGAGAAAGCTTATCCCTACGTAGAAACCTTAGAAACTTCCTTAAATGGGAGATTTTAAAGTCAAGAGATGCATATATCAAAGTTTTCTTGAAGGACTCAAGGGAAGAAATTTAAATTACCTACATTGAAGAACCAAGATTTCAAGAAAATTATTGCAATTTTAATATTGCATACATAGAAACCCTAATTCACATAATATAACAACCCTGACTCAAGGATGTGGATATAGGGTGCCCATCCCAATGATCAATGAAAATCAACCCAGATATTAGAGTTGAATAATTGGGAAAGATGGAAAGTGGTAGGTATGGATTTCCTTGGACACGATATATCAATCAGTGCCTCCCTAATACTACTCTTCCTAAAGCATAAGGCCTCAAAGGTTGGACTAGAGTAAAAGGCTAACCTCCCAAGTGAAGATTGGGAAAAAATTACAAGGATACAATCAAGAGAGGTCAATCATCTAGTTTGCTATGTGATTCATATTAATATCCCCTAACATTAAATGAAAGCACATGATTTCTAGAATGGTTAGAGTACCTGTTGATAGATGATCCACCTTCTTCGAGAAGAATGCTAGATGGGAGAGAGCACTAACTAGAGCAATAGGTGGAGAACTTTGGCATAATGTTGTTTGAATACCATCATAGGGTTGATGGTTGGCTAGCCGTCAAATATTGGTTACCCACTTTTGGTGGGTAATAGGCCCAAATTGGAAAATCTACACATCATAGGTCGCTTGAAGTTGAAAGCCCCTTTTTTCAAAGGAGGTATATATGGGAGAGAGCACTGACTGGAGAAATCGATGAAGAAATTTGGAATAATGTTGTCTGAAAACCATCATAGGGTTGTTGGCTGGTTGGTAGTCAAATGAGGAGAAAAATTCTCCTATGGGTTACCCACTTTTGGTGGGTAATAGGCCCAAATTGGAAAATCTGCACATATGAGGTCTCTTGAAGTTGGAAGCCCCTTTTTTCAAAGGAGTTATATATCTATCCATGCACTTGGGGTTTCTTAATGTAGAATACATTAATTTATAGAGACTCTAGTCTCCTTCCTGGCCCCTAATTCTAAATTCTACTTGCCTTTGCATGAAACCTTAGTTACCAACCTTTGACCCCTTTGTGGACTATCTATCCTCGACTACTTTGTGGGTAAGACTCCCTAATATTTCCCTATAATTATGGCCTCATGAGATGTTAATTTTTACAATTAGGGTAAATTTCCACCTTGGGAAGCTTAGATGATAGAGATAATGATTGCATTGAATTCCTCTTTTCGAGAGGACCAAAATCGACCTAAACATCACCTCATTTGGACAAGCAGAAGTTGGTTTTTTAATTTATGAACCCACTCATGTACATTGGATTAGGTTGGCCCTGCACAAATGTGCACATTGGATTAGGTCGGCCCTAAAGCAAAGTGTACCCATTGGAAGGCTATAAATACAAGTGATCTCTACCTCATTTAGACAATATGATGAGACACACTTCTATCTTGTTTTTTTTTTGGCTCGCACAGATCTGAGGCTCGTTCGTGGAGGTTTAGGGTTACTATGAGGTGAAATTGCAGGTTCAAAGCTTGCATCTCTGATTTAGGGTTTTGGGGCCCAATCACAGACATAGAACATGAATATTTTGACCCTAGTCTCTCCCACATAGGCTCATGAGTGCGACTGGAGCCTTCCAGTCATGGATAACAGTGTTTTCATGTGACCAGGAGATTAGGGTTTGTAGTCTAGTTTCAACCCCAATCGCACGGTTGCCAGGCTTAAGGGAGTGATTGGAAGTTATAGTTGCACGGATAACACTTTGTGCATGCGACCGGGAGATTAGGGTTTCCGCAGTCCAGTTTCGACCCCAGTCGCATGATTTCCAGTCTTGAGGGAGTGATTGGGAAGCTCTAGTCAGATGAATAACATTATGTGCATGCAACTAGGAGATTAGGGTTTCCGCGATCCAGTTTCAACCCCATTCGCACACTTGTTAGGCTTAAGGGAGTGACTCGGAAGTTATAGTTGCACGGATGACTCCTCCTCCATGCGACTAGGGACTAAAAGATGAAATTACAGTCTTCAGAAGATTCCACTCAGTGACCACAAGGTTCGACAATTGACTTCAAACAATGATAGTTCAGTAAAAACTTCAGAATCAGATTTCTGAGTATATACATTGTTAGGCTCATTTCATGGATGTTGTAGTTATTTTGCTGGTTAGTTGCATAGATGAAGATATGGATCATAGTACTCTCTTTTGCTGAATCATTTGATGACGATCTAAGAAGAAGAATTTGCAAGGGTTTTCCCCATAGTGGGTTTTTCCCTGGTCTCTAACCAATATTGTGTGAAAATTCTGATACTCGAAATCCTACAACAACAACTGATTACATTTCTTCTATTTGTTATTTTACTAAACAAATTATTTATCGTGTACTTTGGTAAATATCGAAATGAGTACACTACAGCCCTCACAAATAAATATTGCGTAAAATAAATACAACGCAGGAAATACTACATGTACACACACATAAGTACACAATTATTTTTGGACCAAGTCCTGGGAAAAACCCAACTTGGGAAAACCGATGCAGTAGCTGAGGGTTTTAATATTAAGAAAAAGCAAATATGAGTACAAATCTTTGGATGCACAGACTGGCTATCCAATTCAAAGAAATAATTGGCGAACAATCTAGTGAGAAAATTCTCACTTCCATAGGTGATCCGACACTGACCTTAGCTTTGAAAGAGCTGCTTTGCGCTGCCTCTGCATAGTGACTGCATCACCCTATGCAGTTCTGTGTCACCCAATAGGGAGCACGCGTTCTCCTCGCCTCTAATCTTTTTTTGATCTTATGTTGTTTTGAAACTGGACCCCCCTAGCCTCTGTAAACTCTCTTTGGCTTCTGGCACTGAAGCAACTCTGCCTCCCAACAAAATTGTGGATCTCCTCTGAAGTATTGTGTAGCCTTTGCGTGGCCTCTGTGCTACCTCTTTGCAATGCACTCACCGGATCTGGAAAATTTTTCTTTCGGCCTTACTATCCTTGCCCCTCTCTCACTGCAATGAGCTCATTGGCTCTGTCTCTGGCAACTCAACACTTCTACTCTGGAAAGTCGATCTGTGAGCAAGTTAGATCTCTCTCTCGGTATGTTCTCCAAGTGCCCATCGAGTTAATTGATGCCTAATATTAACTTGGACTCGATCCACACCTTTATCTAGAAGATCCACACCCGACTTAATTAATACCCTTTAATTAATCATATTTCCTAAGTTTATACTTAGGAAATATTAAAAATTGATTAATTGTTTTGATTAAGTCACTTATGTGTGGAATTTCCCCAAACGATTTCTGGGTCTCGAATAATACATGTGTTTTAGCCTCTCTGCAAAAACTCAAGGTTAGAGCACATATGATGCTACAAAAATCAACACTCCCTCTTATAGAGGAATATGCTATAATATTGATGCCCTCCTGATAGAAATACTCTGAATCTGTACAACCTCTTGTTGCACTGCTGATGTATGGCCTCACTGCCCACCAAATACTACACAACTCTGATTCTGCGCTGCATCTATGCTGCTACTAACCCTGCATACTTCTGCCAACTACTACATTTGTACTGCATCTCTGTTGTTGCTGCCACTGCAACATCTGCAACTGTCTCTCATCTATTGTTGCTGCAATTGAGAGATCCGTCCATCATACTAAACCAACTTTGTTCACTCTGATGCATCTGTCACACGAGTCCTGACTGCTGCTAGTCTTTGCACTGCCACTAAAGCCTCTGTGCTGCTGCTGACTTTACACTGTTGCCAACTCTGCTCTGCGTTGCTCAGTCCTGACTGCTACTAGCTACTGCATTTGTCACTCTGGCACGTGACTGCACTCTCTGTCACTCATCCATCCTACTACTGTTTTTATGGGCTCCCGTAGCAAGGTATTGATCCAAGAGGTGGACTCCTCAAGGATCCTGCCCATCTATATCTCTCTGGGGCTACAAAAACAAATCACCCCACCGCATCCCTGGAAGTATATTAGTGCTCATGGCAAAATATTCTTCCAGTCTGGAGGAAAACATGTCAATCTTCGTGGATGCAGCCTACTGATCCCTCTTCTCCTCTTTTTCCCTCTTTCTGAGTGGACACTAGGTGTTGTAGTGACCAAGTTCACCACATTTGAAGCACTTGATCTTCGAAACATCCTTCTTTATTTTGAATTTCTCCTGCTGCCCCTTTGATGCGAGGGTTGCATTCTCCTCTTCCTTCACTTCCTTCGTCCCACTGCTACTGCTGCCATTGATGGTGTTGTTCACCAGATCTCGTCTCAGCTCCTCCTGTTGCAAATCTGCCCACATTCTATTCCACCTTGGAAATTTTTCTTTGCCCAAAATACTTTGGACGGACACTTGCCATTCCTCTGAGATTGAATTTAGAGCTATCAACACCAAGGTTACTTAGGTTCGGGAGCGGGAGCGCCATTTTCAGAAGCTCCCAGTTCGAGAGCGTTTCGGGGAGTGTTTTTTTATTTTTATAATATATATATATATATATATATATATATATATATATATATATTGATGCATATATGTCAACAAAAGCATGTATAATGATGAATTAGACATAAAAGACATAAAAACATAGATTGAACCATATAACATCAATCATATAGAAGTTATAATCTTCATCAACCACGTCCACAAGTTAGAAACATACATCATATTGATTCTTGAGTCTCATGATTCATCAATCTTAAAGTTTCAATCTTTCAAAATTCAATATATAACATTTATCATCATTGATTCATTGATCACCATACTTGTACTTGTAAGATAACTATAAACATTAGTAATTACAATTTACAACAAAGAATATTTAACATGAAATGAAATGTTATAAAATGAAACGAAATGAAACAACTTTCAACTTTCATGAAGCATCTTATTCATAATTCATAATGAGTTATAAACTTATAACTGCCAACTTCAAACTTAAATTGTCATATATTGTTTACAAAAAATATCATAATAAATATGAAAGAGTCAAGTTTCAATAGTTATAAAAAGTTAAAAACTACTAGAAAATAGAAAATACTAGTAAACTGTAAATCTATTTTATCGATTGCTTGGCCTCTTGCCACGAGAAAAGTCTAACTTTTTAGAAGCTCGTGGTAATGGTGGTCTTCTAGTAGTATCCTCCTGCATAGTACCACGACCATAAATAGAAGGCACATGCCCTCCATGTGAGGATGTATGTGGAGGCTGCGCCAGCAAAGGAACAATAGTTGGAACTCGAACATTGGCACTGGTACTGATACTAGATGGTGGGTGTGGCGGTGGCATGGTTGTTGTTGCTTCATCCTCATCTCTCAAATGTTCGGCTTCCAATTCTTCTAGATTTATAGTGTCATCTTCGAAATTATCGTCCCCTGGGTTGTTCTCCCAAAATTTATATGATAGATCCTCATAAGCCCGATCACAATAATGACTCAACAACCTCAAGTTGTAGTGCACAAAACCAAGCTTTTTTCTCGGTTTTCATTGAGTATGTTTCTTCTCACATTATGTATGAAGCTAAAGGTGCTCCAACACCTCTTTGCTAAAGAAGAATTTACAACCTGTGAGAGAAAATTTATTGCCAATTTTGGCAAAAGTCACATGCCGACATATGCTTCCCACCATGTGAGAGCATCAAATCTGTCTCTATCTTCCATTGCATGCATAGAACCAAACAAACCAGTGCAACTGATGTATCTGCCTAATTCAAGGCACATATTAGCACACTCCTCCCTGTCAGGGACCAATTTGTCTAATGCTTTCATATATCCCTCTTGTACCTCTGGATCTGTATGAGGTTTGATCCAAACCCCACCCCCAGGTGCAGGTTGGCCCAACCAAGATGGAGAGTAGTATTTTGGCATAAGGATATACGCCAAGGCATGTAGTGGAACATTAAGTTTATTCCACCGTGCACACACACAATTGTGAATCATTGAATACAAGTTGGGATCATTTTCCTTAACAACATATTTTATTTTCCCCAACATGCTATCCATCTGCTCATACGCCTCCCCAATCATTGGTTTATCTGTATCTACAAAGAGAATCATGCTATAAATGGGTTTCGTGAAATTCAAAATTTCCCTCACACATGCCCAAAACAAACCATCAAGAGTGGTCCCCTCCACCTGTTCAAAACCTTGCCTGTCAACTAATGTTGTTGCCCCGTCCTTTAATACATACCAGCGTGAACTTGATGCCATTCTAGCCAATGACTCTCTTACCTTCAAAAGGCACCCGAAGGTGAGGTAATATCTAGCAAATCTAGTCTTCTTCAACAGCTCCAATCTTGAGTGACTGTGGAAAAGCCCATGGGTATTGCTATGATTCTATATTGAGGTTGTTTGTTTTTAATTATATCATGCATCGAAATGTTGATTGCACCACTAACAAACAAAACAAGAACACTTATCAATGGCTTGCCTTTTATATTTTTCCATCCATCAGATACAATGGACACCCCATGCTCATTCCAAGAACTTATCATTCTACTCAAAGAATGAGTTATTTTTTCTTTTTCATGATCAATTCCCACGGTTCTAGCCTTGTCATACCCAGGGCTCTTGTATCCTTTGGGGGCATCATTAATGGCAGAAACCATTTCATGCCAATAAGGTGAGCGAAGAACATTGAATGATATCCCACATGCATAGAGAAAGCCGAATTTTTTTGAATCCACATCATTCCTAGACCGTTCGTCAAGGAAATCTGATATGGTTCTACGCCTTAAAGAGATGTTTTCTCCTGTGCCAGGTGTGCCTCCATATCCACTGCCAATGCTGGAAGTTGATGGACTTCTTTTTTCATGATGTGATGGTAGATAAGATTCTAAGAAACCCTTAGATATTTTAGATTTGTCTTGGGCTTCCTCCTCTTCCCTTATGTATTTGGATCTATTTGTTGCTGACACACTTACACAAGCTATGATTCCTACATTTGTATCTCCATCGCATGGCCTTTTCCCACAAAGGTTCCTTCTGGCACGAGTGTATGAAGTTGTGTATTGTTTATTGCAATGGGGGCAAAAAAATTTAGTGGTTCCACCCCCTTTCCCTGCTTTAGGCCTAGTAACATATTTCCACAATGGTGTTTGGTCAATTTTTGTTGGTGTCACTGTGGTCTCATTATCTCCACTCTTCCCCTCCTCATCACCATGGTACTCCTCTTCAGGATTGTCATCAAATCCATTATAACCCACTTCTTCATCCTCCTCTTCTTGAATAACCCTCTTTCTTCTACTCTCCAACACCATAATAAAAAAAAAGGAACCAACAAGAAGAAAATGCCAAGCCAATGACCATGATGTTTCAAGTTTTTATCCTGCAAAAAAATGGAGGAATTCCAAATGGGAATGGGAAAAATGAAACATAAAAAGAAAAGAAAAAATCAATTTTCCATTTTTCAAAAAATTAAAATGCAACATTGAAAATAAATAAATAAATCTAGATTAGACTCTAGAGTGTAGATCCTACCTCTTTGGCCTTTAATCCCAAGCTCAATATCCTCTCCAATGTTGGTTTTTGTAGCATCAGAAAGTGATCTAAGTCTCAAACTTGGTGAGGAGGTTTAGACACCAGCATTCTAAAGAACCCATAAACCGTTTGTGGAAATTCCATTCGGTTCATGTTTTATTAATATAATTAATTATTTTAATGGAGACCCTAAGTCTAAACTTAGGGAAATTAAATAATTAATGGGTATTAATAAAACAAAGTCTGAATCTTCTAGAGAACGAAGATCAAGTCAAGTTTTAATCTTAGCCATTGATTAGACTTCTAATCCGGGTCATTGAGTCATCAATGAGAAGATTATAAAAGAAGACTTGAGGGTCATTTGGAAAGCAAGCCGGGAAAACATTCAGCAACTCGAGGGAAGTCGATTCTAAAGGAAGAGAATTCGATTTCAAAGGAAGATTTGCAGGGCGGAGGAAGCAGAGGGCATCAACAGTGTCAGAGTTCAAGGAAAGGACGCAGAAGGGCAGAGAGGCATCACTCAGGAGTAGCGCAGAAGCCTCATGCAGTAGTGACGCAGGCTTACCCTGGTTCTGTGTAGAGAGGTACACAAGAGTGATGCAGAGTGATGTAGAGAGGGCCAGTGACTCCCTAAAGTTTCGGAAACTCTTCGGAGTTCCGGAGAAAATTTAACTCAGGTGTATATTAAGAATTTTCTCAGTTATTTCTGCCAGACTTTTTTTGTAAAGAATTCATCTTGAAGATTAATATATAAACCTTCATATGTTGCACCGGTTTTCCCACATTGGGTTTTTTCCGGGGAAAATTGTCCAAAAACAACTATGTCATTGTGATTGGTTCTTATGCTTGCATTTTAATGTTATTTTCTCTATATGTACTTGAGTGATAACTATAGTAGTGTTTATTGAGAAATTTGTTATAAATAACTTATTATGGAAATAATTAGGAGAAATAAATCTATAACTGCAGTAGAAATTCAAATTGAATTTTTCAATGGTATCAAAGCTGAATTGAGTAACAATATTTGTGTTGGAATCAATCACTATTTTCAAGGGAGTTGTTGGTAGCTTCCCTATAGAATAAATAGAGCGGAGCTAGAGCTAGGAAGGATTGGATTGGATTCCATTCAAAACTTTGCTGCAAGCTATTGAGCTTTTGGTTATTGTACTCAGTGATTAAAAACTTTCAGAAATGTAATGAGGCTATTCTCTTCCTGAAATGAGTAGACATAATCCATTTTACTAATTTAATTCCAGAGAGTTGGGCTCGTGGGTTAGGGCCCAACCCATGTGCCTCAACTTCTCTGTTGATTTCATTCTTTCCTTTTTGTCATTTAGCTAGTTTTCTTTTTGTCATTCAATTAGTTATGCTTTTGATAGTTTCATTGCTGATTAGTTTTTGCTTTCAGTTTGCTGTTGTAGCTCTTCATTTACTTATGAGAGTAATAGAGTAGAGGAAAAATCCAAAAATTTGTGGATCAAGACCCCCTTCTCATCTCTGTCAATAGAGCTCGAGGAGGGCGAACCTTCCCACAGACCCAAAAACTTATTTATGTTAACTGTTTATGAGATTAAAATTAAAGTTTCATTACCATTTTTTAGTCTTCCTTTGCACTGTATTTTTACGCATTTGTCTGTTTATTTGCGCATAATTTAGCAGGTTGATTGCAGGAATTATTGTTAAAACCCCAGAGTAGCTCTGTGCTGCCTCCCCGCTTCATTCTCCATCTCAGTCTTCACAATCTGGGCACTGCTGTTATGCCCTCCATTTCCGCTTTTTCTCGCTTATTCTCACTGTCGCAACCACCTTTTTATTCATAAAAACACTTAAACCATTCATCCCGCCTTATTCCTTTGTTTTTATTAGTCACAATTGCCTTACCTTTTTTAATGAAAAACGCTTGAAAAACCGTCAAAGTTGTACCTCCGCCTTTGCTCCTCGAATCTCCCGCTACCGTACTTCGCTCATCGTAAATCACATGTTTTATTTGGTTCCCATTAACACTCGCCGCTCCAAATGCCGATTGCGATATTTCTTCATACTCCACCACATCGCAAATCACATGTTTTATTTGGTTCCCGTTAACACTCACCGCTCCAAACACCGATTGCGATATCGTTTCGTACTTCGCCACATCGCAAATCGCAAATCGCATTGTTTATTTGGTTCCCATTAACACTTATCTCTCATGTTTTCCAATTGCGATATTTGTATCTCACTCTGCCATCGGTCCTACCGCCACGTCATCCGACTCATCGCATATCGCAGCTCGTTCTCGAATTTAACTTCCACCACTCCTCCAACCGTGCGATATTGCGATATCGTATATCGCATATCACAACCTTTGGCCTTTTCGCAAATCACATTTCACAATTTCTATCCGCTACTTGTTAACACTTGCCGCTACTCCTCCAACCACACGATATAGAGATATTGCGATATCGCATATCGCAACTTTTGGCCTGATCACATGTCGCATATCGCACTGCCAACCCTCCATCACAACTCCGCCATCGCACTTTTCAAATCATTCCGCTCCAAAGCATTTTTGCGCTATAATAAAGGTTTAATAAGGTTTAAACCCCCTCTTTCCACCTCTAAGCCTTGTCCCATGTGTTCAAGCCCTCCATTAGCATCTTTAGCCCTTTTCCCTCCAAACTGCAAGAAACAATTTGTCAATTTTAGTTTATCATGAATAGTTGCATGGTTAGAAGCACGATAGCATGGTAAATAGATTAGAGGATAAGTAGGGTGGGTTTAGCCGATTGGCCTAGCTAGGTGCAACTTAGTTTAGTTTCTTTTTAGTCATTTCATTTTGCAGATTAAATTAGTATCCTTTCTGTCATTTCCTTTCTGCACATTAAATTAGTTTCATTTCTGTCATTTCCTTTCTGCAAATTAAGTTAGTTTCCTTTCTGTCATTTCCTTCAGCATTTTAGTTTTTAGTTTTTATCATAGTTTAAGAAATAGCACCCTTTCGTAAAGCAGAAGAGGATGACATGAACATAATGCATCTGATGTGTATATAACACTGTCACCTCCAAGTTTGTACGAACCCTAGGTTGATAAAGTAAATTAGGGCAGCCCCTGAGAGTTGCAACACTCTTGGTGCAATACCAGGGTTCACCAGCACCGTCATAGTTTTATATTTCAGAAAAATGTGGTGCTATTTTCCAACGATGCTACGGTGCTATAAATGCACTAAAACGCCCCGGAGCTTCTTATAAAGAGCACCGTTAGGCGTTTCTTAATTTTTAAAAATAGAGCAGTGCTATAATATCACAAAGTACTAGTGCGATACTTGTATGGAAACGCCCAAGGGTGTCTCAAGAAAAGCACCACAATAGTTTTTTTAATTAAAAAAAATGTAATGCATCTTGGATTTATTATGCACTGGTGCGGTTAGCGAAAAGCACCAGAGGAGGGTTTAATAAGAAAAAAACCTCCCGACCGTAAATTTCATTTTTCCCATCTACAATGCTGGAGAGCTCTAAAGCACAAGTGCCACTCTTGCCTCATGCAAGCGCCTTGACATTAATGTTTCTCTTGCTCACCATCCTTCCATACCATGCTCACTGTTTGAGTTTCCAAAATTTTCAAACCATGCTAAAATTTGTTTTTCTCCATTACGTGTCCACAATGTCTCCCTGACGACCAAATGTCCAGGTAATGTCTATGTTTGTTTGTAATTTTTTTTAGCGGATTAGAATTGCAAATTAAGTTAAAATTTCCACTGTTTTGAAAAAAAAATTCAGCACGTAGTGCGCTCGATATGTTCGGTTCACACCAATAGCAGTGTGCCCTGTAAATTTACAAGGTGTGCCGCATTTCGGTGCGTGAACATAACACACCATGGTTGTTGCAGTGCATTTTGTAAATAAAAACGCACCAGGGAAGAGATAAAGTGTACGTCAATGCATCACACCTGTTACGTTTATATTTACCAAACAGACCACAAAATAATATTTAAAATTAAATCTTTAGCGATGTGCGTTCGATAATCTTAACGTTCTGTACCAATGCGAAAATGTTATATGTGCACATCAGTGCCTAAGTGTGCCACACCGCTATCAAATTAAAATTTGTTAACAAACACTGGTGCGTCATACTTATGTGCGCACTGATATCGATGCGGTTATAGTTGGAAGCGCACCGGAGCCAGTGCATGACTGTGTTTTGAGCGCACCGATGAGTTTGTTTTTTATAGTTGAAAGTTATATTTCCATATTTATAAATACATGTTTCATTTAATAATTTTATTTTTCCACGTATGAGGTTGATGTATTTTATATGTCAATCATGTGGAAAAAACGTCAACAAAGGGAGCAACAGTAGGAGCAGGAAAAATAGGCAGACCCATATAATATGGTCTGACCATGGGAGGCCAGAGAGAGGGAGAGGGATTTATACCCTCGCCCTATTACTCCAGCGACCTGAGTGCTCTTGAGGGATGTAGGCATCCTCAAGTACTATGAGAAGGATACATCCCTAAAGGCACACTCTTTCTTATTGGCGTATTTGATCCGCCGATGGAGTGCCCAGGAGCAGGCTTTCTATGTCGGTCCTGGGGCGTGGTATATGCCCACTAAGGAGGACATATACTTTATCACTGACCTATCCAGGAGAGGGGAGGACATATACTTTATCATCTAAGACATGTTATTTAATATAAATATTTATTATAGATTATGTATTGGTGAACTTATATCAAATTTTTATATATGAAATTGCATGCAAAATGACTTATTTTAAAAAAATGTAAAGGTATTTCTATAAATTAAAAAGTTTAGTATGCTTGAAATTAGGATTGTAAAATTACGATAAATATTTTTCTATTGCTTGGATAGTTCATTGATATTTAATCTAATTTAATTGGTAAAATATTTCGATATTCATAAGGAAAAAATAATTAAAGGTAAAATGATTTAGTTAGTTCTTAATAAGACGAAAACATGTAACTCATTCAAATTTTAATATAAAATATTATTAATAATAAATTATTCAAAAATACAATTTAACTTAAGTCATACTTTCAATCTATTGTTAAATTTGAAAAACTTAAGTCATAATTTTTTATAATCTGTAGCCTAGATGAATCTTAACTCTGGATCTACCAAGCGTAGAGAGGGGTCAAATCTCTTGAGATGCAAACATATTTTAGAGTGAAAAGTGATTTGATCCCTCTAGACTTGATAGATCTTGAGTTAAGATGAATCTAGGTTGGTATAATATATATGTAGTTGACATTGAAATATTTTATTTATGATGATGATGATGATGACAGTTAATGTCCACTGAGACCAATCTTTGGTCTACTGGACCTAAAGAAAAGATTTATTTAGTTTGATTTAAGATTTTATTCCTATGTTCAAAAAGCTTGGAGAGAAGCCTCCCGAGCTCACTATAATTTTGACATCTTAAAAGGCTAGAAAGGTCAGTATTGCAACAAATATTACGAAATTGAGCTCTAATGTGGTTGTATGCGGGGCACTTTAAGAGGAGGTGATTTTCATCCTCGATGTTCATATTCTCACAGAGATGACAGATCCTTTCCATCCATGGTGTTTTAGGAACTGTCCAATGACTTCTTTCACTATGGAGCTCATGAGAGTTCATTCTAATCTTGGCTATATTAATTTTCTTCTTTGTGTTAGTTAAAACAAAGAGATACTTTTGATCTTCTAGGGTGGGGTTGATGACCTCCTTATAATATCTTTATTTTTTTTTAGCTGCTAGATCTTTCTCATACCACATTTTTTCTTTGAACTTAGAAGTAACAATTTTTTTAATGTTATTAATGTTTTGCAATGCAACATTCTCGTCGATCTCCCAATGGTTTAACCAGGCCCCGGTGTCTTTATACCAACCTTGTTTAAGCCTTAGGTGGTTTTGGCTGGAATTTAAAGCTAAAATGTTAAAATATGCCCCCTCATTATTTTTTTCCTGTATGTATATATTTAATTATTTTTATTATTAATATTTTCTAAAATATTGCATATCAAATCCATATTAAATATTGAAAAATTTACAAATATCCCTTGTATATTAAATTAGAAAACAAATATTAATGGAATAAGAGTTTTCTCAATCTTTCTCACTAAAGTGAAAATATAAGAAAATTTTCAATTTAAATTACTTTATTTTTCTCTATCTATAAAATTATGTTATTTAATACGGAAATTGAAATATTTTTCTTATGGTTGTTAGTCAAATACTTTTTGCTATAAATATATTTTTGTTTTAAATATCACATGTAAATGGAACATAGAATGAATTACACATAATGTAATACCACTAATTCTATTTCTTCTCATGTAGTAAAAAGTAAATTATATTTTTTTACTCATTACATTTCTTTCTCATAGTAAAAGCATTTTTTTTTTAAACTTTACTTTATATCTCTATATAAAGTTATATGAGATTAAAGTGTAAATTGAATTATTGTAATTATGGTGGATATTAATTTCTTTTGTTATTTTTATTTTTAATTTGTTAATTTAAATTATTATTATACTATTTTAAAATGTAATGTTAAGTGACAACATCTCTCTCATACTGAGGTGTAATTTAGATTTAATATAACTTAAAAAAATCTATTTTTATAAAATTTATTTTATTACTAAAGTTAGGAGATTTTCAAGAAATTTAAATTTAATATTTTTAGTAGTGCTTACCAATTTAAATTATAAATTTCTTTCTCTAAAGATGAAGATAAAGAAATGTAAAATAAGGCTTGTAAAGTTACTTGTAGTTGGGGATTTTCTCTATTGGAAGTTCTCCCTTAAAGAGGGAAATGAACTTTTTTTCTAATAATAAAGATATAACATTTTGTTGCTATTTTGGTTTTTTATTTGTTATTGTATTGGTTTAAATTTAACTTTTTTTTTTTTAATAATAAATATGATTTAAATAACACAAAAGTGATACTATATTAGATTTAAACTTTTTACAAATAATATATTTGATTATTTCTTAATGAACAACTCAAAAAATATTATTTTTTTCACATACTTATCATGAGATAGTCACTAAAATTAATGTTTTTTCACATTTCTCTTAGCTAATATTAAATCATGTTCACAATGATAAAGACATGTCTACTTTGTCCACAGGGTCTTAGATAGACGGTGATCGGGTGCTCTGTTAATGCACTCCTTGACGTGAGGTCACCGGTTCAATTCCCCGTCTCGATTGGGGTGATATATTGGACATAATGAAGATGTAGTCCTGCCAAGCTTACAAAAAAAAACAGGTCTACTTTAAATAATTTAGTTATAAATACATAAAAAATAAATATTTATTTTACATAATCTAAATAAGAAACAAAAATGCATCACCGCGTATTTGAAAGTCAAACAAATGCCTCTTAATCACCATCACAAATGCAGTGGGTTTGATATGTTATGCTAGCACCAGTGCGGTCATATTTACCAAATGCATTGCAAACATAATATTTAAATACATAGCTATAGCTTGTCGGGTTCAATAACGTGAACGTTCCATGCCGGTGAAAAAATGCTATACGTGTGCACCAGTGCATTTGTGTGACACACTGCTATGAAAATTTAAATTTGTGAACCAACAATGGTGCGTCATAGGTATGTGCGCATCAATTCCAGTGCGGTTGTGTTTTACAACACACTGGAGCTGGTGCATGACTGTGTTTTTGGCGCACACACACACACACACACACACACACACACATATATATATATTGTGTGTTATGTTTTCATATTAATAAATACATTTAATAAAAAAAAATGTATTTTATTGATCTAGGTGGATCTACACACTAGTGGCAAGTACAAAAGGGTCAAAATTCAGAGTGGCAGGAATGTGGCAAACTCAGTGTCAATTTGAAGATCTTGTCGACCTGATCACAACGATGCGAACGGTTTTTCAAATCGAGTTTGTATGTGAAAGTTAGAGCTGGTCAAAGTTGATAGGTTGACTGGATGACTTGGCAGCTTAAGGAGGCAACAAATCCGCACAAATCCGGCCACCGGATTCCAGCCAGCTCCGGGCAGATTTCGAGAGAATTTGTGGGATCGTTAATTTGTCTCCTTTGGTCACTTTCCAGAATTTTCAAAAAGAGAATGTTCTTATTATATATATATATATATATATATATATATATGGAGGGCGGGCCATGACCCCCACCCCGCCCAACCATATAACAAAAAAAAAATATTACGGGTCAGCCGCCGAACTCGCACCCATATCCCACTGCCCCCGCTGCCCCAACCCTTACCCTCCATATATATGTAACGGCGATAACAGCGGATAAGGGATAGGCCGCTCGATGCAGGTCTGGCCCCCCAAATATTTTAAAACGACAGTTTGTAAAATAATATGCAGCCCTTTTGGAAGGAGGCGAGGTTTGACCGCTCGACCTCCTACCCCAAAAACCAGATCCTAACCATTGCGCCAACGCCGCCCTTTGGAAAGTTCGCCACGATTTTTTTATATAAACTCAGCCTTCACTAATGTGCCTAGGCAGACTAGGAGAGGCACGGAGGTCGAGGCAGGCAGCGGAACCCTGATCCTTTTCAGGGGCAGGTGGAACCATGATTTGAGCTCAACTTTTAGAGGGGCCAAATTTTCGCAGTGTCCAAATTGGACAAATTTTATATGGATTCTACACGTCTCGGCAACAGGATTCTGATGGTGCTATCCGTTTCTGCAATAGAGGTCTCCATTTTTAGACCACTTTTTGGCTTGGAGGCATAAGGGTGTAATTTTACATTGATGCTTGTACTTTCATTTTATTGCCACTTAATGAAAGAGGGCCTCCCCACTGATTGAGCAGGGCCCAAAGACGTAGTCCCTCCTGGACGAACTCTGTTATCAAGTTCTTGTCTTCTTTGCATAATTTTATGTGCTTCTCTCTTCTTATTTCGTGCCTTTTAAGTTTCATGGTTAAGATGCAATTTTACATGTAATTCTTTAACACATCAGCCAAAGTAAAAGGTCTTGTTTAAAAGGGTATCAAAAATTTATCTGGATCAATTATGTATGAGGATGATGTATTTATATGCCAATCATGTAGCAAAGACGTCAACAGAGGGAGCGAGAGCAAATGGCGGACCCATACAATATGATCCAACCATGGAAGGCCAGAGAGAGGGAGAACACCTAATTGTTGTCCTACAATACACAGTCCAGGTGTCTTACCTGGATCTTAGAGGTCCCTGCTACAAATCGCCATGGATTTCAGAAATGGAACTGTGAAGGCAGTGGTACGGAGAAATGATACCAAATTAGGGTTTCATGGGTCTTATTGGTCACACACCAAACACCATGAAAACTTACAGGCGTTACTTTCACGCCAATGTCGTATCGTACAATTGATGTCCTTTAAATTGACGACGTGATGTATATGGCTTAGGCTCGTGACTTTCAATGACATGCTATTCATTGTTAAAGTCGTCATAGAGTTATCACTACATGATGATTTATATTGATTTTGAACTAATCAAGAAGAAAAACACATGCAACTAAACCAATAAGTATCTAAATTGAGACTAAATCTTCAATGTTATTTCTAAATTCATTATTTTGTTCTCATTTTCCTATTTGAGAAGGGTTATGAACTTGAATCCTTATTATCATAGATAACGTACACAATTGAAAATACTTAATTTTAAGTATTGTAAAAATGTTTCCACCACAAAAAAAACTTGTAAAAACGTTTGTGAATCTTACCAATTATATTATAAAATGCCAACAAGACGAATATAATAAAAAATATAACTAGAGAAATAATGAAAACAAAAACATACAACAATAATATAAATGATGAAATAACACAAGTATATATCAATCTCCATTTCCATCACCTTGATTATCTTCCTCACTTGGCATGATAACACTGTTGTTCTAAAAAATATGTTTTGATCTAGGGTCGTGTCTTAATACTAACCACCAATCCCTATCCAACACATTTGGATAAAAAAACACCCGGTTGCAGTGTTTTGGGAAAACATAAGGCTCCATAGCTTCATGCTACATATTTCTAGATTTGATAGATATCAGCCCACTATCGCGATCTTCTTTTACATTATTTTGATCAAAGGTGTTCCACCACTTACACCTAAAAATAACACATTGGAACGAAGAGAAGTCCACTTGAATGATCTCTTGTATCTTTCCAACGTAACCTAATGTCCCCTGCATTAGGTTTTGATCGTCGTGGCTAACATGAATATATTGGTCGAACTTGACTTCCACTCCACAGTCTTGTGTCATGCATCCATCATTGACATTCTCTGTGTGAAAATGATGTCCACATGCCCACATATATGAGAACAAATGCACCTATAAAAATGAAAAAATCACAGTGTCATGTGTCTAATAACCCGAACATAATTAAAAATATAAACTATATATATATGTTACAATCCAAAGGTGTTGTATGGAGTTAAAAATCTACATAAAGAGATTATAATTACTGAGTTGTTGCACCCAATCCCTATGTTTAAAGCATCCTCTTCAACATGCGGGTAATGCCTATACGCAATGTATTTCTCTCTAACTTGATCAACAACCCAACTGTTCATTGTCATATTTTATTTTAAACGATTAGGATAAGGCACACTTATACCATTCAACCATTTGAATTCTTTCCTGTCACTCTCCCATTTCCTCCTCTTCTCTTCGTACAATGCAACCCATGGTTGTGTCGCTTCTATATTGTAAAGAATGAATTTGTCGATGGCTTCAATTTCTAAATTCGCTGATGAAATCAAACCAATATATATATATATATATATATATATATATATATATATATATATATATATATATATATATATATATATATATATATATATATATAGAGAGAGAGAGAGAGAGAGAGAGAGAGAGAGAGAGAGAGAGAGAGAGATGCATTAATACGAAGTTCAATGTGAATAGTTATTATGTAGTAATTTGACAAATTATAAGCCTGCACTTACCGTTTATCATGCACCTCTTTCTATTCGTTTCGAGAAGCTCCCCTTCTCTTTTGTCTTCATCCATTTCATCGTCCCAAATCGCCGCACCTGGTGTGTTGTCGATATACTTAATGTACTCAGTGGCATAATAGAAAGACTCATACCATGTATACCCCTCTGCCATAAACCCCTCAGGTTTTTCCCTTTGCCGGAAAAACCTTTCAATTTATTCATGTACCTCTCTAAGAGGAACATCCAACAATATGAAACAAACCCAACTAATTCAACCTCATCTACTAGGTGAATTAGAAGATGAACCTACAACTCCATGAAACTCGTCGACAATTCCTTCTCAAACATGCAAACAATCTCAACTATCTCTTAACGCCACCTTGGAATGCTAGCCATATGAATCTCCTTTGATGTGATCTAATGTACGAATGAAAATATTTAGATATGGCATGTCGTAGGTCTTGGGGGAAGTCATGATTCACACACCCACACATGAGCAGAGGATAATGACATTGCACAATAAATAATAGATTATACAAAAATTAATTATAAAATATTCCATTAAATAAAATTAAAAATAATAATAATAAAATCATGTTTTTGACATACGTACTCTTAGAAGGTTCAAATGGTCATGCGATTTCGACCTCGAAAAATGGTATTCCATCGTGAAGCATCACCGTAATGAAGACCCATATAAAGAAGGCACCCTCACACTCATTATAACTTTCTTTGCCAAAGAAAGATAATCTTTCTTCTTTAAAATCCATGGGACATCACCTTCTTTGAAAGACCAAGAGGGACCAACCTCTCATCTAGTTTCTTGTCTTGGCCAATGTTTATTTTTAGTTTTTGAATAAATAAGGTCTCTCCTAACAACCTAGGTGTCACTTTATTTCGATCATATGTGCCTCCATAAAGAAGATGAAACATTTTTAAATATATGCATGATATCTAGTAAGTGGGAAATATTAAGATGCTCCCAATATGGGAGCTCATAAAAGACAAATTTCCTTTTCATCCCAATGGGAAATTTCTCAGCATATGTGTCGAAGAATTCTGGATCATCGAACATAGGCCCCCCATTTGAATCAAACTTTTCTGCAAATTCCTTCTCCTTCTCTCTCTCACATGCTTTAAGCCATTCAACTAGTGTTATTATTGCAAGCCTTTGGGTTCTCTCTAGTTTTCCATGAAAGTGGACGTTGCTATTTTGTATGGGTGTTCTTCTGGGAGGAATACCCTAGAGTAGTCATATACTAGCTTTCATAGCTGGTCAGACCACCTACCCTTCAGAGAAGGTCCACAACATTTACCTTTCCGTTACAAGACCTATGGAATTATTGTATATATGATGACATGTTAGCGACCATGAAGATTTGAAAAATTGCAGCGAATTAAATTAATATGCAAACAAATATTGTTACTAAACAAACCAATAAGAATGTAATTTACCAGAGCAAACTCTTAAGCCCGGATAATCATGTATGGTATAAGCACATATGCCATACAACATAAAACTCATCTCTATTGTGATGGGTCTTAAAACGTCGTACACATGTATCCCTTCCCATAATTCCTTCAATTCATCTACTAATGGTTGTAAGTAGACATCCATATTATTCACTTGTCTTCTACCAGGGACTATGAGAGCCAACATAATATGTTAATTCTTCACGGAAAACCATGGGGGGATATTGTTATTGATCACTACTACAAGCCAAACATAATAGTTGATGTTTTGGAGGGAATATGGGTTGACACCATCCATGGCTATGCTGCGTCGTATATTTCATACTTCATCCTTGAATTTTCAGTCCATGTATCCTTTATATGCCTCATGGCTATTGAATTTGTTGGGATTTGCATAACTCCTGACTCACTTCCGTGTGAGGCATGCCATCCTTGCAACATAGCCAATTCTGTGCAATGAAAAAGTCTTTTAATCCTTGGGATTATATGCATGTACCTCAATATCTTATGATGAGGACCATGTGATTTACTAATTTTTTTGAATTACAGTACCTGTCATGCCCACATTTCAGACATATCTTTGTTTGCATATTCTCCTCTATATAGAATACTTTCATTCACACATGCATGATATGATATGTACTCAACACCCAACATTTTAAACAACTGCTTTACCTCTTCGTAACTACCTGGCAAGACATTATCACTTGGAAGAACCTTATCTTTGAATATCATGTAGTTGGTAGGGAATATAATTGTACAATGTCAATATTTAACATTCATAAAATCAACCATTTTTAATTTTGATTGTGTAACAAAATATAAGGAACTTGATCGATAATGCAGGTCAATTACCTCAATATTGCCGAGAAACATGCATTTGACATGCCAAACTTTGCTTTCACGTTGTACAACAACATTGTTGTCCCCAGTTGAGTATACTTTGACTTGCTGCCAGGTCCAAAGAGAGGGGTGGTGGAAGCAGATTCCAGGCTTTCGAATAAGGTATCAATTATATGAGCATCATCCCCTAACTCATCATTCTGGAATGCATATAACAACAATGCCTCCATGAAATTTGTATCCTATAAGTAATCATCCATTCCAACCTCTATCTGATTCCTCCATTGACAACTTGTGATGAATAACTAATATTGTTGTAGTCATTCATAATTAGTGAATATGGACGTAGTGGGAATTAAATAAATGGTTGATTCAACCGTACTTTGTATGCTTCCTCTTTGAGTCTTTCTCTTAATGCAACCTTATCTCGAGTTAACATTGTAGTGGGGTGCACTGGAAGATGGTAGGTGGGTTGCTCATCATCACTAGAATCCTAATTTCAAAAAATATTGAATGTCATTAGTACAATATCAATGATATTAGTAAGAACTTCAATGTAATTAGTTTATTAAAATTACATTATACCAAACAATTATTACCATTAGGCATGATTGTGCCTTAGTTCTTAGAAAAGTGGCCCCTCCCAAGAGAAGCATCACCAAGCAATAATTTCAAGCTCTAAAATCCTTAAAGAATGATTGCGATGTTGTTATTCTTAAAGATGATAAAGGTGGGGCTGTTGTGATCATGGATGAAGTTGATTACCGGAATAAAATGATTGATCACCTTCTTAATAGTGGTAGCTATAGAAAGTTAAGCAATAACCCTATTAAGAAAGTCTCAAAATACTTTTCTCTTGCTATTAATTCTAGTAACATCCCCAACCCCATGAAGAAGAAACTTATCGTTAGTAAACCCATTTCTCCTAGAATTTATGGGCTTCCCAAGACCCATAAAGAGCCCCCCCCCGTAGGCCTATTGTTAACATGATAGGTGGGCCCACTTATTTTCTTTCCAGGTTCTTAGCTCAAAATCTCAGGCCCCTTGTTGGCCTTTCTGAGTCTTTCGTTAAGGACTCAACCTCCTTTGTTAATGAGATTAAGGGTACCGAGCTTAATCCTGGGGATACTCTTGTGAGCTTTGACACTGTATCTCTCTATACGAATATCCTTATTAATGATGCAATGAAAGTTATTAACTACATCATCGATCCTGATACTGGCAAGTTGGTTGGTCTTTATCTTACCTCTACTTTTTTCAGTTTCCAATTCTACGAACAAACTTGTGGAGTAGCCATGGGTTCTCCAATCTCCCCAGTTGTCGCTAACATGTTCATGGAAGAATTTGAAGCTAGAACATTAACTTCTTCTCGTCTTTGCCTTAAGCTTTGGAAAATGTTTGTTAATGATACCTTCATCAATTGGTCGCATGGTCGGGACCCGTTGGATTCCTTCCTCTTACATCTTAATAGTCAGTCTGATTCCATCAAGTTCACAATGGAAATAGAAGTTAATTTCTACCTTCCGTTCCAGGATATTATTATATCTAAGAAGGGGTATAGTTCGTTTTCTCACCACGTTTTTTGTTAAAAAACTCACACTGAGCAATACCTTCATGCTAGTTCTCATCATTAACCTGCTCAAAAGTTTGGTATCCTCAACACTTTATCTACCCGAGCTTTAAGGATCTCAGATGAGAGCCACTTTGAAGGAGAAAAATCCTACCACCTTCAAGTTTTCGAAAATAATGGCTACAATAGGCACTTAGGTCTCAAGGCCTTCCAAAAAGCTAGCATGAGACCTAGGCATAAGAGGAATCCTAGCGATTTGGTTAACTACGTGCATCTTCCTTTCATTCTCGTCACTACTAACAAGATTGCTCACATTCTTATGAAAAATAAGGTACATGTTACCTTTAATCCTCTCAACACCATCCAAAACCCCCTAAGATGAGTTAAAGACTATGTAGACCCCAAATAATCTAAAGGTGTTTACTTAATCCATTGTTCCTATGGGATGCCCGACATTGGGGAAACAAGCTGCTTGATTAAGCAGAGGATTCAAGAGCACGCAATAAACATCAAACACTATAGGTCTCACTCATCTTCCCTTGCAGAACATGCAGGGAAAACTAGACATCACATTTGTATTTAGGAGTCTCAAGTCATTGCGAAGATTGATCACTTTCATCATAGGAAGTTTAGAGAGGCTATAAAAATTGAAAAACATGCTAGCAATCTGAACAAGGACAAGGGATGGAAGATAAGCAACAACTCGATTCCTACCCTTCTGTCCTAGTTTCCTCTTCTTGGCCATTATTCTTCCATGGCTTTTTTTTTTTTAATTATATATATATATATATATATATATATATATGTTTGTTTTTTTTTTGTTTTTACGAAAAAAAAAGAAAAAAAGAAAAAAGAAAAAAGAAAAAATCCTTATTTTATTAAATAAAATAACAAACTGGCCCCTTCAAAAGAGGTAAAATCTTTATGAGCAAAATTTTTTCTATGTACTTCTTTACATCTGGATTAGAAGACCGATATTCTTCCTCATTCCTCTAAAAGATTTTTGTTTGATATACTGCATAAATTTGTTTTCCAGTGGCTTTCCTTATGTTGTATAAACATCCGATAAGTGAGCAAGGAAAAACTCCTGATAAAGTGTGTATATACATCTAATGTTGATTGTAAAAAGAAAAACTCGTCCATAATGATCGTAACCGAGTTCTCCCAGCTAGGCCGCAACATCATCGACAGATAGAACTGCTTCTCAGATTCGATAGGTATACATTCAGTGAATGCAAAGGAGCTATATCAATATGAACTCCTCTTTTTTAGAAGAGAAATCTGAAATCTTCAGTGATCCTAGAAGCAGAGTGAGTGTTGTTTTAGACAGGGCATCAACTTCCATATTCAACTCCCGGTAAATATGACTGAAATAAAGGACCTGAAAATCGGCCATGAGCTTTTGAATACTGCGAATAATGGTTTGAAGATGAGGAGAGTGAATCTGTGTCTTTTTTTGCGACCAATCAATTACAAAGTTGGAGTCACCAAAACACTGAATGGACCTGATATTTTTAGACTTGGCCACATAAAGGACCATCCAAAGAGCAGCAAGCTCTGCTTTATTATTTGAGCCAAGACCTGGTGCAAATAAGATGTTGATTTTAGAGTCTGAAGAGTGATGAAGTACAATTCTTGCACCTGCCTGGGGAGGCGAACCTTGACTTACCCCATCGAAGAAGGCCCAAGGAATGCTGGTTGTAATAGAAGGTGGAACAACATTGCGCACCTTTAATGCTTTATATGGGCACTTGTATTTAGAGACCCACTGAACGATCATTGCCACAATCGACTCAAAGGGGATACATTTGTCATTAAAAATGGCCATATTTCTAGCCCACCAAATGCCATATGTGAAAAAAGCAGGGAGTGAAGAAAAGGAGCTTTCCCCAGGTTCCTTCCACCACTGAGAAAATCTTTGTTCATATGAATCTGCAGGAGGCTGAAAAACTGTAGTGAAAGAGGAGGAGGCTTTGTGCCAAACAAACTCTGCATACGAACAAAGGAAAAATAAATGAGAAACTGATTTAGCATTATTGGCACATAGAGAACACCTGCTGGGGCCTTCCATCCACGAGTTTGAAGATTATCCCAAGTTAACAGCTTGTTTTTTAGAGACAGCTAGAGGACCAACTTGGACTTTATGGAACCAGGAGCTTTCCACAGGGGGGCTATCCAAGAAGGAACATCTCCTGAAAAGGAAGATGCAATGGCAACCTTATAACTGAGTTTCACAGAGTAGGAACCATTTGAGGAGTTTTGTGTCCAAACCAACGAATCTTCCTCCCTAGGCTCTAAGAGGATAAAATTATTAACTAATAGGGAAATGTAGGAGTTCCATTCAGATGCACAAGAATTGGTTAGCCCCAAAAACAAGGCATTCTTCCAGCCCAAAGAACCCCCAACCTGAGGAGAGGATACTCCTGCATCAGCTACAATATATATGTTTAATTTATGCAGTTCCGTAAGTAAATTTTGAGAGAGAAGGTAAGCATTGCCTGCTCCAACCCAAGGGTCCTGTCCAATGCAAACTTGTTTCCCATTCCCTATTTTCCAAGCCGTCCATTGGCCTATAAGGGGAAAAGCCATGACCAATGCCTTCCATCCAATAGAGGCATTGTTATAGAATTATTCGAAGATCTGAACCAAGAAACCAACGATTTCCCAGGGATATATTTTGCTCGCAAGATCCTACCCCAAAGGGAATTCGGGTACACTGTCAGCCTCCATAATGATTTTGCAGCTAGGGAGAGACAGAAAAGAGGAAGGTTTTTGATTCCCCAACCCCCTATTTCTTTTGGGAGAGCGAGCAAGGAACTTACGAATCTTATGGAGGATCCCTTTTGGGATAGAAGAAATTGTGGCTCAGTAGACATGAATACTTTGAAGAATAGCTTTAAGAAGCACCAACCTCCCTCCTCTTGATAGAAAACGGTTTGTCCAATGCTGAATACGCTTTTCCACTTTCTGATAGAGCCACAACCAATCTTTGAATGAATAAGAGTTCAGTTTTAAAGAAAAGCTCAGATATTTGAAACCAATATGCCAATCAATAGAGGGGAAGGGGAGGGAAAGCTGGATATGAGATAAAATAGGCTTAGGAATGTTATTTAGTACCAGACAAGATTTGTCAATGTTTATCAACATTCCGGTAGCATATTGAAAGATAGAAAGAATTCTCTGAAGGGAACGGGCATTAGCCACAGAAGCTTCGCAGAAAAGGAGGATATCATCAACGAAAAGGATATGAGATAAGGTTTCATCTGTGATGTAAATGCCTTTGAGACCCCCACTAACTTTAACGATTGCATAAACAACTTAAAGCTTCAGCGGCCCAGGAGAGACAAGGAGAGAGAGAGACAACCTTGGGAACCACAGGAGGCAAAGAAAGGAAGGAGAGATCCATTAATGAGAACAACCAAGGATGCGAGATTACACACATCACATAATCCATTCGACAACTTCGATAGATATACCAATATGAATAAGCAATGAAGGCCATACTACCTTGCACAAAAATCGAGGTCAAAGGGTTGACCGTTTTGCTGCTGCGTTGACTTTTAGCTTGCTGCCCCTGCGTTGACTTTTCAGGACAGCGTTGACTTTTGCAGAGTTGACTTGGGTTGACTCATCTACGGATTGAAGGGTTGTTGTGACACATGCTGGGCTGGCTGACCAAAGGAGACTTTGCTGGTTGAAGCATCCTGTTGACCGCCGAAACGAACATACACATTTTTCCTGTTTCTGATTTGTCTTCTGTAAGATCTTCTTATATGTTCTATCTGCATTTTGCTTAACTACTTGTATGATTGCTGAAAGAAAAGTGAAATTGCTACTAGCATAGAACATCTACAAAACTTTACACAAAAGTCTTAAGAAAGTCCAATTAACTCTATCATAAGCTTTGGACAGGTCCAACTTTAAAGCAAAATATCGTTTTTTATGTAGATGGACAGAATGGAGAGCTTCCTGAGCCAAAGAGACAACATCATGAATTTGTCTTTTAAAAATAAAACCAAACTGTTCCTCCAAGATGATGGAGCTTAAAAGAGGCTTTAAGTGCTGGGCAATGATTTTTGGAGATAATCTTATAGATCAGGTTGCAACACGAAATAGGCCGAAAATCATCAAAGGAAGAGGGAGAGGATGATTTAGGGATAAGGGAGATGACAGTCGAGTTGATAGAGCTAATTACTTTCCCAGATTTCTAAGATTCTTTGATCACTAATAGCAGATCTTCCTTGATTAAATCATAAAAACCGAGATGAAATTCAATAGTGAGACCATCAGGTCCAGGACTTTTCCCTTTTTGAAAACTTTTAAGGATAAATTCCAGCTCTTTTTCATCAACTTATTTTGTGAGGGATGCATTCATCTCAGTTGTAACCATCCGGGGAAATAATTGTAAGACCTGTAAAATTTCCTGCATAGGGCAACCATCCAGAGCTTTAAACAAATTCTTAAAATGAGAAACTCCAGCAGTAACTTTTTCCTCAAAAGTACGAGCCTGATGACCAGAGGGAGATCTAATTTCAAAGATGGAGTTTATTTTTTTACGATGAGCAACGAAATGATGGAAAAAATTTGTGTTATTGTCACTTTCCTTGATCCATAGAGCCCTACTTTTTAACCGCCATAATTGTTCTTCCTTATTTAAAAGATCTTGACGCTTATTTTCCAAAGCTTTTAATGAGGCTGATTCACTATCAAATAGGATTCCTGTGGAATTATTCTTAAATAATGTAACTATCTCAACTTCCGTATATTTGAGGTCAGATTGTTGTTTGGTCCTGAAACATCTAGCCCATGTTTTAGTGACCTTTTTTATTCTTGAAATATATCAACCCATAACTGCATGAACGAGATTTGTAAGGAGGGATCAAAATGGGACCAATTAGAATGAATCAGGGCTTTATAATCATCCTCCAAAATCCAAGAGGGGTTAATTTCAAGGGGAGGAGGCTTAGATTCTGGGAGAAGGAGGGATAACACAATAGGATGATGATCAGATATACCACCAGACTCCACATGAGCATTTATTCAGAATTTCGAAGACATGAAGGAGTCCGAAATAAGGAATCGATCAAGATGTTTAGAAATAGCTTCATCCCCTTTGTTGTTATTTCTCCAAGTAGGAACCAGCTTTTGGGGTTGAACATCAATTAAACCAAGTGATGCAATCTGAGATAGGAGGAAAGGGGCAAGAGGATCAGGTCTAGTAGAGGGGCCCCAAATTTCGTTTAATGAAAGAGTAAAATTTAAATCTCTACCGATAACAAGATTTGGTGAGCCACAAATAAAATAAAAAAAAGAATTCCAAAACAACCTTTTCTTCACAAAGGGCCCATATACATTGAGCAGAGTGAAAGAGCTGTTCGATCCTTGATCATAAATGGAGGTTTTGATGCATGATGAAGAAATATAAGAGGACAAGACAAATATGGAAGGGCTGATAGCAGTGATGAGACCTCCAGCCAGACCTGTAGCATTAATAAAAAATAAGGACCAGTCCTTAAGCCAAGGGGATAAGATCTCCTGAGCCCGAGCTCCCGACAATTTCGATTCTTGAATGAATATGAGATTAGGAGAGACATTTTTGCATAAACGTTTGAGGGCTAGCTGAGCAGGGGCGCCCCTAAGACCCCTAATGTTAAAGGAAAGGATGATCATTTTAAGCCCTTTTTAGGGGCATCGAAGCTCTAAGTGCCCTAATGATCGTATTCTGTTTCCCGGAGTGAACCTCTAAAGAGGACTGATTTTGGGCTTTTGATAGGCTGATTTTCGACCAAGGATAATTTTCGGCGGAGGCTCACTCACTAGACCCCCCTTAATAGCTTGACTGGGGCTATTTCGAGAGGGAGCAGAAGAACGTAACTTAGCTTTGTATGGACGAGGGGAGGATTGAATAGGGGAAGAAGATAGAGGGCCGCATAAGGGGGGACAACATGGAGGAGGGGACGAAACGGGCGCAGTGAAGGGAGGCTGAGGGACAATATGTTCAACATTATTGCAACCAGGTGAGGGAGCCGAAGGGGAAACGGGGGAAATAAAAGAATTATTCAAGGATTTTTTAAAGAGATCAATAGGAGGATCAGTGAAAGGAGAAGAAGGGAGAGAAGGAATACCTATGATAGAGGGAGAGAGCACCTTCGGGTCGCTAATCAAGGGGGCCTGAGAAACATCGGAATGCACCGACGCTGAAGGAGGAGCCAAGGAGGAAAGGAGCTCCGAGGAGGAGGGCTTCACACATTCCTGAGATGACTTCTTTATCCAAACTTTCATGTAACAAGGCTGCGATAAGTCAGGAGAATTGCAGTCTTGAGCCAAATGTCCTACATCTCTACAAAGGAAACATCGAAAAGGAAGCTTCCAGTAATCCAATTTCTGAGTCCATCTGCTATTATGCATCTCCAGAATGATGCCTTCGTACAGACCTTCTCTAACATCTAGCTCTACCAAGATTTTTGCACACCTACTGTCAAATTTGGTGTCCCAATCCTCCTTAAGAGAGACAAAAGACCCAAATTTATTCCCTATAGCTTCCAGAATCTCCTTTTGCCAAAAAAATTGTGGCAAACCAGGGAGGATAACCCAAACTTTCTGAAGAAATTGAGGAGTATGCTCAGCATTGAAAGAGACATCCCAGTTTTGAAGAATCAGACTTGCAGGCCCCCAACACCAAACACGATCTGTAAGTTTCAATTTATCATCCAAAGAAACAACTTTAAAAAGAAGCCATCCTCTGGATAGTTGATGAAAGTAAGGGGTATATCCAAGCAATGGCTTCCAGTTTTCCTCCAGCCAGCTCAAGATGGAATCCTTGTTAGCCATTCTTCCACAAAAACGGCCAACCAGGGCAGTGTCCAAGTAGCTTGGAATGTCAGAGAGGGGGATATCAACTCCCACCACCAGTTTTGCCACAGACTGCTTGGCGCGAATACTTTTCCTCTTGCGTGAAGAAGGATTGGCCAAGGGCCGAGGGTCGATTGCATTATGATCAGACGAGGGCACAGAAGGACAACCGACGGGCTCATCATGGATGATGGCGGAGGGCGCCGAAGATCGAAGCGGTGAAGGAAGAGGGTGCTCGGAGGATGATGCTTGTTTCATGAATTCATATTGACCTGGAAGGACCTTGCCACTCTCAGGATTGAGAGAGAAATCACGATCCTCATTTGCCATGATATGGAGGAAATGATGAGGGGGAAATGAGATGTGAGGGGGAATCAAAGTGATATGTCTCGACCCTAAAACCTAAGCAAAACTACCCAACCCAGAAACATAGCAGCTGAGATTACATCAGGGGAAGGGGAGAACCCCCGCAATGGAGCGCACCGTAGATTCGGCGCCGCAATGAAAAACTAATCAATATATATATATATATATATAATTTTTTCTTATTGTATTTATTTATTTTGGATTAAATCTTTAGTTTGTTGATAAGATTTTTATTTATTTATTATTATTATTTTTTTAAATTTTAAATTTTATTTTATTTTCATGTTCTTAATTAGAGGTATTTTTTTAAGGTCCTTTGTTAACATTAATTCTTTATTTTATTTTATATTGTTAACCTTTCAACTTATGATATTGTACTTTAACTTATTTTATAAAAAAATATTTATTTGTTTTATTTGTTTATTGATTTATTTAATTTTAAATTTGTGTTATTATTTAATTGAATTGTTTAATTATATATATATATATATATTTCTAGAATTTATCTTTTTACTTTTTATTTATATATATTTTAATCATTATTCTTTTAACATCTATAAAATTGAAGTATTATATTTTAATATTATTTTATTAGTAATTTCTAATATTTCATCATTGTTATTTTATTAATAATTTTTAAAGTATATATATATATATTTTAAACTGTTTTGACTTTCCAACCATTAGTATTGAGCATCTCACACTATTTATTCATGTTAGATCAAGTCCTTCGTACTTAAACCCTTTTTATTATTAGTTCTATATTTTAAACTGCTTCGACTCTCCCAGAGTTAAAATTGAAATTGAGTAAAACATCTCAACACTATTTATTCATGTTAGATGAAGTCCTCCATACTTGAACCTTTTACTGGGTTCGAAACATCGACACAAGAAAACATTACGAATTACAAAAGCCTGAGTTCAGAATTATTACCATTATCCAAATTTATTACATTAAACATATTACTTTTCATCACATCTTTCTCATTAGGAATGACAAAAGTCTGAGTTCAGAATTATTACCATTATTCAAAATTATTACATTAACTATATTACTTTTCATCACATCTTTCGTGAGAAAAATGCCGAGGCTGATAGACTCTCCCAGAAAGGTCTTGGTGAGGACTTTGGTTACATGCATTACACACTATATGAAGCAGGCAGTATTGGTGCACATGGCACACTTCAAATATACTCATATTCTGCTAGAGTACTTTTAATTCTTTTGCATGATCTTTCTCTCTTTTTGAACAGGTTGTTGTTTTTAGGTTGAACACTTTTTATGATGGCCTATGGTACCAATCTACTGGTTTATATTTTCATTATGGTTGAGTGAATTAGTTTTTGTTATTACATCACTTGGACTTTGACCTTTTTTTTTGAACACTTTCTATGTTGACATATTGTCTATGTATATGCTCTACAACTTTTTCCATTTTGGAAACTTTTTCCAATTTGGGGTGGATTTTGCTGACATCTATGGAGATACTTCTTTTTATGAATTATATACACATGCTCTAATTTTGAGAAAAATTCTGTGAAATATACTCTAGTACATTATATAAACCAGATAATTTTTTCCCTCTGAAAAAAAGAGTGAAGTGTGTGGTGAAGGCAAGTCTTTCTCTCTAGATTATGAGGAATTGAGCATATATGAACTAGGTGGAATACAAGTAATTTTTGTGTGTTCTGACAGTGATTGAGTATATGCAGCATGACCTAAAGTGTTCTATGGATTATAAAGAAATCCCCAGTCTCACTGAGTTTGTCTCCTGTATATTGCAGAGGATTTCAATGTCAGGCCAACGTGATGCAACAATATTCGGTATTGGAAACGCATATTTGCATCAGGGGATTTAGGGCTTTCAAGCATCAGCCCTGACTCACGCTCATGCACTGACATTGGACAAACATCTTTGATTTAGGAGAACATTAAAAATTCCTCTTTCTCAACTAATTTTGGTTCGACACCTTGATACAACCATTTGTATCAGAATTGAATAGGTTACCATCATCTTCAGAGCCACTTTCACCATCAACGGGAACATACTGACTCTGACTGGGTAAATGGTGTCAATCATATTTGGCTACTTTCCTGCCATCCTTGACTATTTCCATTCCATTTTCTAGCCCTTATTCGGTTATTATTTCCATAACCAGTAACCCTAACTGGGGTGTTTCCTTATTAAGGGTTTTGTATTCACCATGCTTAGAATCCCTTGAATTATAATTACATTCCCATTAAACAGACTAAAGAATAGCACAAGAGGAAGTATGGACCCTGGCAACTACCATCTACGCTACTATGATGGATAATGAACGTAATAATGTAAACCTGTACCAGGTAAGAAGTAACCGCCAATAAGAACACAAAGCTTCCAACAGCTCAATAGAAAGATAAACCCTGGCAACAAATCTTTTACCAATGCCATGAAGGAGACCACTGTCAAAGACTTGACCTGTTATTGCCCCAGTAACACCTCCTGGAAAACTTCATGCTAAAGCAAACATGCCATTCAGATATCCAAAGAGAGCACCTAAAAACCCAAAATGTAGAAATGAGAGCCACGATCACACATATCTCACATGGAATATCAACCAAACAACCTGCTACAACATCAGATCATTTTGGATAGGGCTGAGGGGTTATCAAAAAGGAGATTGGTCAGGTTTTTTCATGAAATATATTCCATCCATAAATGTCCATACAAGTTGTGCACTCAATCCGCTAATGTGTTTTACCTTGGCATTGACATCCATGCATTGCAGGCCAGTGATTGGCCATAATGTTTGCAATTTTATTTGCTGTGAGACAAAGAAAGTCAAAATGAGAAAGCTACAACACAATCTTGGTTGTATAGAAGTGTTTATGCACCCTCTGAGTACTCAGTGTGCCACTGAATGGTTTGTAAACCTCTATTCCTCCATTTATAAAGAAAGTCATATTCTTAATGTTAGGGCTTTTACTTCCAAGATATTTTATCTAGAATAAAATTTAGTGGATTCTCTTTGGTGTGAATGCCACTAATTTTTTCCTCTACCATCAAATTCTTGCCATCCATAACAGAGTATTTGCATTGAAATATGATTCTCTTCACTCTCTCAACAACAATATAATAAGCAAACAACCTAGTACACTGCAAACTTAACAACATAGCAATAATCTCATAAGCAAACAACCTAGTACACTCTGAAATTAAAAACATAACAGTTGTGTATGAGATGGTGGGAGAATTTATTTTACCACTCTTTCCCAACCGAGCCATCCCCACAGATTATGAATCATTTTTTTGGATCAAACACACGACCGTGAGGTCTTTAGTCCTCAACTCTCTCATAACTGCTATGTTGTTAAGTTTGTTGCCTACTATGCTATTTTCTTATTAGACCATTTTTGACCAAGTGAAGTAGGATAATTGGCTTAATGCAAATACCCCATATATATAAAAAAATGATAGGTTAGAATGAATCTATGCCAGACCATACAAATATGAAAAATTTAGATGCATTCATACCCAAAAAAAACACAACCTACCACGATAAAACCTCTTGGATATAAAAGATGCAATATTAAGAATATGTAGGAGGATACAAAGGTCTTACCATTGTGAACAAACACTTATCTATATAACCATATCATTGGTAGTTTTTGGACATTGATTTTAAAGATGGAAATCTCTCTTACCATTTGATATTTAGAAATTTTGGGAATATTATTATGTAATTTGTAAAATGTTTGACTATATTTTTTGTAAAAATATTCAAAATTATAATGATTTTACATAATATGTATAAATGTTTTGCTACTTTTAAGGTAAAATAATCGTATAATAGCCTTGAGGGTTAGTTTAACTAGTCGAGTTCCAGCTGCTAAAGCATTTCCTTAATAGGAGGCCACCGGGTCAATTCTCCTCCATGCCTTCCGAGTGGACTCTGCTAATAAGTTGGATGGATGTGGATCTGCCCTTTGGGTGGATCTGCCCGAATATTTCCTCTGAAAAAAATAACTGTAGTATAAAATTTTGACTATGTATACATTTTTGGGAAATTTTTTTAAAGGAAAAATGAAATTTGACAAATCTTTTTCTTGGAAAAAATACAAAGAAAATTAACCCATAACCCTTAACCTAAACACCCTAACCCTAAATTTTTTATTATTGATTCTCTGTTCATTGACAAAATAACAAAAATTTTGGTTGAATACTGGCCTAACCTACAATGCATGGAAGTCAGTAGTAAGGTGAAACACCCGCAAAGTAGTAAGGTGAAACACCCCCAACTGATTGAGCTCAGGGCTTGCATGGACATGCATGAAAATAATAGATTTCATGAACAAAAGCTGGCCAATCTCCTCTCAAATAACCTCTCATCCCTCTCCAAAAATCATTAGATGTTGTAGGAGGCCATTTGGTTGATCATCCATAAATCCACGATATATAATAGGTGATTGGTCATTTGATGGCGATGGATGCGAAATAACATGATGGCTACCATTATACATCCCAAATATTCTGTTGTGTGCTTTCTCTAGATCTTTAACTGGCATGGCGTTTTAGCAGAAGCTTCTATAAGAGCTATCATTGGGACAATAACAGGCAGAGTCTTTGACAATGTTTCCCTTTGTGGCATTAATTTTGGATTTGTTTCGGAGGTTGTTTTTTCTATTGAGGGGGTAGGAAGCTTCTCTTGCATACTATTGGTTGGTTTTCACACTTGTACATGTTTATTGTAAACCTTCATTACCCCTTCCAGTAGCATTGATGTTATGAAACCAGCTCACAAAATAGAGGAAAAGATAGATCAACAACTTAGAAATAAACCTCTTTGAGGGGGAAACCTCATTTACATTACATAAATGAAAAATTCTTGGATGATACAAATGACAAAACCTCCTTGTTATATATAGGGGTCATAATATAATCCTAGCCGACCTAAAAATAATAATGTAAGGGCACAATAATAACAATAATGGTCTTTTATGGGGCACAATAATAATAATAAGGGGGCTAAACTAATAATACTAAGTGACTACACTAGTAATATAGGGACCTAACATGCCCCTCTCCTTCAAAAAAGTGTTGTCCTCAATGCTTGAGTAGTTCTAGATGCTTATGTATAAAATTCTCATCCTCCCATGTGGAATTTTCAATGGGCAAGTTCTTCCACTTGATGAGATACCTTGAATTGATTGATTTCATAGTCGTCGAGATCTTTTTTCCGTGACTACTTCATGTTCCAATATGATTTTTCCTTCCTCATCAAGTTCTGGTAATATTGTTTGAACTGGAAGTTTTTCACCTATAACCTTCTTTAAGCATGAAACATGGAAAACTAGGTGCACTCGGGAAGATGCAGGAAGCTCCAATTTGTATGCCATAGTACCAATATTTTGCAACACCTTGTAAGGACCATAGTACTTTAGCGACAATTTATTATCCTTCTTAGCTTGCTTGAGGGACATTTGCTTGTATGGTTGTAGTCGTAAAAATTCCCAGTCGCCTACATAAAAAATTCTCTCGCTGCGATGTTGATCTGCCTGTTCTTTCATTTGATTCTGTGCCAAATTTAGGTTATCCTTTAAGAGTTGGAGAACTTTTTGTTGATGCTCGATGTGATTTTCCACTGCTTGAACCTTAGAATTTTCTCGTAAAGATGATGTGATGGACAGTGGATGATATCCATAAAGTGCCATAAATGGGGTCATTTTTTTCTGCAGTGTGGAAGGAAGTGTTATACCACCATTCAGCCAGATGTAACCACTTGACCCATTGTGTTTGTTTTTCAGATACAAAGCAACAAAGATATCCTTCCAAACATTTGTTCACTATCTTAGTTTTCCCATCGGATTGAGGATGATAAGATGAGTTATGAACTAGTTGAGTACCCAAAAAAATAAAATAATTTCGTCCAAAAATTTCCGGTGAAAATGGGATCTATGTCACTTCCAATAATATTTGGGTTTCCATGTAGCTTTTGAATTGTTTCCATAACTGCAGTAACAACCGTACTCGCTTTAAATGAATGAGATAATGCATAAAAGTGTGCATACTTGGTAAGTCTATCAACTAGCACCATGATGACACTATTTCCTTTGGACTTAGGTAAACCTGTGATAAAATCCATTGAAACCTCCTCCCAACATTGACTTGGAATGGATAAAGGTTGTAGCAGACCTGGGGTCTTAATTGTCTCAACTTTATTTTGCTGGAAAACCAAACATTCCTCCACAAAATTTTGAATATCAAATATAAGGCTGTCCCAAAAAAATTCTTTCTTCACCCTGTGGTAAGTTTTTAAAAATCCTGAGTGTCCTCTGTTGGCGAGGAATCAGGTCTCGCAGGCAAGACCCAGGTTCAGGAGTTGTGGCCAACAAAGGAATCCGCTGTAGTCTAGAACCATGCCGGCATTATCACCCTACTCCGGAGAGCAGAGAGTCTCACCCGAGGCGTGCTGCAACCACATGCAGGAGGGGAACAGATCGATAGCAAGGAACGGATCTGCAACTCATGATTACCATTAAACAGATTGCATAAGCATAGATATATCCGCAAGAACATTCAGAGCATAAATAGGTATTAAGAAAATAAAATTTTAAACCATCGCAACCATCATGCATGCATAAGAATTACACAGTAGGACAGTAACCTGCAATTGTATTAATATCTTCATCCACAACCATCGTTACATAGCTTCCGCAAGGAGAGCTTACAGTCTGATACAGATGCCTTACATAACAGAAAGGTAAATGAGAGAACCCTAGGAACTACAGAGATATCCTGGCCGATCTCCTTCAGTCGCTCTGCGTTCCGTCTCCTGTTTCCTTCTTTTTCTTCTCGGTCGGGTGACTGCTATTTATCCACCCACTTTCGCAACTGTTAGTTCCTCTTTTCGTTCTTCTTCAGCTGCTTCAAGCTTCTCTCCTGTTATCTGTGTGTTCCACTTTATGTCTTCTGCTGTATATCCTCATGCATCTTCTTTCTTCAGCTATCTCTTGCTTCTGCGCCACCTTGATAGCTCTGCGGCTTGTTGTAGTCGCGACTTGGTCGCGATTGCCATGTGTCATCTTGCCGCAACCCAAAAAGGCCATCCTTTATTCAAAATGCAAAATATTCCAAACAAGTTTTCAAAAACAAGGGCCCCAACAGGCCCCGACCACAGTTTCTTGACTTGTCCCCGAGTCAATCACAAATGACAGTCTCTATCTCCATCGCCCCGCTTGATCCCGTGCCCTGTTCGCCCTGTGTGCCTTAATTTTGTACTTGTTCCCGTTGTGCACCATCAGCTTGTTCCTGTTCTCGCTGTGCGCCTTCTGCCAGCTGTTCAAACAAGGGCCCCAACTCTGAGACTCTGCGGAACGCTATAGCTCGAAGCTCAGTGAAGGCCGATACAGCTTGCTGCCACCCTTGCAAGAGTGAATCTGTGTCTTCAGCGATCTTGGTGACAGCGGCCGCTTCTAGGGGTGCTGGGACAGCCCCGAACATCGTGCTAATTTGGGTTTCAGCCTCGGCGGTTAGCTGTTGCATTGTCCTGGCGCTGTTTTGGAGGGGCGGGCGGAGCTCACGAATTACCCGTTTGGCCTCTGCAGAATTGGCTTTCGTTTACTGGATCTATACTTCGAGCTCATCTGCCTGGGCGTATAATTGGTCCAACCTGGCGGGGTCCGTGACCTCTTGAATTTCCCGGGAAACCTGTTGTAGCTGTGCGGAGATTGGCTGTGCTTTGACAATCAAGACCAGTGAGCATTCCTGAAGACCCTTTAGGAGGTCATGCACCTCGCGCACCGCAGAGGTGAGCGTTTCCTACATTTGGGTTGCCTGGCCCTGCTTTGTGGCAACCTGGGCTGAATAGGTAGCCGTTGGGTCGGGCAGCGCTGGGCGTGGAGCTAATGCTGTGTGGATCTCCGTATTTTCCCGGTGGAGACCAGTGAATGCAGTCCGGATGTAGAAAGCTTGGGCGACGACATTCTGCTCCGTGACATCAACAGGAAGCGGGGTATAATGAGCCTTTACCAAGGGCCATAGGCCTGAAAATACCTGAGTTACGTTGGCTATCTGATCTTGCAGGCGTTCCTGCGCCGTGATAAGCTGGTTGCGCTGTTCAGTAAGCGCCACGATCTGTTGTTGCTGCTCTTCGCACCGCTGCTGCAGCTCAGAGTGAAGCCTTTCGGCTTGCTGGACCGCCCTCTGAATGAATAAGTATAGCTAAGTTGTACCCCATGTTTCTAAGTTAGTTTTGCCTGAAGCACCCGGGTTCAGCCGCCTTTCTTGGAGGGGTTGCCCACTGGCAACTGAGCGGTTGGAATGCTCCGGAGGGGATGGCGGTGTCTGTTGTTGTGTTGAGTTGGCCATATTCAAATCTGGCCGCTCCTGCTGATCGGTCTGGCCAGTGGGGGGAGGGTCAGCATGCTTAGGCTGAGCCTCGGCCGAGTCGGCCCCAATGTTTTCCAGCTGGGTAAATATAACAGATAAAGAAACCTGGGGTGCGCCCACGGGGTCGACTGGTGGTACTACGGTAGCAGTACTGGAGTCAACTTCAGCCCCGTGGTCCTCGCCAAAGAGTTCTTGGATGAGCGGGTCGGACACAATGGCAGATGAATTGGACGGAATGGATGAAGTGGTAGGCGGAGGTGGAACGGTGGATGGAGGTGGAGCTGTGGATGGAGGGCGAATGTTAATAAACTCGGAAGGTTCAATAAGGGGTTCTTCCTGGATCAGTGCCCTTGTATTTGGGGGCGGTGGCGGATCATCATCAGTAAGGTCCACCACTGGATTGGCTATGGTGGTGCGGGCCTGCTTGGCCGGAGGAGTTTCTAATTACTCTAGGGCCGGGCCCTTTTCTCCCATCAGGGTGATGATAGGGCTTGCAGAGGTAAATAAAATGGTAGGGATGGGAGAGGTGAGAGGAGTGGTATGGGAGTGAGAAATAGAACGACTGAGCTGAAACTCAGAAAATAAAGGGAACGGAGAAGCACCGCTGGAAATAACCTGGGCCACCGCATTGAAATTGCGTACCTGAGTATTGAAGTGGCGGACGACGGGGACGAGCGGTTCGGGGAGTTCCTGTGGTGGCACTGCCGCATTCGTCTCGACAGGCTATTGCAATGGCAACATCCGCTCAAAGTTGTACCTGGGGAGGTCGTCGCGGGTGTGCGTCGTGACCCCCGGCCACGAACAGACTTCGCGGTGGAAGGTGGCATCGTCCAGCTGGAACTTCAACGATGTCATGTGGAAGGTGTCTTCCGGCACGCAAGTGGGTCGGAGGTAAGTATGCCTGTGATTTACCCCGAACCACACTTGCTCGCTATACTCATCCAACAGGTTCCTGGGCACCCGTTGCTGACCGGCCACCACGTCCGTCATTAGCCCATACCAGGACCGAAACGCCTCTGCATTCACCTGTTTAGTGCTCGGATCAGCTGACACCTTCCATGGAACAAACTTCATTGCCAGAGGCTGGCCCTATGGAATTTTTGCTAGTAGCCTGACAAGAGGAGTGTGCCATTTCCACATGGCAAAAGCAATGATCAAGTATCCATAAATGAAGCTGGTCGTGCGCTTGTAGTTTTCTTCGCACACATCAAATAGCTCTTTCAACAGAAAGGAGCACCAATTCAGCTTGGCACCCTGAACGCAGTGCTCCGCAATAGAGATAGTGTCCAAGGTGCATTCACCCTTTGTGTAGTGCCTCATTGTCTTGCTGGCAATGAGGTAGCAAGAAAAATTAATCTCGGGCGTGTTAATAAGCTCTATCTTGGCTCCCTTTCCTCCTCGCCGGGTGCTGTATTTGCTGTATAGGTCTGCGTCCCCGGACTTCCGCGCTCGCTTGGCTGTGGTTTGACATGCGGTCGAGACATCCACACCATTCTGCAAGAGCTCGGTCAGACGATGGATGTCTTCAGCGTGAATGGGAATTTCCTTGTTCAACCACAAGGACCCATTCTGAATGCGGCTAAGTAAGAAACGAGTGCACTGCAAAGCCGGTCCGGTGGTCCTGAAGACGGAAAGATTTCTGAGATTCATGAGAGAAGATTGCTGAAGGCCCCGGAACGCTGGTAAAATGCAGTTGGCTGATTGGCCGATTGTGCTGTAGTAGTGCTCCATATACACCTGCCAGTGGAGCGCCAGGAATTCGGACGAGTCTGAAAGGTTGGCATCTATCAAAGCTGCACTGTCGTATTTCCCAACTAGAGACTTTGTCCTATGGATCCTGCTGTCAAGCTCTCGTTCAACGACGGATAGGAGGGCCTTCGGCATTTTTGCTCGACGTTGATAGACCTATAGAATTCGCCTTGGTCTCCCCTCTTGAGTCTGTGCGTTCTGAGACTTCAACTGCTCTGGTGCTGCTGCAATTTCTAATTCGAACTGGTCCGACATTCTCGTGCTTTTGGGTGTCAGGCAAGTTATGTCATCACTTGGCACGAGTGGAGTTGATGAGACCCCTTAACAAGTTAATTCCTACTGGCATTCTTTTCTGCGAGAATCATGCGATCAATCGTGTGCCAATGGGTATTCTGACAGTTGCTGACAGTGGCATGGGGAAATGGGCAGACGCGACGGCTGAGGTAACTGCGGATGATGGAAAAATGATTATAGCAAGGTTACTTCCAATTATGGTAATTTATGAGGCAAATCTAGACGATCCTACGGCCTGACACAAGTACTGATTGACATGACCTAGACTGACATTGACACGTTTAGGAAGCCTACGGGGATGACACGCTGGACGCGCCCCTCCCCGACCACAGTCGGTTGCGGTGCGGTCCCGCAACAGAGGGATTATTGACGAATGGTGCAGGAACGGAAAACACTACCTATGCTCATCCCGGTTGCGGGAGAGTTATTTGACTACACTACGCTACGGGTGCTCTCGGTTGCAAGAGTTATTGATGGATGTTGGAAGAAACTTATTCCTGGTAGGGTTTCAGGCGTGCGCCATTCATCCATCCCTGTAAAACAGTACCGTCCAGCTGAGCCAAACGAACGACACCAGACTCTCTAATCTCGATGACAAAGTAAGGTCCTAACCAGTGCATCTGAAAGGACCTTGCCGCCAACCTGGAATTCTTTGTTCTTGATGTGGCGATTGTGCCACGCTTTCTGCCTATCCTTTTGAACCTTCTGATGAAATTCTGCCAGGAACCGGGCTTCGTCCAGTTCCTGTAATTCATGTAGGCGCTCCTGGAGCGATGCTTCTTCTGAGAACTTGAGAGTCGTGGAAATTAAAAGACTTGGTACCGTGAACTCGGCGGGGATCACATCTTCCTGGCCATACACCAACTGGAACGGTGTCTGATTGGTCAAGCGCTTCACCGTAGTCTGGTAGGCCCAGAGCGCAGCTGGTAGCCGTTCATCCCAGTCATCCCGCTGGGCGTTACAGATTTTTGTTAACCCCTTTTCAAGAATTTTATTAAACGCTTCAATAATACCATTGGCTTGCGTGTGGTACGGGCTGCATTTGTGATGCTGAATCATAAACGTGTCCAACAGCGACTTGACCGTGTCATTAATGAAATGCGTACCTTGATCGCTGGTTAAACTTCATGGGCAGCCAAACCTGCTGATGATGGTTTCAAAGATAAACCATGCTGCTGTATCCGCCGTGCAGTCTCGTACCGCCGCCGCCTCAGCCCATCGGGTGAGGTAGTCGGTTGCGGTAATGATGTATCGAGCCTTGGAGTGCCTGGCGACCGGGGCTATAAGACCTACGAAGTCGACGGCCCATTTCTCGAACGACCGCAACACATGCACTGGGTGTAACGGAAGCTCGTCCCTGTGAGAGGGCCTCCCCGTCCGCTGGCACACGTCGCATCGCTTCACAAATGCTTTACAATCGACATGTACTGTCGGCCACCACAATCCAGCTTGGAGCACCTTCCTCGCAGTCGGTTTCACACCCACGTGGCCTCCCGCAACACCGCTGTGGCATTCCCACCTCACAGCTTCGCGCTCGTGGTCAAGGACGCACTGGTGCAGAACCTCATCAAGGCCCAGCTTATATAGCTGCCCCGCAATCATTTGGTATTCGGCAACACAGACGATCAAGTGTCGTTTCTGGCCCGGGGTGTAATCCTGAGGGCATTGCCCTGTGGTCAGATAGGTGGCAATGTCGGCTAAGTAATCCAATACCGCTTCGACCCGAAAGAGGTCAGCATCCAGCAGCTGATCATCAAGTGAGCCGTCGTTCTCCCCCGTCTCCAACCTGGATAAATGATCGGGCCCGACATTCAACCTCCCAGGCTTGACGATCACCTCAAACGTAAATTCTTGAAAGAGCAACAGCCATCGACAGATCCGTCCTTCCGAAACAGGCTTATTCACCAAATACTTCAATGCAGAGTGGTCCGTAAAGAATTTGAATTTGCTGCCAAGAAGGTAGTGGCGGAACTTCTAGAGCGAGTACACCATTTCCAGGGCCTCCCTCTCGGTAGTGGTGTAATTCTTCTCCACGTTAGACAATTTGCGGCTGGTGAAGTAGACGGGATGGTCGACTGTCGTCTCTCCTGGTTGCGCCAAGACAGCCCCAAGTGCAATACTGGAAGCATCAATATGCACATGGAACTTCTTATCCCAGTCTGGGTGAACAAGTATGGGCGCCGTCGCCAGCTTTTCCTTCAGCGTGTCAAGGGCCTTACGACACTCCTTCGTCCACTGGAATACTTCTGACTTCCATAGTAATTTCTCCAAAGGGGCAGTGATCTTTGTGTAGTTGAGGATAAACCGCATGTAATATTCTGTGTGCCGGAGAAGTGCCCGCAACTGCTTCACGGTTTCGGGGGCTTCCATATGGACGATTACCGCGACTTTGGCAGGGTGGACACAGACCCCTTGCTTGCATACCATGTGTCCCAACAGTGTGCCGAAGGGAACGGAAAAAATACATTTCTTTAAGTTCAAGGAAATCTGCAACTGGCGGGACCGATCAAACATAATACGCAACAGGGTGGCGTGTTTCTTCAGCAGACTGTAGACAGTCTAGTCGTCCATGTAGACTTCCAGGAACTTGTGGATATACTCCTGGAAAGCGGCGATGACAATCCGGGAAAACACGGCCGGAGCGTTTTTCAAGCTAAATGACATTACGTGGTATGCGAACGATCCCCATTCGGTGGTGAATGTCATTTTCGGCTTGTCCTCTTCCGCAATGCGCACCTGATGGTAACCTGAAAAACCATCTGTGAAGGAATAAGCTTCATTTCCCGCAACATGATCCAAGACTTCATCGCTAAAAGGAGTGGGAAACGGATCATGGATGCAGGCGTTGTTCAGACTTCTGTAATCATCGACACAGACACGTATCTCCGCCTTGTCCTTCTTATTCTGAATGACGATAGGACTCACCCACTCTGCTTCTTCCACTGGAAAGATGAGACCTGCAGCCAACATCTTGTCAATCTCCATCTTGACCTTTTCTTTGATTCGTGGGTTAAGCCGGTAGGGTTGATGCTTTACGGGTCGGGCATCTGGTTTTAGCACAATGCGCATTTCTCCGAGGTCACCCTTGATGCCCTTCAGATTTTCCACCGACGAAGGGAACAAGTCTTTATATTCCTGGAGGAGGCTGAAAATTTCCTTTGTTGTTTCTTCGTCCCAGTAATCGCCCACTGTAGCCAACTTAGGCTTCTCCTCCGTACCAATGTTTAACTTCTTGGTCTTCAGCGGCTGTAAATGGATGCCTTCGGTGGTCGGTTCTTCGTGGATGTTCTGCTCGCCTTCCTTCTCTTCGAAATACAGGTGCCTGAGGTCCTCCAGATTGTCATCGTCTGGATCTTCGTTAATCCGTTGGCAAAACAACTCGCGCCTGGCCTCAGGACATGATGCAACCGTGGCCCCATCGGCCTCGGGGTCACGGAAAAACAGGACCTCCTTGATCGCTTGTAGTGCCCGAGATTCCTGCTCTGTCTCCCCTTCGAACGAGAAGCACTGAACAAACTTGTCCGTGACTTCCTGCCAAGAGCGGGTTCCTCGTTTCCGCTCTTCTTCCAAGTACCAGGCCTGGGGGATTGTATCCAGGGAGTGGATAAATCGATGTACCCACAGCTCTTGCGGATATCCTAGACCTTGCCACTGGTCCTCACAGCTCCTCACGTGGTCCCTCGGATCAGAAGTCCCCTTGTACCCGTGCCCGCTTCGAGGGCCTTCGTCTTCTTTAAACCGTGCCTTCAAAGCCTAAGTCGCGCAACTCCATTGCGACAAGGTGGTGCGGTGGTTCCTCCACCACCTTGCTGACGTGGAATGTAGTGCAACGTCCAAAAGTGGTATTCTGCGGCTTTCTGGAACCGTGTCTTCCACCTTCGCAATAAAGGTATTGACAGCCTGCATGTTCATCAGGGTGGGATATTCCCTGAACTCAGTGCCGATCCAACAGACGTGAGCAATGGCGGCACATCTCCGCGTACTGGTCTCATACCCACCCTGCTGCCAGTCTTCCCAGGCGAGTTCCGAGCTCTGGACACTGCGCTAGCTGAAAGAGCCTGTTGCTGTCGGGTTGATATAGTTGTCCTGCTTCCCTGTAGTCATCTGATAAAGGTGATCCATCTTCTGCACGTTCGCCCGGTTGTCCACAATTTCGGTGTATCGCGGACCTTGATACAGGTCGAGGGGCTGCGTGACCCGTACCTCCCCATCCTCGAAGATCATCAACTCCTTTTTGAGGTCGATGATGGCATAATTCTCAAAAGCCCAATCGATGCCTAGCAGGGCAGGATAAGGATCCTTGTCTCCCATAATATCGATAACCTCAAAATCTGTGTAGGTCTTCACCCCCGCAATGTCGACCTCGACACCTTCGAGTCAGTTGATCGGCAGAATGCAATACTGATTCGCCATTCTGAGTTGGATTGGTGAGTAGGTCAGCCGTGGCCGTCCAAGAGCCTCCCACGTCTTCTGCGGCAGGATGTTGACGTCAGATCCCAGGTCAAGCATGGTGTCGCTGGTTTGGAAGCCCGCAACCTGCGTGTTAAGCCAGAACTCCTTTCCCGTTCGTTGCTTATTCCGTTTAACTCGCCGCACACACTAAGGTGCGGTGTCCCCAGGTTCCCTCGGCCCGATATTCCCCTGTAGTGCGTCCTGCAGAGTATGTTTGAGCTGGTCCCGTAGCGAAGCATTGTAAACAATTTTGAGGAACATGTGAAACCATTCCTCAATCAAGGTCCCCGTGGCGCTCTGTTCGCCAGACCCAGTCGTCGGGGGTATCTCAAGGCCCCCGGCTTCTCGCAGCTGAGCAAAGGCCTCCACAGCCTCCTGAAAGTACTTCTTCTGCGCGTCTGGCCGGATCAGTTGTTTGGGGGAGGCAGGTCGAATAGCCCGGACCGGCTCCCTTCCAAGGGCGTCCTCACCCGTCTTCTTGCCACCCCGCGTCACAATCGCGACATTCTGCATGGCCGGGGTCGCGATCCCTCGCGGCTCTGAATTTACCAAGTTTGTTCCCCTCTGCCGCGCCCGTTCCTCCCACTTCTTGATGAGCTCTGGACAGTCCTTTGTTGCATGGGCGTTCACGCGGCACTGGGAACACTAAGGACGTCACGATAGGGGACATTCCCGAGCCATGTGACCCTCCTGGTCACAGTTGTAACATTTCACCGGACCTCGTCCCCTGGTGCGGCCTCCACGCATACCGCCGCCTCTTCCCCTGGAAGCCTCGTTCACCCTGTAGGAGGGACGGTCCAATCTATCTGCAAGTGCGTCGAGAGCCCTGCACTGCTCAGTGTTATGATTCGTGGAAACACAAAACTCACAATATACGTTGTTGGGGATGGTGGAGTACTTCTGTAGTATCGGGCACATCCGAGGTGGATGTCCCATCGTTCAGAAAATCTCGCAGTATTCCGTGGCGGTTGTGTTCGGTTGAGGTGGAAACCCCGCATAGGGCTGTTGCGGCGGGTATGCCCCCTACAGACTCATTGCTGCGCCACCCACCGTGGGTGGACCCCCCTGGATTGCTGCAATAGAGGGTCCCACACCCGCACCACGCAGCCTAGGGCATTCAGTTGCGACGTGGCCTTCGACCAGGCAGTGAGCGCACCAAACATTCGGCCTGTATGGTCTTATAGGTTGCATCTCCTTGAGCTTCTCTGTCAGACTAGCGATCTGATGATGTAGACCCACTAAGGAAGGATCCTGCGGAGCCGGCCCCCCGTGATATTCCTGAGGGTAGCCCGCCATGGCCTCTATTTTCATGGCCTGTTCTAGAGCATCCTGCAAGTTGTCAATCTTCTGTTGTGTGAGGGGGGTTCGTGTCAAGGGAAGCAAAGCCTTGATGAACCAGTCCCTCTGATGGTTTGGATCGATCGGGTAGCTGAGTTTCCCGATCGCGTCCTTGAATCGCTGCATCAGCTGCCATGCGGTCTCTCCTTCTTTCTGCTTAATCTCCCAGAGCTCGGACAGACCCTGCTGGTCTGTCTGGGGTAGTTTGAATTCGCGGAAAAAATCCCGCTTTACATCTACGAGTACTGGATTAGGATGGGCCTCAGACCACTTGATAAACCACCGCAGAGCTCTCTCTCTGAGCATGGTTTGGAACTCTATTAGCTTCCCTGCATCTGGCGTCTGTCGAGCCCTCCAAATGGCTTCGCACAGATACCAGTGTTGCTCGACATCATCATTGCCCCGACCAAAGAATTTTGGATACCGGGTGAATGACCTGGCCATATTTACTTGCGGAGGGCTAACTAGGATAAATCCTCTGGGTCCCGGTTGCGCAATTGTCCCACTGGGGAATGCAATTCTACTAGTGACGCTGCTAGTCACGTGGGTCGCCGTCAACAATGAACTGCTATGCAACTGACTTAATGCTTGTAACTTAACGAAAATATTACTTAAAGGTTGATAAAGTACCAGGGGAAGGTAGGTATCCTTGCCATGCAGAGTGTGGGAAGCAGGGCTGCCTGGAGAAATGAATGTCGTCCGCTCTTGAAACAACCGCTGCATCGCGACGTACCATTCACCATTGGAACTCTCATCGGGCTGCATCCCTGCATCGTCTTCATCAGTCACCGTCTCCCTTTCCCGCTTAGCTGGGCTCCCATGCACCCGCCGCACTCCCACAACGGTCCCTTCTTTTTCCCGGGTATCCGCGTCCATAACTCCTATCCTCTGAGGTGCCTCCTTTTGGTTCTTCCTATCGGTTTCCCTTCGTTTCAAATCCCGCATCACCCGTTTTCACCACCTATCGGCGATCTGCACCCGTCGATGTGCACGTCGCTCCCTCAACTTCCGTGCAGCCTCAACATCCATTCCCCACTCCCTGCCTCACCTTCTATGTAGCATCTATCCCTTCATCCCTTCCCCCAGCACCGGAGGTTTACGCTTCCATGATTGTCTTTTGAAATTCCATCAGCCCCTCGTCCACCATCAGGGCCTTAATCCACAGCGGAATCTCCTTAAGCAGCTTCCCTCTTAACCCGGAACGGAAAATAACTTCAGCCTTCGAGAAGGATCGGTAGCACTCTACAGAAAACTCTACAATATACCCGTTCAAAGTGGTCTCTACCCAAAAATCCACCGTGCAGGTCAATTCATTGTCCAATCGATGTAGAGCCACCAAATTCCCATGCACCCACTTGCGGTTTATCTTCCGCGAGCTATCCCTAGGCACCTTCATCTGTAACCTCCGCAACCAGTTATAGAGGTCACTAGGGAACTTCCCCCAGAGGATCTCGTAAGTATCACTGGCGGAATCTGAGAAAAGGACGAGATCCTTGAGCATGCTTTCCTTTTGATTCGTCAACTCCGCTTGCTGAGCAACGAACTGGTCCAAATGGTTATCCCACCATCTCCGTATTTCGCCTTCATAGATCCTCGATACCAAGATCTAGTTCCCCTCATATCATGCAGGTCCCGGCAACGGAACCATTTGTTGGCGAGGAATCAGGTCTCGCAGGCAAGACCCAGGTTCAGGAGTTGTGGCCAACAAAGGAATCCGCTGTAGTTTAGAACCACGCCGACATTATCACCCTACTCCGGAGAGCAGAGAGTCTCACCCGAGGCGTGCCACAACCACATATAGGAGGGGAACAGATCGATAGCAAGGAACGGATCCGCAACTCATGATTACCATTAAACAGATTGCATAAACATAGATATATCCGCAAGAACATTCAGAGCATAAACAGGTATTAAGCAAATAAAATTTTAAACCATCGCAACCATCATGCATGCATAATAATTACACAGTAGGACAGTAACTTGCAATTGTATTGATATCTTCATCCACAACCATCGTTACATAGCTTCCGCAAGGAGAGCTTACAGTCTGATACAGATGCCTTACATAACAGAAAGGTAAATGAGAGAACCCTAGGAACTACAGAAATATCCTGGACGATCTCCTTCAGTCGCTCTGCGTTCCGTCTCTTGTTTCCTTCTTTTTCTTCTCGGCCGGGTGACTGCTATTTATCCACCCACTTTCGCAACTGTTAGTTCCTCTTTTCATTCTTCTTCAGCTGCTTCAAGCTTCTCTCCTGTTATCTGTGTGTTCCACTTTCTGTCTTCTGCTGTATATCCTCATGCATCTGCTTTCTTCAGCTATCTCTTTCTTCTGCGCCACCTTGATAGCTCCGCGGCTTGCTGTAGTCGCGACTTGGTCGCGATTGCCATGTGTCATCTTGCCGCAACCCAAAAAGGCCATCCTTTATTCAAAATGCAAAATATTCCAAACAAGTTTTCAAAAACAAGGGCCCCAACATCCTCCAAAGGGAGAGGTGTGCAATTCCAAAAGAATCTTTTGTTTTAGTTGGGAATTCTTACAAAGATATAAGCGATCTTTGTACCATAAGGAATAATTTTTCCAAATAAATGTATCAAATGTACTGGGATCTTGCTGGAACTTTTGAATGAGTGTCCACACTTCTTCGTCATTCTTCCATTCCTCCCTTGCTTCGTTTATCCAATCTGGTTGGATAATAGAAATGACACAAATTAATGCTTCCACATCCTCATCCTTTCTTGAGAGTGCATTTGCAACAACATTTAGCTTCTATTTTTTGTAGATGATTTCAAAGTCATAACCCAACATCTTTGTGACCCATTTTTGCTGCTCTTTTAAAGATAGTTTTTGTTCCAAAAAGTATTTAAGACTATCATTATCAATTTTTACATTGAAGTGTCTTCCCATTAGGTAAGGTCGCCATTTATTTAGTGCATGTAGTATTGCCAACATTTCCTTCTCGTAAATAGCTTTATGTAAATACTCCTTTGATTGGATGACTTTCTAAAGCAATGGGTCTTCCTTCTTGCATTAAAACAAAACCAAGTCCATTTCCCGAGGCATCACATTCCACAATAAAGGTTTTTGTGAAGTCTGGTGTAGCTAAGACTGGTGCTTGTTACATTGCCTCTTTAAGATGTTCAAAGGCCTTAGTTTCTTCAGGAGTCCATGAAAATGTATCTTTCTTCAATAATGTTGTTAGAGGTGCTACAATTCTCCCATAATTCTTAACAAACTTGTAATAATACCCTGTTAAGCCGAGAAATCCTCGCAACTACTTTATGGTTGTGGGGAATTTCCATTCCTTAATGGATTTAATTTTGTTAGGGTCTACCTTAACACCCTCCTGAGATATAATATGACCTAGATATTCCACCTCTTGTACTCCAAAGAAACATTTGGAGGTTTTTGCATATAATTGTTTCTCCTCCAATAGTTTGAGCACCATATCAACATTTTGAGCATGATCCTTCCAAGACCTGCTGTAGATTAGTATATCATCAAAAAATACTAACGCAAATTTTCTAAGGAAGGGTTTGAAAATGGAATTCATCAACCCTTGAAATGTAGAAGGTGCATTGGTAAGGCCAAAAGGCATGACCAGAAATTCATAATGACCCTCATGAGTTCTAAATGCTGTTTTCAGAATGTCTTTAGTATTCATTCTAATTTGATGATATCTTGAACGAAGATCCAACTTGGTGAAATAAATTTCTCCATGTAATTCATCCGATAATTAATCAATCACAGGAATTGGAAATTTATCTTTAATAGTGAGCTTATTGAGCTCCCTATAATTTAGACACATGCGCCATGTTCCATCCTTCTTGTGCACCAATACTACCGGAGCAGAGAAAGAACTTTGACTAGGTTGAATTATACTAGCCTCTAATATTTCTACAATCATACATTCAATTTCACTCTTTTGGACATAAGGATACCTATAAGGCCTGAAGTTTGGAGGAACAATTTCTGAATCAAATTAATAGCATGATCATGATCACAAATATGTGGGAGTCCTTTGGGAGTTTCAAAACCCTTGGAATGATTGTCAAAGACTTTTTGGAGATCTGGATAAATATATGATTTTTATGTTGGAACTTCTAGTGAGAATAATTGTGCAATTACGCCTTGTTGTTCTTTCTTCAAAAGCTTTGTCATGACATTAGAGTTTATTATCTTTTTGGCTTCCGTTCGATACCCCGTAATTCAACTTCCTTTCCTTTAGATTTTTTTTTTTCAATAAAAGTTTTTGAAAATTAAAAGCTACCATCCCCAAAAATTTTAACCATTGTACTCCTAGTACAACATCAACACCACCCATTGGAATGTAGAGCATTGGACTATTCAATACACATTCCCCCATGGTTAGCTTGATATTATGGCAATTTCTAGAGCAATTTATAATTCTTCCATTTGCAACCATCACTTGACACTCTAGTGCTGGGTATAGGAACCAGTTCAATTCCTTGGCTACCTTACAACGAACAAAATTATGGGTACTACCCTAATCAATCAACACTACTACATTTTTCTTCTTGATATGTCCTTCTATCTTGAGAGTTTGAGGAGTGGTTGATCCGGATTTTATGCAGGAACGCAACAGAGTACAAATATAACCATAGATACAGAGATGCAGCAGAAATAATGCTTCATTTTATTAATAAAAGAATGACTGCAATAAGCTTACAAACATAATGGAAATAAGCTAGGGCGCTGGTAGCGTATCTCTGAGAAGAGATGTAGCGTACGCAGGCCTCTAAATTGTGTTACATTGAGGCTCGCAGGCCTATTACAGACATAATGGAAATAGATGAGCTAGGGTACTGGCAGCGTATCCCTGAGAAGAGATGTGGCGGCTACCAGCCCCTGAACTGTGTTACAATGCAGACATGATAGAGATGTGGTGAGCTAGGGCACTGGTCGCGCTTATCTCTGAGAAGAGATGTGTCGGCTCCCAGCCCCCTGAACTGTCTTAAAATGAGGCTCGAGGGCCTATTTATTGTTGAGAAACGATGTAGAATCCGAAACTTCCAAAACCCTAACCGTAGGAGATGAAGCGCCAAAACCTATGGGCCCCTTTTGGGTAAATTGGTGGTTCAACTTCCCGGGGACGTAACTTTGGCATCCGATCTCCGTTTGACGCGCTCAATAGCTCGTTAGAAATATTTTTTCAAGGAGTAAAACTTTTGAATGAGCAACATCGGTCCATAGACCCATGTTGCTCTCCGTTTTCCCAAAAATGTCGTTTAGGGCCTCAAGCGACTCTGGAAGTTCGACCAGCTGCTAAAAATAGTAAGTTGTGCCGAAACTTACAAACTGAAATAAATGATGGTGGGGGTTCAAATGGACTCGATGGGTGGCCACCAATATCCACCTGGATTATTAATGCCCCAAAACAGCTCCGGGTGTGCAGGACCCGAAAACCTGCTATAAATAGTAAGCTATGTTGAAGCTGAAAAACTGAAAGAATTGATGTTGTGGGTCCAAATGGAATAGGTGGGAGGCCACCGATATCCACCTGGATCATTCCTCCCTCCTTAGGAAGCAATGGTCTCCATTGCGTTAAGTTCCTCCATGGGGGGGGGAAATTTTGTTGAACTTGGTGTTGGATGTGTCAGGATCATCCGGACTGTTGGCGGACGTCTTGGATGTAGATGTGTCATCGGTGGGCGACCATTGAAGGAATCCAGATTTTTTCCATCATCGCGTTCCTTTGTTTCTCGAGGGCATCCTCGAGCAAGATTTTGACAGGATCTCCTGCTCCCTCGTCTTTCTTTCCTTCCGCCATGGGGGGTCGTCGGGGTTGCGAGGTTGAACTCCTTATACCCTGGCCACGTTGGGGATATGAAACGAAAAATAGAGAAAAAGCAGACCCGCTCTGATACCACTGATCCGGATTTTATGCAGGAACGCAACAGAGTACAGATATAACCATAGATACAAAGATGCAGCAGAAATAATGCTTCATTTTATTAATAAAAGAATGACTGCAATAAGCTTACAAACATAATGGAAATAAGCTAGGGCGCTGGTAGCGTATCTCTGAGAAGAGATGTAGCGTACGCAAGCCTCTAAACTGTGTTACATTGAGGCTCGCAGGCCTATTACAGACATAATGGAAATAGATGAACTAGGGTACTGGTAGTGTATCCCTGAGAAGAGATGTGGCGACTACCAGCCCCTGAACTATGTTACAATGCAGACATGATAGAGATGTGGCGAGCTAGGGCACTGTTCGCGCTTATCTCTGAGAAGAGATGTGTTGGCTCCCAGCCCCCTGAACTGTCTTACAATGAGGCTCGAGGGCCTATTTATTGTTGAGAAACAATGTAGAATCTGAAACGTCCAAAACCCTAACCGTAGGAGATGAAGCGCCAAAACTGTGGGCCCCGTTTGGGTAAATTGGTGGTTCAACTTCCTGGGGACGTAACTTTGGCATCCGATCTCCGTTTGACACGCTCAATAGCTCGTTAGAAAGATCTGTCCGAGGAGTACAACACACCATCTCTGCTTTCCCCAAAAACGTCGCTTAGGGCCTCAAAGCAGGCTTAGGGCGTTGGGCAGAAGAAAGCTGCTAAAAATAGTAAGTTGTGTGAGCACTAGGCGAAATAATGATGGTGGGGGTTCAAATGGACTCGATGGGTAGCCCAATTCCCACTGGATTATTAATGCCCCAAAACGGCTCGGGTGTGCGGGACTGAAAACACCTTTATAAATAGTAAGCTATCTTGAAAAATAAAAATCTGAAAGAATTGATGCTGCGGGTCCAAATGGAATAGGTGGGAGGCCACCGATATCCACCTGGATCAGTGGTAATTCTTGCCAATGCATTACAGGATATGGTCAGATTCATTTCTTCTTTTTCTATGGTTTGTTCATGGTGTATATCCTCTTCTTTTGAAGTTTCTTATTGATTTTCTTCTTCCTCTTCACAATCTATGTAAAATAGTTTCTTCTTAGCACATTGATGAACGTTTAGTGTATTTTCTATCACAACTGTAACAAATCCATTTTTCTCTTTTTTTTTCTTCTTCCAATTGTTGTGGTGTCAACCTTGTAGGTTGTGAAAGTCCAGGAGTAGCAACAGTTCCATATTTATAGTTGTGGGTGGTAGGCTTCCTTGTCGCCATAAATTTTCTTTCAATTTTTCTTGCCAACCTGAATGCCTTCTCCAATGAATTAGTTTCCCAAAGGCGAACCTCATGTTGGATCCTATCCTTTAAAGTCCCTATGAAGACATCAATCCTGTGTTCCTCTGGAATATTAGTTACCCGTGCTCCACCATTGAACCTGTTTGTTTGAGATTTATCAATTGGCTAAAAAAGGTGTTGCTCTTTGTATCCTCTTAATGTGCTATCATTTCCTCCGTAAAAATTGACCACGTGACAATTTGTTTATGGGAGCAAAGCCATTGATACCATACAAATGTATTGTGTTCTAAATATAAAGTTGCAATACGTAACTTTTTTGTGTTTTGCACATTATGGAGATAAAAATATTGCTCCATTTGTAGTATCCATGTTACGGGATCCTTATCATCAAACTTCCTCATATCGATCTTTGGGATACTGTGGGTCTTCAATCAAATGTTGAGAGTTTATGAAATCATGATTGACGCTTATTTTGTTCTCATCATGAGTTTCCTCTACTACCTTTTCTCCATTAGGAATAATTTCTTGTAGAAAATTTCTCAAACCTTCCTTCAAACCTTCCATGTCTGATTTTATATTTTCTTCTATACCATCGATCTTAGCTTCCATGCCATTTTTCAAACCATCCATCTTAGCTTCCACTCCATTCATCTTAGCTTCCATGCCATTCATCTTAGCTTCCATGCCACTCTTCAAGCCATCCACCTTAGCTTCCACGCCATTCATCTTAGCTTCCAAAAAATTTATCTTAGCTTCCATGCCTTTATTCAAACCATCCATTTTAGCTTCCATTTCATTTTTGGTTACTTTTTACGAGAGTGACATTTGTTGCACTTGGTCTCTTAATTTTGGTACATCATGTTGCAATTCTTCCTCTTCATGTGTCATAATAGAAGTTTCAGAGGACTTAATGGGTGTGGAATTCTTTTTGGGAGGCATTTTAGAACCCAATAGTGATATCTATGCTTAAATATACCCTTGGAATCACTTCAAATTGATTTTTCAAACAAATGTTATGCAATTTAAAAAAAAAAAAAAACGATACACACCTTTTTCTTCATTTTGATGAGCTCGCTATTGATCCTGCTGTATCTCTGTGATTTCGGAATCCCAAGATTTGAAATTAGGACCTGTAGTAGCCCTCAGAGTCTTCTTTTCAATTCCACATGTCAGACCTGATTTGGATTCTTCAGGATAAAGTTATGCCCAATCTCCCACAATGACCTAATTATGGACTGGTTCAATAGAGTGAACTTGTATGGAATGCCACGTATCACTGTTTCGTGTTTCGGTTCTGAAATAGATTCTCAAGAAACTACAGTCCGTGCACTTTAGGTCACTTTTTACAGAATTCGAATCCGATTCTCAGAGAGAAAGTTATGACGATTTTCCCAAGGTTGCCTCTTTGAGATGAAATTATGGAGCTTGCAAAAACCCTAAACTTCTAAGATCATATCTCTGCAACTATAGCTAACCAAGATCTAATTTTTTTACACGAAGTTCCTCTGGATTTTGGCTCAAATGGGTTTTTTTTTTTTTTTTTGAAAGTTCGTAGAAAAAAAATTATAGAAAAAATTCCACGATGGCTTGTTTGTAGCATCGAAACCCTATAATCCAAAGCTCTGATACCAAATGTTATGAAACCAAATCATAAAATAGAAGAAAAAATAGATCAACGACTTAGAAATAAGTCTCTTCAAGGGGGCAACCTCCTTTACATTACATAAATGAACAATTCTTGGATGATACAAATGACAAAACTCCTTTATATATATAGGGGTCACAATATAATCATAGTCGACATAACAATACTAATGTAAGGGCACAACAATAATAATAATGGCCTTTTATGGAGCACACTAATAACAATAAAGGGGCTAAACTAACAATACTAAGGGACTACACTAGTACTATAGGAACCTAACAATTGATAGCAGTCACTATGATGCACACTTCCTTTTTGCTAACCTTTTTGAATATGAATGAGGAATACATTTATAATTTAAAAGATTAAACCTTTAATAATGAAAATACCATAAATAGAGTGAGAAATAGAATTAATAATCCAAATATAATCAGCAACCCAATTAGGGCTATAGAAAATAGAAGGAATAATCTAATCAAGGTTTAAGAAAATGGAAGGTTTGAAGATGATAGTATATGAAACAACCAAAATTTCATCCAGTAAATAAATATATTAAAATAAATTTTAAATAAAATATAACACTAATTAATATTAAATTTCATTTTAAATAAAATATAACACTCATTAAATTTATAATTAATATATAAGTTTTAGATTATAATTATAATTAGTACAACTGTATAATTTAAATGGCTAATAAATGTTGATAGTTATCAAAATACTTATGTGTCATTTATAACTTTGATAATTTATATCGTTATGGCATGAGTGGAAATCCAAAAGAAAAATGGTTTGAAAGCCTTTGATTTTAATAGTTGGATTATGTATACCATAAAGAATATTTTTAAATTATCAAATCAAAACCACATATAGTTTTTTTTTTTTTTAAATAGGAATTCTGGAAGCCTTATTCTAAAATAAATCATACCTATTGGAGCATTTTTTTTTTTTTAAAGTAAAATATAATCAATAATTTGTTTTATGATGAAATTAATCAGATTTAAGTAGCATAATCCTTTAATTAACAACAAAATGGACAATTAAATTTAAGAGATGACTCTTCTCTAAACCAACTCCATAGTCTAAGATTAAAAAACCCTAAACTCTCAAAATGTCTCTCAAAGTCTCAACATTCTAATAATCTCCTTAATCTCCGTACCCTGAAGCCCAAGCTCCAAAAGAAAAACCCTTAAAGGTCAAAATGTACTTATAATCTCAACATCCATTAAATAATTACTTTTCAATTATATCCATACACAATCTCCATTATTATTTTAACATCCTTTTGATAATGAACATTTAGTTAGCACTATTTATTTTATTTTTAGTTATTCTTTAATTTTCTTATATTATATATTAATTTATATTAATTATTTATATTTTTCTTATATTATATATTAATTTATATTTATTATTCTTATTCTTATTGTTTTTAATTATTTATTTTTTCATTATTAAAATGTAAAACAAATTCATACATATAATACATGGCATTATATTTATTCAGAGACTAAAGTATGTGTTGCCTATATTATCTCTATAATGTGCTATTAATTAATCCACAAAAATTGATCAAGGGAAAATATAGTCCTTTATGAGGTCATAAAATCATTGATGTCACATGAATTGTTGAAATACTAAATAAAAAGACGTAATTGTTACTTTTTGTAAACTTGACACTTACTATAGGTCAAGGAAATGCACCATCTATAATCTCTATGTTATGGGGTCCTTACCATAAAACTCCCTCATATTGATCTTGGGAGTGTCGTAATTCTTGACCATGAATTCTAACCATGATGGTGTGGATCTTAGAGTGACGATTTTCATGTGTTCAATCCTATTGTTCTCCAAATATATTAAAATGGTTTCCATATGTGACTAGCACTTGATCCTATTGTTCTCTTTATCCTCTTCTCGCAAAAGAGAATTTAGGATAAGGAAATTTCTTTATCTCCTTAATAAGGTTCCCCTTCATGTCTTTGGGATCATCTTTACTAGCCATATCTTATACCATCTCTATGATATCATCCTTGAAATTTTGGAGCTCTATTTCAGTAACTATATTTATGGTGTCAACGTTTCTTGGCATTGTAAATTCCATGTTCGCTATTTTCTCTTCCAAATTTGACACCTTAAATTCCACATATATGAGCATATATGAGTCTTCTCTTCTTGAGCATATATGAGCCTTTATAAACATTTATAGGAGTTTAATTTGGCTTATAATGTCTAGACATGATGGACTTGGGTTTTTGCATGGCCATGTGGGTAAGGGAGTGTTAAGTTTGATAGCTCTTTGATATATGGTTGGGTTTCTATTAGTAGTACTTGGTTAATTTTTCACAACTCTAACAAAGGAGGATGGACTATACATTTACTGTACCAATGGGTTCCCAAATATGCAAGATTTATTTGTGCGAGAGCTATGCTTAATGTACTATAGATATAGATGGTCAAAAATCTAATGTAGTATGATCTTAGGTACACGAATAAGATTTCCAATATATCCTAGGGTACATGGAAAACCAAAATCATAAATAATTTATGTATATTATGGTAGTACTCTTCGGATACCAGCCACTACTGCAATCAAAACTATATAATCAATAATTTATGTCACTATAGACCTCAAGCCCCTGTTCAATTTTTTTTGCTAGTGTGCATTGGGGATTTTCATCCTGATTGCATCATATTAGTGTTGTATTTCTATTGAAATTGACAAGGCAAGTGTGACATAGGCTTGACATAAATGCAACACATGCTCCATCATTGTATTAAAGTATTGGATGCATGATCGATGCAATCTGGACATGCAGATCTAGAAAACCAAAAACAAATGATGTAAAATGAAGGTTTGCATCATCCTACCTATCCATTCATAATATAAAGTGAAAAAAGAGTCCCCCCCTCATTTGAGGGTGTGGGACAATAAATTATTGGAACAAGAGGGATTTGTGAGGGCACTTAATAGAAGCAAGAAAGAAATATTTGAGGGGCATCATCATATAAAAGGTTTTTTTTTTTTTTTCATTTGTCCCCTATTTGTTTTTAAATTTGTGATTTTAAAATAAAATGGGTTTTCGGTTTTGAAGATGGGAGATATGATTTGGATTTGGATTTTCGAGATGGGATTTAGGATTTGGACGGGAGATGAAATTTGGATTTGGAGATGATATTTAAAAATAATATGTAGACAAAGTATGTTTAGGGATCCTCTTCATCTTGCTATCATCCTCTTTCTTTTTCTCTCTTCTTTTTTCCTCTTTATCTCCCTCTCACTCTTCCCCTCTTTTTATTCCTTTGTCATCACCCACTTCCTCTTTCTATTGTCCTTTTTTTTCTTCCCCCATTCTTTCCCTCCCGCCCACCCCCTACAAACCTTGTCTTCTATTTATTCTTCCTATTAAGTACCACCTCACCCCCCCCCATTTTTTTTTCTACCTATCCCACTATGATCCCCTAAGTTCTGTAAGTTTTATTGGAGAATTTCTATCATTATAGTCAAATAAATTTTAAATAGGTTTTTTTTTTGTATTGATTCTCTTGTTAAGTAAAAAGAACATGCCAGGGATAAAATAATTGCATATATATAGTGTCACGTTTAAATATATTTTCTTTTATCTTCATCTCATAACATCTTACACATTTGTTCATGTTCGAAAAGTACAACTAGGAGAAGCATCACATTGTCACATTTTTGTTTTGCCTCATGTTTTAGGTCAAAATTGAAGACAAGTGAGGATATAATTTTCATATTTTTGACCTCCTCCCCAATAATTTAAACTCTCCACTATGAATGAAAATATGTAATGAATGAAATTAAGTCTATGTGTTTGAACCTTTTACTTTATACTTTTATACATCTCAAATTTTTTCACTCTTAAAGTTTTATGTGAACACTGATTTTTTTTGGGGATATATATATATATAGTATTGGAACCAAAGGAGTGTGAGGACATATTAGAGGTTATTGGAGGGCTTGTGAGGTGCCATTAATCATGGATGAATTATTCAAGAAGTAAGGCAACCATGCCTTTGGGTATCTATTTTTTGGTCAACACGATCCTCCAAGTCTCTGCTAGGGCCACATATTACGTTGGTGATGCCATGTTTGTTCCATGTAGTGCATCAAAGGCATTGAAAAATGAGGTAATACATGCTATCATTATTTCATAATGATTGCTTATTGAATGGAATGGTTCTACAAAAAGATAAGACAAAATAACATATGTTGCTAAATATTATGGGTCATGCCTAGTTAGTTTAATCACCATTGTCAACCTTTTCCTAATTGATATGCCAATATGGACCGCCAATAAAAAATTAGGCCATCATTTTTCTAATGGTATTGAATCCATTTTTACAACATCTTGAATGTCAGGTACTACTCTTGATAAGATATGATGGCACCATGATTGGGTGCATATCTTAGCAATTTACCCTTGAAGATGGCACAACATTAAATTGTAGGTAGTGCACCGTAAAATGAGGAGCAATAACATCTAGCTCTATTTCATTGCCCATTCCACTATGTTCCTACTAATAAGAAGGTTTTTTTGGTTAGAGAGACATGGATTGTTGGCATTCCAATTGTAGCAATTTTCCATCCCCCTCCCCTTATGGATCTTGGCAATATTAAAGGGGAGGTTATTGAAGAGGAAAAACTACCTACTATAGGAAGAGTATGGGTGTTATCACTAGATATCCTAAGATATTTCTAATCAATTATTTAGTCTAGTTATCAATGGAATTCCGATGCCTACAAATTAATAGACACAAGAATAACTTTATTCACACTTTATACCAACCTTACTAGAATAGGAAATTGAACACATGACAAAAACTCCAGTAATACGAAGGATAATAGGTAACCTTTGTTGCATCCTTGCATTATAGGCTAAAATCACATCATGGAGCTATGCGCCAAAGACCTCAAAAAAGGAGATATTGGGGCCAAACATTCAACTATTGCCTCGTAAATAATAAATACAATGAGAAATGTTTCTAAGGATACTCAATGTGACTTGTTCTCCCAACCAATATTAAACTCTCTCTAGCTTCATTTTGAGATAAATTTGTATTACTCTTCATGGATAATTTTCCTAATAGACATCCCATAGAATATGAACACTAGATGTACCACTTTGAGTTCCTTATACTAAAATGCAATTTAACAAGACAAGCCTAACAAAAAGAGTGGTGACAAAATTCAAGTCAATGACTATTTCAACACTCACATTATTATTGATATCATCTGACTGGAATAAGCAAAATATAGCTTTAATCCAGTGCCTTCGTACTTTATTCTTTAGTTCCATTCATGCTATGAAAATCTCTATGAGCAACTTTGCAGATACTATGAAAATTTGAATGATTCACAATGTGGAAAAATACTATTCCTTTTGCATAATATTATTTGGTGCATGCCTTTTGAGGTTATGGATCACTGGTAAACTTTGAATCCTTTATAGGCTTGCCAATGAAATCCACTTAAATGAAAAATTTGATAACTGTTAAATTAGGGCTCTCTTTAGCTTGTTTTTAATAAATTTATCATTGATGAGAGTAATGGGCCAAATACCTTTGCAAAGGAGAACTAAACATCACAAATTTTGTGGTCAATTTGTAAATATTGAATGTAGTGAGATTTCTAATAGTGTAGTGATATATTTTTGAGGATACTCATTGTGGCTTGTTCTCAATGCTATCAACCTCTCTTTTGCTACATTTAGTAGTTATCTCTATATTACTCTTCCCGATGATTATGCTAGAAGAAGTTCCAAAGAATATGGTAACTAGATGTTAGATTGTGAATCCCTCATAGCAAATTACAACTCACATAAACAAAGTTAACAAAAAGAGAGGTTCGATGTTTATTGACTAGTGGGTTAGTAAGTTAAAGCGATATTCTTTGCAAATATCAAGGGAAAATTTAGGGGCTAATTTTTTCCCATGGGCTAATTTTCTATGCCTTTTCCTAAAATATATTTGTCAATTTCCATTTTTTTTTTTCTAAAATTGATTCACTCAAATTCTATATGATAAAATAATTTTACCTAAAAAGTTGCCAAAATTTTATAGAAATTAAATAAATCCTTAGAATTTGAATATGTTTACAAAAAAATTTCTAAACATTTTATAATTTGCGTATTAAGGATTAGTAAGATTTCCAAGGATTTTTCACTTTGAGATAAATTTCCATCCTTAATATTTTCCTTGCATATATCTTTGAGTTAAATGGTTTTCTCTTTACATCTTTACTTATCACGCTCATGTATTTTCAATGTTTTATCTCAAATTAAATATATATTTTATTTCATCGATATTATATACTTAGCTTAGTAAGATCATTGGAATAAATCTACAAGCTTATAGTTTCTAGTGAATTAATCAAATGATGTTAACCACAAAGGAAAAGAGGAGGAATTTTAACTAATCACATATTTTATTTTATGTTACTACATAAATTGAATATTATGTATTTATATTTTCCAATGAAAAAATTGTATTTATTTTATAAAAAAGTAACTATTATAATTTTGATTTGTCACTTAATATTTTTTGTTTTAGAAAATTTTAGTATAAAACTTTCAATATTTATAAAAAATTGAACTAAAAAATAAAGATTAAACATTATACTTCATTATATATTGTATAACTGACTTTTCCCTGATCGAGGTGCCCAAGAAGTAAGGGTGGCTGATGGGATAAGTCATCACATTCAACACCATGGTTCCCATAGCTTTTAGCAGTAACATTCCAACCTGATATCTACAACACTCTCAGAGTTTTGGCAACAAGGCTGCAATTTTGTAAAATGTTATCTTTTATGTTTTTCTATGTTTAACACATGCTACACAAAGACAGGTCATGAACTCAATTTTTATGTTATCCCTGTATTATTTTGGACTAAAACCTACCCTTTTGTCGCTGGTTTGGTTTCCTCAATGACAGAGTACTGTAGGAAGAATACTAATATGTGTTGATGTATTCTTTTTTGATGATCAATAAAATTTCATAGCTTATAATTTTTTTTTTTAATAAGTGACTTTATTTTGGACTTTTGGAATAAATTTAATGAGAACATTGCAATGATTGATGAGTAACGTAGAGACATAAAACAAAGACAATTTGATGTTGACAAAAATCTATTAAAAAAAAATCCTTAAGAATTTCAATGTTAGATATCATTTTTTCGGATTCAACTGCGTTAAGTAAGTTGTGACTACCTCTTATGGAAATGGTCATAGATGAATGACTTACTTAACGTAGTTGAATCCCAAAAAATGATATCTAATATAATGCACCGTGAAAACCCCTCAATAATTAAATTTCAATGTTGATGAGAAAAAGTTACGAGTGGAGTATGAGACATCGCAACGAAATGCCCAAAAAGTAATATAGTATATGATTGTAGTTATTTATTTTGCTATGTTTATAATTGTTTTTTTTCCTAGGAAAAAATCAATGACTTTCTATTAATGAAGTAATGAGAGTTGCACTGAGTACATGAAATTAAGCATTCGAGATGCCCATAGGGCTTGTGTACTCATGTACACCGTGTAGCGAGGCTACCAATAAAATTTACAGATTGCCAGCTGGGCTGGGCTTTTCACGGACTATCTGCCAATACCCCGAATGCAGGGAGGAAGGTACCAAGGCCATCTCATTATTCCCTATTGTATTTTATTTTTCGGAGTCTGAGCCTTCGGACACATGCGCTCTCTTTTTTGCACTCGAGCTTACATCAGAACGTGCTTCATGTGGCGTTGGATCCATCACCGAGTCAACCTGAGAGTTCGTGTTGGTTTCCATTGGTTCTTGTAAATCTTGTTATTGTGTCCCTTGGTCTTCTATTGGATGTTTTGTCTCATTTTGGCTTGGTATATCCCCTTTGTCTTCTGACTCTTGCTCTGGTCCTCTTGAGGGGAATTGCCATCCCTTTGATACTTTCCCTGTTTTCTTCTTCTTTCTGGTTTCCGGTTTTGCGTCCGGGCATGTGTTTTGTAGATGCTCAGTTTTCCTGCAAATCCTGCATCTAAACATTGTATTTTCATAGTCCAGGTGTTGCAACCATTTTTGTTGATTATGGATCAGATAGATACTTTCCGACAACCCCTTACTGAGGTCCACTTCCACACATATTCGTGCAAAGGTGAATATTCTCTCCTCCAGTCGTTGGATGTCTGTATTGATATATCTCCCAAGGCTATTTCCAATGCCTTCTAATACACCTTCATTCTAGAAGTGGAGCGGGAGGTTATATAGCCCGACCCAAACTGGCATCCTGGTAATCTCCATCGTGTTGGCATCAAAATCAGGGAACCAAGGAGTGATGAAGAGTCTAGTAGAACCCCAGAACCACGATCCTGCCCTGAGAATGATATCTCTAGCTTCTTGTGAAATAAACTTGACTATAAAATATCCTTTGGAGCAGAGATGTATATCGCAGTCCATGGTCCAGTTTGTAAATATCTAATGGAACAACTCCATTGGTTTTGGCCAATAGCAGTTAAATCTGCATATTATTGCCTGCGTTTCAAATGTGGAACGATGTTCATTGATCTCTGGGGCCTTAATGTTCAGTTCTGGTACGCAGTTCAGCTGCTCCACAATGTAAGGTTTGGGGGTGTTTTCACTCGGTTATGTTGGTGTTGCTGCTTTGTTTTTTCCCTGTAAGATGTTCCTATAAGACGGGCCATTTGGGATTCTTGTTTTGAAGGTGTTGGCACCCCTCATCTGTCCGTGTGTTCTATCTTGTTCAGATATAGCCGAGGTACTTACTCCTACAACTCCTCCTTTGAGCCTTAAGTTCAGAACAATGAAGGAGTTCCTTTGGATAGAGTAATCCTTTAATCGAGTTCCCCCTTTAGTAACTTTCCAACATAAATCAGGGTTTGTTTCATGGCCAGAATGCCTATTGAAAGCTCGATCTTTTCCTTCAGATATGAGACCAGCTCTGTATCCTGTACCCATACGCTTTTGGATTCCCCTTCTAATGTTTTAATGAAAATATGAAACTGGACCTTCGCTTCATAGATCCACCCTCTTTTATCTGGGTTTGTGGTGTTTGTGGGTAAACCCCTTGACCCAACACTGCCAACAAGACTCTCTCGAGATCCAGAAAACAAAGAGACCTTGCATAGGAGATTTACCCTAGTGAGAGCGACCCCGCTCCTCCCCTGCCACCAATGCCGCTGAGGGATAAAAGAGGTGTCATCACCCATACAACCCACACAGTGGGGGTAGACCCTGGTCCCTCAGGACATAGAAAAGAACACATGGCTACATAAAAAATAGAGCAGAAAGAGAGGGATACCCGAACGTTATGATGCCTCTGGATCCGGAAAAACCCGTCTACACCAATTCTTGTCTGCAGACTGTGTAAGAGATTCACGTCAGAGCCGCAGCTGTAGTCGGGCTCATCTTCGTCTAGATCACCCATCCCCAGCCACCATTGAGGCAGCGGGCCTCCATCCCCTGTCACTGTCTCCAATTCGTCATCTCTGTCCCATATTTCCTTGATCCTACAAACGAGAGAGCGAGTCCTGGCGCACGTAGCGAGCAAAAAACCAGAAAACCCAATCGCCGAGTGGGAGGGCAGTGAGCCCATAACAATCTCGTAGTCGAAAAAATTGCATGATGTGGGAGATCGGAATGCTGTGTCTTGCCGCACCTTAAGAGCCGACTTCCCCTCTCCGCCCTGTGTCGCTGCTTGGCCAGTGAGCTTGGGCCGACCAATCGTGTATTCCAACACTGAAATGAGCTGATTACCTTCTCATCCAAGAGCTAAAACCAAGGGAGCCGCCGTCGCATCGCCCAAAACCCCTGTCCTGCTAACCCTAGCACTCCGTCTCTCTAGCTTTTCCAATCTCCTTTCTCCTAAAGGTCTTATAATTGTTTATTTCGAAATACTTTTAATTTGTTATTTATTTGATGTAACTTCTTAGTACCATTGATTTATTTTTGTGGTCATATATATATATTAGTACACAATATTTGGTACAATAGAGAAGGGCCTTGATTAGAAGGTGCTTTGTAAATTTATCAATATAATCTTATTGGTGCAATTTAATTTCGTTGAAATATGGTAAGACGATACAATTCTTCGCAAGATTGTAATTTCTCATTATTTACATTTTGCATTTTTGAAAGCATAAATACATTCAATACTTTAAAAATTCCACGGGGCACTTAAATTGTGCAAACTACCAACTAAAATCTGCAATTTCAACAAATCCCTACTAAATTTCAAACAAATTTAATCCAAAAATATACTCTAAAAAACAAAATATAAAACAATCAAACTACACTATACTTATTTCTTATACTAATATACTATCTTTATATGTGATTATTAAATATGATCTTCTCATATTATATATATAATAACTAAATACTAAATGACAATAGTCATGACCATTGACAAAGAATGGTGAAATATTTACATTTTATGCTTCACAACTTAGAAATATATTATATATTTTTAGATTGATATTCACAACTTAGAAAGATCAAAACGTATTCACACTCGTTTAACCTATACAATTTTTATTGTAGTTTTAATACTGCTAATTTTTAATATTTTAATTTATTGAACTCATGTTTTTTTATTATATTTTTACATAGCTAGGATTAGGAGGGTTTAGAAAATGAAAAGGGCAATAACAAAACTTATAATATGAAATTCATTTCATTTTCTTATGGTGTACATATATTTTCATGCAATGCCGTATACAAATTCAACATTTCCCAAGGTAGTACCGCATCAGGTAGAAAAAGATATATAGTCATTTATTTAATTTAAAATTTATCATTATATTTATATATACATGAATTTTTTTTTCATTGATTGAATTTTTTTTTTAACAAAATAATTATGTTTTATATTATAATAATCTGGTTTTTCTGGGCCTTCTCAAGAGATGGCACAACTATAAAGGTTCGGTGAACGAGAGGGATAAACTATCGGATTGGGAGTGTTTATGGTCCGATTTGGTACAGGAGGAAATAAGGCATATTACCAGAGATGGGACTTCATCCAAAAGCGAGGATGAAGAAAAAATTTCACTGGATGTGTTATCCAAGATAACAAATAGGTTTGCTTTGATTCAAGATGGTTAGGTTAGTTAGGGTTTAATAGGGGTTTTTAAGTCTTTTGATTTTCAAAATAATCACATGTATAAAGGTCTTTTAGTTTTTTTGCAAGGTCATTATGAGTCATACTGTGTGTCATCATAAAGGGAAAATCCAAAATTTAATGTCCCTCAAGCTTATCTAGTCATCATATGAATTTGACACTTTTTCCAACTTTTGTAGCAACTCCAGTTCAAACATGTCAGGGTTTGCTATGAAAGTTTTTGACACTTCCGTAGCAAATTTTCCTTCCCCAACACAAATTCGCTATGAAAGTCTATTTTTCTATTAACGCTAGGGAAACAGTACATAAATTTGAAAAGCGGTATGGTCAGAGATTATTGGGTCATGATTACTCCTTTTTTGTCTTTATCCATCATGCAAAATGCGCGCACCACATAGCTGCTCATTCATCCTGTTCCTTTTCCACCTTTTTTTTATAGATTTGCTATCACAAAACCCATTATCATCTCCTTACGAGTTGTTTTTGCTGGCTATACCATCAGTCTTGTTGTCTTGTGGTCTGTCTAGTTGTCTCAGGGTAAGCCCTGTTAGTGTCAAAAGCTAGTTTGATGTCCTTAAAGTATTTTGCAGGTGTTAGGGAGCTTCTCATAGCGTGTTGGAGCCATGGTAGCTCGAAGGAAGCAATATAAAAGAGGGTTTGTGGTAAGGCACGAGCCAATGGACACGAGGTTGCTGGAAGAAGACCCCACATTCACCCAAGCATTTGCCAGTGTAGGGTGTCTTCGGTTCTGTGAAAAATTGCAAGGGTATCATGGGAAAATTTCAAAAGAATTTGCCACTAAATTTATAGGGACATGATCTAAAGTTGGTGTACTAAATTTTTCATTGTCCCCTGACACCATTTCTCAAGTCACAAAGATCCCTAGGTACAGAGTTATGGTTCAAGGTGCAAAAGTTCAAATTGCAGAATTGTGACGAGTTCCTAAAAGAAGAACACAAAGGAATTGATATGGCTTCAAACATTCCCATAACTTGCCTTAAAGAGTATTTTTTTATGTTTCTGAAAGTGATCTAGAAATACTTCACTTGTGAGAGTAGATTCCACATGGTATATCAATACCATTTCAAATTGTTGCTGCACTTCACAGGTAAAAAACCCTTAGATATAACTTTCTATTTGTTTAGAAGCTTGGGAAAAATGGCTGACAAGGTTCAGGCCAAACCTGATGCCAGTGACACATCAATTTTTCATCATGCTCTTATCAAGTTGCTGGTGGTTGAAGAGTTGAATAGGCTAAAGAGAGATTGGCCCACATTTTTATTTTTAAGTGGTTTTGAATTGGATGTTGCCACCCCTAGAAGAACTCTTAAATCCAAATTAAGTACTCGAGGGGAAGATAAGAAATATCAAGCAGATCCTGTAACTGATAATGAGGCAGAGATGGAGCCTATAACAGAGCCTATAGAACTTGAAGTTGAGCATGTGAAGAAGCTTGTGGTAGCAGAGAAAACTTCTACAAGCAGCCAAATAAAAACTTATACAAGGAGAGTCACTAGAAGCCAAACTGAAGGAAGAGGTAAGCTGTCAGATATCCTGGAGGATATTGAAATTGAAGAAAACCGCATTATGCAGCTTGTTGAGATGAAAGCGAGAGCGAGAAACTCAAAAGAAAAAAAAAAAGGCCGAGAGTGATTTTTCTCAAGAAGGTCGAGTTTGATTTCCAAGCCTAGAAAACCTATCACAAGATCACAACAACAAAGAAAAGATGTACGGTAACCATTAATAGGAGAAACATCGGAGAAGAAGAGATACTAGGGTTGCCTCTCAAAAGTAGAACCTTTTTGTGAAAAGAGAAGATGAGGTCTCATGACAAGAGAAAGGTGAAGTGGAGATGTTGCAAGAACAATTGAGAAATGGTAATGATGAGGCAATAAAATCAAAATTTATTTTGAAAGTGCAGGAGGACATATATGCTAAACAACTGGACTTTTGCAAAAAGAGGTTGCAGATAAATGCGAAAAAGATGTTAAAGAGGACATTGCCTGCAGAGAATGATCAGGCATCTATGCAAGAGAAATAGATGGTTGCAAGAAGACATGAGAAGGTTGCAGGATCAAGTCAAAGATTTAGAAGCACAAATGGAAAGGATACGAGCTGAACTTTTGAAGATGGGCCTCAAATTCATTATTGTAACTGATGATGCTCCATGAGTATGATAAGGTCATAATTTTTTGCTTATACTACGACTAATGGTAATATACAGGCTTATATAGGCTTCTAGAAGAATTTTGGAGGTGGAAAAAGATTGAAAATGAAAAATCTAAAAAACTTGGAACTTTCGTAGCAACTCTCCATCTTGAAGGCAGAAATTTGCTACGAAACTGTTGTAGCTTTCCATGGAGGCAAACATCAGTCTAAAATTCAGAAATATGAGGGCTCAATGCATGTATTTAACTCATAAACCTCAGAGAAGACCCTGGAACAGTCAGAAAAATCAAATAATTTGTAGAAGGGTAATTTTGGCATTTTCTACTAAAGTTTGCTACCAAACTTCCCATGCTCTATTTTTTCTAGCGTTATGGAGTTTTGATGATTTTTGGGCAATCAAACAATAAAGGAATGGATAAAGCGCGAGTCAAAAGTATGCACATCATCATCTTATTTTTCAAGGAGACAACTCAGCTGGTCAACCTCCATGTCGCTGACAACTCATCAAGTCAACTCATTATGCCAACTCATCATTCCAGCTCAAGCCTACAAGTTCCTAATTCCAGTTGATCAACTATCTAACACCTCAGCAATCAAATATGTTCGATAAGGATGACTAACATAGCCTTTTAAAGTTTTGTTGAAGTTATTAAATGCTGATAGATTCATTTTTGTATACAAACTCTGCCAAACAGAAAATATCCCTAGAAAATCTCCATGTGATGTAATTCTACTAGAACTAGCTCTCTTGGCTAAGGTATCGAGTCTAGCCCAAGTGGCAGACTATTGTAAATAGCCCTCACTCTATAAATGAGGGATTTTTTCATTTTGAAAGAGTTGATGAATATTATGAGAGAGCTACTTATGTAAATTTTATTTATCAGCTAATATACATTTTGCAGCAGACAATTTTACAACTTGAGATTCTCCTTGGCTTATGTGTTTCTATCTCTTCATTTTGTGTATTGTTATCAGTTTCATGGTAGTATGATTACTTGGAATTCATGATTAAATGCTCAAATTTCCTTCATATGTTGTGTTTGCTGTAAAGTTTATGTTTAAGCCAATTTGCCTCAACTTCCATGAATACAGTTGTTTGTAAATCGAAATTTCCTTAGCTGACTCCATGCCTAATGGTGGCTATCATACACTCTTCCACCTGCAAAAAACCACATAAAAAATAGTACATAATTAGCCATCTACAATTTGAATTTTAGCTTGAATATTTCACTGTTTTCTTTGAGAGAGCCCTCTCTAATTGGAAGGGTTAATTTCCAGTCAAAAGTTGGTTGAAATAGTTATGCTAGGTTGATAGTTGACACAACTCAACTTGCTCCAGCTTAGTGATAACATGATGGAAAGACAAATAAGAGAAAAGGGAAGAAATCTTTAAAGGAAATTTCATCCTAAAAGTGGCCTCCTAAGGAAAAATAATAAAATAATAGTTAAAATAATAAAATAAGAGATGACTTTTTTAGGGAAAAGAAAAAAACAACATTTTTTAATTGTATTTTTGGCTGATCTCCTTATAGGTTTACTCCAATTTCAAGTGTAAGCACTCATTGGATGCAAAATTAAATTTTGCATTCAATGAGTACCCATCAAGCATACTTTTGAGAAGACCCACGTAAAAATTGAAAATACATTAAAAAAAACGTGATGAACACATTTTTTTAATGTATCTTCATTTTTTTATTATCAATGTGAGTCTTCTCAAAAGTATGCATGATGAATACTCGTTACATGCAATCCAACGAGTGTCTATACTTGAAATTTGACTAAACCCCAACGAGTGTCTAATTTGACTAAACCTATAAAGAGAAAAGCTAAAAATAAAATTAAAAAATAGTTTTTATTATCTTTTATTTAAAAAGTATTATTATAAAAATAGTATAATATTAGTATAATTTTTTATATAAAAATATAATATTTTAATTAATAGGTAATAAAACCATTTTTTCATAATATTATTTTATAAAAAATAGATTTAAAATAAAATAAAAAATTATATATAAACCTATCTCATATATATTTTTTACTCTTTTTATATATAATATATAATTTTCATTTTTTAGATATAATTTTTACTCATATTGTTTTTTTTTCTTTTATTTTTATGATAAATATTTAACTTGTAAAAATTAAATTTAAAATAAAAAAAATATATTTATAAACTATATATAAACCTATCTCATATATAATTTTTACTCATAATTTTTTATCTTATTTTCATGTTAAATATTTAACTTGTAAAAATTAATTTAAATTAAAAAAAAAATATTTTTAAAAATTGTTGGATTATATTTCTGCTCATATACATATATATAATAACTTAAATTGTTATAAGAAAATATAATAATTAACTCACTACTCACTATATAAAATTTATTAGAACTCTAATTACCGACTTAAAATAAATCTTTCAACTTCAAAATATACTAGTCTTTAGTGTGACTTTTTGAAGGGTTTTACAGTGGTTTTTTCCCGTCTAATTTCTTTAAAATCTGACAGGAATTTATTGAAAACATAAATTTGATGGGTAACTTTGCACAATAGAAGTGCCCTAAAGGTTTTTTAGGGTGCTGAATCCATATATGCAGTGGAAAAACCAATTTAAATAACATAAATCAAGATTTCACTTCAATTTTTTCACCAAATTCCGGCACCTGAAACTCCAAAAAATTACACTAAAAACAACTCCCAAAATATATATTCCTTCCGATAATATATCTAAAAGACCAACTTTAAAAAAATTGTCCAACTTCAAAATATATATTCCTTCCGATCATTATACCTAAAAGAAATAATATATATATAAACTGCCCATCATTTTATATATATATATATATATATTAACTATCAAAATTCTAACTTCCAATTTAAAAAAAATCTTCATATATTCCTTCCTATCATTAAACCTCAATATTCCTTCCCATATATTATTTTTATTATAAATATCTATCTTCCAATATAATAATATATAGACCTAAGTAGAGAGGAGTATAATTATTGCTTCCTTGCCATCATTAATTGATCGGAATTCTAATTTAAAAATATTTCCAACTTAACATGTGTGTTTTCCCTGTATGAAGATTCCAACTTCCAACTTAAGAAAGATGTATGTATCAAGATTCCAAATTCCAACTTAGGTAAACGATATATATTCCCTGTATCAGGATTCTAACCTCGACTTAAACTTAAAAAAGAAACTGCATATCAGCATTCGTTCCATACAACTTAGATACCAGGATTCTAACATCAACTTAACTTATAAAAACTGCATATTCATATATTTGTTACTTGGATTCTTTGTAAGAAGAGTTTTCTGGGAGATGAAGCGTCTTAACTTCAACTTTATAAATAAAGTTAAAAAAAAACTGCATATCCATATATTTGTTAAATTGCATATTTATATATTTGTTATGATTAATTAAGTATAAGTATGAGGAGTTTTAATAGTGCATTATATTAGATATCATTTTTTGGGAGTTTTAATAGTGTATTATATTAGATATCATTTTTTGGGATTTTAACTACGTTAAGTAAATCATTCATATATGATCATTTCTATGAGAAATAGTCGTAATTGACTAATTTCTCATGATTTTTGAATGGTCCACTTAACACTCATTGCATCAAGTGATACCATGCAAAGTAGTTACCATTAAAAGAAGGGATAGATACCATTAAAGGTATGGTAGATACCATAATAAGGAAGATGCTCACAGGGGTGAAGAATTGAAAATGAAACAAGTGAATGAATCACATAGTGTCAATTATCACTTCCAGGACTTACACCCAATAACTTTAAAACTAGAAATAATTTTCTTATCCGTTCAAACTCTATAAAACTACAATAATCCTGCACAAAGCCAAAGCCATGCCATCTCTTCACATTTATTTACAAGCTCTGCTAGTTGATCATGTTCAGATTTTGTTGACAGCAAAACTTTCTCAAGCTACTTGCGGATCTACAGAGTTATATTCTGAAGAAAAAGCAAAACTAAGTCTACTATTGAAACATGTAAGGATAAATGAGTAACTTAAGTCTACTGTTGAAACATGTAACGATAAATGAGTATGTAACACCAGCACTTCTCTATAATTCGAAGTGCTTTGATCATTATTGATAATTATTTAACATATTTAGGTCCAATACAATTTAGTTACTGATACAAGACTCCCATGATGTTCACTAAAATGAACAACAGAGTACGCAGTTTCGTAAAATACACAAACTGTATGTCCTACACAAATATTCCTAATATACAGCTGAAGTATCAGTAACAATGTATACATTTCCAGAAGTGCTTTGATCATTATTGATAATTATTTAACATATTTAGGTCCAATACAATTTAGTTACTGATACAAGACTCATGATGTTCACTAAAATGAACAACAGAGTACTAAGTTTCAGTCATAAGCATTTACATAAACGTAAAATACATAAACCGTATGTCCTACACAAATATTCCTAATATACAGCTGAAGTATCAGTAACAATGTATACATTTCCCTTCACTATACGCTATTATGGTAAACTAAAGAAAAAGAAAATCAGAACACAAGTAGATAGGAATCGATCATTGTTTACTGCTTACCCCCATTTTATATGTTGGGACTTTTGGGGGTTGACGAAGCAACTGTTCAAGAGTAACGGGATCACTGATTGGAGGATTGCACATAAAATTTTGGCAAACATGAGCTACAGATTTGCCTTCAGGACTCTTTTGAGCCATAGCGAAAATTGTTGGGTTGTGCACTTGCCAGAATTCAGTATCTTCTTTATTGCTAGGATCAATCTGAATTATCTGCAAAAGTAAAACCAAAAATAAACTTTAATATTACTGCAATAGAACAATGTAATATAAAGAAGCTTAGGATCAATCTGAATTATCTGCAAAAGTAAAACCAAAAATAAACTTTAATATTACTGCAATAGAACAATGTAATATAAAAAAGCTTAGAAGTTAAAAGCAATCTTTGTGGATTTTAACTCTTCAGGAGCTTAGAAATCAGAGAACCGAAGAAAAAAAAAAAAAAAAAAAAAACTTTAATATCACTGCAATAGAACAATGTAAGGAAATATGAAGAAGCTTAGAAGCAATCTTTGTGGATTTTAACTCTTCATAAGCTTGGAAATCAGAGAATTCATAATCACAAGTGATGGATTGAGATAAAGGAAGGAAACTCTTCAAAAGCTATTGCAAAGTACATACTAGTATATATCCAGGTATTTAAGAAGCAAACAGAAACTACGAATTGAAACAATTCATTAGCAACGACCAACTCTAGTGCTGAGTTCTTACAGTTTTGTCTGGGTCATAAGGTGCATGGCTTGCAACCACGAGGGATTCAAAGTTTGGTGTTGATTTTGGACCAACAATCACCACTTGCTTGCTTGATGGAACGGCTAACAAATCTGCCGCACAGCACATCAAAGGAACTGCCATGGCTTGATCTTTTATTCTCGCTTCAAACCCAGCCTGCCAAATTCAACTGTAAATAATCAGGTCCATGACATAAAACGCAGAAGAGCTACATTTGCCATTTTAAGGTAAAGGTATTTTAGTTCCCCTGTACTTTAATATAGTAGCCTGTCTAAAAGCACTGTACATCACTGTAATGATAACAGAAGTCCAACACAATCCCTGGTTTACAAACAATAAAAGTTAGATGATTTCAATTCACTGCATTCGGAAAATACATGAAAAATACGGACAGGAAATATGAAGAAAAAAAGACGTCAAAGATATGCAAAGACTTTTAAAAAAATCACTGCATTCGAAAAATACGTGAAAAGTACGTGAAAAGTACGGAAAGTGAATATGAAGGAAAAGGACGTCAATAGTTTTTTTCTCGATGCTATAATTTCAGTTGAGATGATGAGGGAAGTCAATGCCCAAATTTTTATAAGAAGAAACCTGTTCTGTTCTAAGTATGGGTTATTATACACGAAACTACCATGGGTGATCTTTTTGGATTTAATGATCATGACTTCAGTCTTGTCGGTATTAACTGTCATACCCATTTTGGAGCAGTAGTCATGAAGAATCTGGAGCTGCTTGTCAAGGTCATCATGGCTTTTTGCAAGAAGAACGATGTCATCGGCATAGAGGAGAAGAGTAATGAGAACACCAGCAAGCTTGGTGCCCTTGCAACTCACAGATTCCAGACACTACTCTAGCTAATCGACGTATATGCCAAAAAGGGTAGGGGATAGGGGACACCCTTGCTTAACTCCGATATTGCATTTAATGTCTTTAGACCACCCCTTGTTGGTCTTAAGCTTGGCAATGACGGTCTTGTAAAGACGGATCACAACAATCCTCAGCTCAGGAGGGACCATGATCTCTTTAAGTCTCTCCCAAAGTTTATCACGAAGGACAGTGTCGAAAGCTTTTCTAAAGTCCACAAAGCAACAGATGAGATTAGCTTTACTATTGTGACATTCCTCCGCAATGATTCTAAGAGTGACCAGATGGTTAATAGTCAAGTGATGTCTCCTAAAACCAGATTGTCCTTTAGCTCTTTTTCCCTGGCTTTCAAGCCAAAGGCTAAGCTTCTTCTCCGAAATGAGCCTTTAAAGCTTGGCTAGGATATGGCTAATCATAATGGTCCTGTAGTTGGATGGAACGCTCTTGTCCCTATTTATAAATAAAGGTACGATAAGGCTTTGCATTCAAAGCCGAGGGAAGCCATGCGTTACAGCCAAATTGAGAAGCTTGTGGAGATAAGGGATGAGGATAGATCTTCCCATTTTAAGGATCTCAGCTTGGTATCCTTCAATATCTTTAGCTTTCCCATTAGCGAGCTTATTAATACCACACTCAATGTCGTCAAGAGAGAATACATCCTCCTTAATTGGAGTGATTAAGTTGGTGCCCATAGTGTCTGAAGAGTCATACAACTTCTTAAGATAATTGTCCCAATTTTCTAAGGAGATAGAACGATTATCTTTGGTTTTATGGACAAGAACATTCCTCCAAAAATTTTTGGGCGCGACTTTAGAAAGGTGGAGAAGATAATCCTGTCTTTTATTAATATATGATCTTTTCTTCCTCTTGATGATATTTTTGTATATATTGATATTCTGCAGCTTAATAATTTCATTAAGAGCATTTCTGATCACTTTCTTGGCAATTTTGAAATATTTGTCATACCATGGATTGGAAGTTCTATTAGACTTGCTTAAACGAAATCTCATTAGAAAACTTGCTTATGGTGTTGGAAAGGATAGTAGTGAAATGGTAATAAATTTGATCAATGTTATTATTATAATTCATGGGGCCTAAATCCCTTAAGAAGAGGTCAGTTTTACTTCTATCGAAGCGAATGTGTCTTTTTCTTTCAGTGGTCTCCTGCATGTGGGTGGGTATGCATAGCAAGATTGAGGGATAGAGACAGAGGTCTGTGGTCAGAGTCAGGCTCGAATCCATTAAGAAGCTCAAAGTTTGTAATATGGTTGAGGACGAGGATGTCAGAAATTGCATAATCCATGACACTGCTACCCAACGCATGGAAACATGTCATCTGACTGGAGAGAGGCCACTTGTTAATACCATTACAAGTAATTAGGTCCTGGGAACTGCAAAGTTTGAGGAGCTCGGTGCCGAATAAGTTCTCGATAATGTCTTCAGATTTTCTCTTGAATTTATTAGCTAAGTTAATATATATATATATATGTTGCATGGGGACCCGTCCCCGCCATAATTTCATGTCGTTCCCTCCGTTCCGGCGTTCCGAGGACTTTGGAACTTGTCGGAAACATTCCAGATTTGTTGGGGACTCCATCGGGGATTTGGGGACTTCAAGGCCATCCCCTAGCTGTCCCTCGAAAATTCGGGGACTTCCAAAACGTCCCTCGATAAATCAAGGACTTCTGGACGTCCCCAATAAAATTTCAAATCACAAGTTTAAAAAATATTAAAATATTTCATTTTTATAAAAAAAAATTAAAACAAAATTTAAAATTAAAAAAATGTAAATTCCTAGATTACATTTACTCTAACCTAAAAGATATAAAACAAAATTTAAAATTAAAAAAAATGTAAATTCCTAAACTACATTTACCCTAACCTAAAAGCTAACGCATATACCTATCAAACATTAAACATTTACGGTTTACCGTTTTACCATTTGGCAGCTACACTAAAGACTATATTATTTTTAAATTTAATTTTTGTCATTTTGGTTCTTGGACTATAGTCTATGACTATAATTTATAAATGTATAATCCATAGTTTTCTACTTCTCGACTCTTAATTTGAGATTTATATTTAAATTTTAATGAATTGTTCATGTTTACATCTTTATTAAATTTTAGTACCATTTACTTTTACGCTTTAGCTGCTATTTAAATTTTGAAATCATTCATCATGCATCAATGATCATAGAATGATTATGTAGATATTAGACAGTAGTAGATTGGAGGTTGTATGAAACTAATAGTACTTCTTAAGTTATGCAATGATGACGAAATTTGTTTTTGTGATGCACAATTCTCAATGACGATTAGATACTATTAGACTATTAGTATTAGTCTTTAGATTTATCATTTTAGTATTTTATTTATTTTGATTCATGTTTAATTTTATTTAAATTTTAATTTTTTAATAAATAATAAATATAATAAATAGTTGCTGCACTTGCCGTCCCCAACTCACCGTCCCTTGAAAATTTGGGAGTACGCTCTAACCATCCCGGAAACTCATCCCCCCATCCCTTGTCCCCACAACTAGTGCAACATATATATATATATATATATATACACCAATAAAAGTTTACATATTTGTAATAAAGTTATATATTTATCGATTTATTTATATATTAAATTTTATATACAAGTAATAAAGTTATATATATATATATATATATATATATATATATATATATTTTTTTTTTTTTTTGTTTTTTTGTTTTTTAAAGTGAGGTAAAGTTTACACACCCATAAGAATATTTTAACAAAACACTTATTCACAGTCAATCCAAAACTCAATAATATATTCTGTTTTTTGAGGGATGTAAAATTTACAAACCCACAACAAAAATGTCTTAACAAAACACCCATTCAACATCAATTCAAAACCCATGAACTTATTTATATTATTATTATTATTAGTATCTAATTTTAAGGTTATAACCACGCGAGACACTAAATTGGTGTATGAGACCCCTGTTTGTGGGACAAAAGACCCACTTCCTCACAATGATTTGAATACTAAGTCTACGAAGACATAAATACTCTACTCCTCTGGTTTTGCTCCTCTAGTTTTGAATCTGTGACGTCTTAAGATATATTGTTGATATTACACATATTACATTAAAAAATCAAATTAAAAAAACTATAAAAAAATATAAAATGTGTAACTATATATTGAAATTTGAAACCCATTCACAATCAACCCAACCCAAATTATTTATATATTGTTAATAATACACATTCATTAAAAAAATGAAATTATAAAACACTCATTCAATCCATGGGCTTATTGGTTGGTTTATTTATATATTTATGTATATTGTTAATGCTACAAATATTACATTAGAAAAATAAAAAATCCATGGGATTATTTATTTATATTGTTAATGCTACACAAATTACATTAAAAAAATATATTAAAAATATAAAATATATATTTATGTATATTGTTAATGCTACACATATTACATTTGTATTTTTTATATATAAGCCATGGGCCTATTTATATATTTATGTATATATGTATTATTAGAATTTTAATAAAATAAAAAAATTGTGAAGTTTACAATATAATATAAATATAAAGTTTGCAAACTAAACTTTTTCTCAGAAATGCAGATTTTTATCAGAAAAATATTTACATCTTTAAATATTTATATTTCAGAAATGCAAATTTATCAGAAAAATATTTACATCTTCAAAGATTTGAGGTCTCTCAACACTCAAGATTTGATTCCTCTCGACACTCTCAACGCTTAATATATCTGGATTTAACATTAATGTAATAATCTAATATTTAAAGTCACAACTTAACTGAAAACCAACCAAATTAATAGCAAATAACGCTTAATATATCTGGATTTAAGACTAATGTAATAATCTAATATTTAAAGTCACAACTTAACTGAAAACCAACCAAATTAATAGCAAATAATATGAAAATTAATAGCAAATGATATGAAACTTCTTAATTTGTGAGATTCTCGCCTAACACCTTTGTGAGATTCTAAGGTAACAGCAAATTTGTGAGATTCTAACATAACACCAAAAGCTAGGCCAAAGATTTGTGAGATACTAACCTAACACCAAATTGATACCAAATAATATGAAACTTCTTAATTTGTGAGATTCTACATGAACACCAAAAGCTAGACCAAAAATTTGTGAGATACTAACCTAACACCCAATTGATGCCAAATAATATGAAACTTTATTATTTTCATGTTATTATTCTCACAAATAAGATCTGAATGTTCCGTACATAAGAGATTACCCACTGACCATCAGTTTCCTAGCACAATCACCAAGGAAAAAATGAAGATATCGATGAAGGTCACCCAGGGAAAATGAAGATGTTGATAGAGATTTTTGCTAGTAGACCCCTTTAGATTGCTCCATATAAATGGAGCAACCATGCCTCAAGTACTAGCCTCTCACATAGGGGGACTTTGGAGAGTAGACATGAAAAGTAACTTTTTTTCACAATGGAAAAATTCGTAACTTTTCATTAAAGATAAGTTACATGTTACATGCGCTGGTAGTGATCACTAAATGATAAGTTACATGTTACCTATACTGGTAGTGATCACTACATCACTGCTTAATACTATAACCAAGCTCTCTCAGATATTCTCTACTTTTATTTTTTTGTTTTACAACTGTACTCAGCTAGATTTTATATTATATTCTCCTTGGAAGATGCATCAGACTCATCAGACACTCCTCCATCTGATGTCCCTTAAATGCTGATATCAATTTCAGTGACGAATTTCTGGTCAGCTGGGACATCATAAACTTTCGATTTCAATTTCACAAAATTCTTTTTTTAGATGCCCAATCAAGCCAAGGGGTTGTATAGGACAATATTGGGATAGCCGATATATTATTTTTGAGATCCTATGCACTGAAACCCTTGTAGTAGTTTCCCTTATTCATTGATTTTGGCAGTTGTCACTTGTCACCATGTTGTTGGAAAAAGAGGTACATGTTTATCTTGTGATTGGAACTATTCTGTATGTCTAGACAAACACATACACAAGGTATCTCAATTACGTTTTATTCATTTTCTAAATCGTGTCTTTTGCAATTCATACATTTAATCTTTTGAAGGTCTGTATGAGTTATCCATCTTCCAATTACAGTAGCTTGTTTAGGCTGGTTTTTATTTTCTAGAAGTTCATTTTGCTCTTACAGCTGATTTACTTATCAAGAGAGATGATGAGGAGTTACTTTTGGATTGGTCCGTTCTTTGTAATATCTCATTTTTGTTTTCTCAGTCAGCTACTACAACGCTATTTGACTTTGTATAATAGCTAGGGATTCCCCATTTGGTTAAATTTTTCCATTCTTATATGTGCCCACTATGTTAAAGGCTACTGGGACAATTATCAGTATTTTTGCTATTGCAACGTTCCAACTGCTGATGAAATCATAAAAGGTTAGATCATATTATTACGGAAACCATTTGCTAAACACATGCACCATTTATTGCCTACTGCTCCATGACGAGTTAGATATTTAAAAACAGAATCTTAGTCACAACGACTAGCTAGGAGCAAGTCCCATCCTTGTAGGCTAGCCCAATCCATTGACATGATGAGATTTCAACTGCCCCTTCCGTGGCCCCTGAATTTTTCTATATGGTGAGATCTCAACTGCCCCTTCTGTGCCCCCTGAATTTTCCTAAAATTTAGGAGTGCTCCCACACGCCCCCTTGTGCGTCTCCCGGTTCCCGCGTTCCCCCATCCAGGAAATTTGGTGGAACATTGCCCAAAAGGAGGCAGATATAATAAATACGGATAATTGCCATTATTAACGGAACGTTATTTTCACCCTTCTGCTTGAAGGGAGACAATCGGGGTTGATATGGTGCTGTCATAAATCAGAAACTGGAATGTTTGTTCATCCTAGTATAAAATGGATGAATCAAATTCCAATAAGGAGCTACAGTTAAATAGGTTCCAGAAATAGCAGTCTTTCAAATAGATACCCAAATGAAATAGGAAAAGTTATAGAACAAAACAATACCAGAAGATGCTCTGCTGTTTGACGGTAAGCATCAGACAAATTGCCAGATACAATTGATGACAATCGCAGCATATTGATTGCAGAAACAGAGTTTCCTGAAGGCTCGGCCCCATCATAATCTTCCTTCAACCTTAATAGGATTGAAGGATCCTCCCCTGGAGTATTAAAGTAGCCCCCACCAACCTTGTCAAGAAACAAACTATCCTGCAACTCTTGCACATTTAGATCTATCAATTTCACCAAGAGATAAGATAAATTTTTTAATGCCGGACGAATGATTGGTCAATGGGACTGAATAGTACAACCAGTATGAGTACAATGGGGACTCACCTGAGTTGATTGCAGTTCTATTGCCCATGACAACCATTTTGTTCTGCCTCCAGCCTCATACAAATCAAGAAGGCCAGAAATTAGAAAAGCATAATCATCTAGGAAACCGGGAGCCTGAGACGGTCCTTGCCTGTAACTGTGTGTGAGCCTATGTGTACCTTCATCATATAGCTTGCTCTTAATGAAGTCTGCAGCCTTTTCTGCAACAAATAGGTAATCTGTTGCCTGCACAATACCATGGCTCAGAAGATGTCAATAGTAACGTTTAATAGCAGGATATGAAACTGGACAAAAATAGAAAATGAATTAGCAAAACGTCTTAAACCAAATAATGCGTACAGAAGGTTAAAAAAATTGCAACCATGGAAACCTCCGATTCGATAGTGCTCGGATAAATGATGAACTAATCTTGGAGATAATGAAGGATAGTTCCCTAAAAACAGAAAAGGATTCCACTCGAATGACAATTAGGAATCTTCTGAAACTTGTTAAAGAAAAAGGTTTTCTAGAAGGATGTCCAAGACTTGAGGAGATTTATGGGACAAAGAGAAATGTGCTCAGTTATACTTGAAAAATGTTAACAGCTCTCAATGCCTTGGACAAAAATACTTGTGAAATATTCCAGAGTACAGTCTGTTAAGATGTAACCTGAGGTGATAGGACCTATCTGGGAGGACTGGAGATGCAGCTATCATGAGAGCTTCTTTATAATGAAGCCCAAGGAACATATCAAAGGTTAGAAATTTGGTCCCCAATAACAGGGGTTAACAAAAGATGGGAGATTCAAGATACAGAAGACAGTGGGAGTTGAAGTAATCTGAAGCAAGAGTGGCCTTTAATTTTTAACTGATTTGTTCTAGTCTAGTTAGAAAAATCAAAGACTTTCTAACTAGAATAGACTTCATAAATCGGGTTGCCTAAGGTGATGTACATGATATGTCCGAAAGAGAAAACAGGCAGGCATATACTTCAGAACTGTCAAGTAGCTGAAGTGTTGTAAGGATGGATATCTTGAAAAGCAATCAAGATTCCTGTTGTATCATTAAGATGGAAGGGCTAATGTTGGTGAGATTTGTGGACGATCAGGCAGTATGGGAGCGAATTATAGGGTATTATTGGGTTCACCGGAAACATCTTTCTCGAGAGGAAATGTAGGGAAATCTTTAACGATATTTCTGACAATTTTTTCCTTCGAGCATTAATTGCTTTCTCGAGAGGAAATGTAGGGAAATCTTTCACGATATTTGAAATTTCTGACAATTTTTTCCTTGGAGAATTAATTGCATTTAAAGCCGATCTAGCAGCTCAATTGACAGCTAGAATTAAAGCTGATCTAGCAACTCAATTAACAGCCAGAATGAACTTGTAGACAAAGGCCTAATGATGACTATGGAAAATTTGCTAATTTCCATTTTCTCCAAATTTTATAGGGTAAGAATCACCAAAATTTTATAGAGATTATATAAAATAATTAGAAAATTTAATATGTTTACAAAACTATCGCCAAACATTCTACAGTTTGCATATTAAGAACTTAAGAACTAGTAATATTCACCAAGGTTTATAAACTCTAAGACAAATTTCCATCTATTGGCAATGGTCATATATGCAAGGAGAGAAAAGCACCTGCGGTAATTTTAGCAAATTAATGATCTTACTGATGTAATCATAATGCTCTATTATGTAAATAAGTTATTTTAACACCAGATTTGCGCGCATAAATCTGCTTGCTATTTTCCAGTATGTGTTTATGGAATTTTTTGGGGTTAGCTCACTATTTCAGAGTACACCGTTCAGCATTGGTGGTTCATGAGCACACATTAATCATACGTGTACATGGTTTCAGAGCATTTTTCCGGCCTTACCTTGTCCCATAGTTTGTGTGTCGCCCCAGTTAACATTGAATGCTATCCTTGAAAAGGGGAGGCGTTTGAAACTTTCACGACGTTATTTCCAAGGGGAGACTTACAAAAAAAACACGAGTGGAAAGTTTGATTTATCTCACAACCACCAGGTTGTATCTTAGTTTTGCAGTTGGTGACATATCGAGAATTTTGACAAACCCTAAAGTAGAACATTGAATAGCAGCAAAAAGAATTGAGATATGTTAAAACTTAAATGTAAAAAGATTTGAGATTATTACATGGTGAAAGTCATGATCTTCAGTTGACTGGTTATAGAAATTCTAACTGGGCAGGATCGGTAGATGATCAGAAATCAACAGCCGATCATGTGTTTAGTTTGGAACAGGTGCAGTTTCATGGGTTAGCAAGACACAATACGCTGTTTCACTTTCTTTGACTGAGGCAGAATACAAGGCCATTGTAAAAAGAGCATCTAAGGCAGTCTAGCTTAGAAGAATACTTGGAGATTTGATGCTTGAACAAACCAAGGCAACAGTTCTTTTCTGTGACAATCAAGATCTAAAATTTGAAAAGGATACAGTATTTTATCAACGCACCAAACACATTGATGTACATTGTCATTTCATTAGACAGCTAATAGAAGATGAGGTTGAACTTCAACATTGTACCACACGAGCAGACTGCAGACAGCTTCCCCAAGTCATTCAGACCAGATAAGTTTGTTGAATTCGGAGATAGACATGGTTATTTTCCAGAATGACCATTGAGGCAGGATGTTATTACAATTATCAATAATGGTCATTTGTCAATTAGCATTCACTTTACATAAATATATGGTTCATTCAGTACTTTAGAGTTTATATTATATAATGAATAAACAAGAAGAGGTTCCATATCGTCTTTCTCATCTTCATTTGTACGAATGTAAGAAGACATCAGGTTTTGATGAATGATAACTTTATGGTTCCCTTCACAAAAGCTCGGTGTCTTCTCTGTTCAATTTGTGTATAATCTAATAGCATGACTAGAGTGTACATACATATGTTCTATTGCAACCTTAATCAAATTAAGGAAATTCAAGTCACAATCAGTTGGCTAAACTCATTTGAAATAATAATATAATACAACAGGCTTTACTCGTTTAGAGCTAATTTAAATTGCCAACAAGGGTCATAAACATTCGATTAGCTTCAAATTATCGTTTTATTATGCTCATGCTTCACTTCTTAACATTTTAAGGAATATATTCATTGCACATGTAGTTGATATTTTTAACGTTTTATATCATAACTGTCAAAATACCTTAATTTCCTATGGATAATCAAAATCTAAATTACAAATAGAAGTTTTGAGGAACAAAATGGAAAATTACATCGCAGCCAGTGACGGGAAAATGGTATTTTATTTCTTTTGGTTCTGCTTTCAAAACCTTGGAAGCCCGTGCAAATGCTGAGATAGCTAGTCCATTCCATGCAACAATGACCTACCCACCAACACAAATGTATCAGCGCATATATATATATAAAGCATCAAGCTTTATCACATTACAATATACTCTCTACGAGAAAATACAATACCTTGTCATCTAGATGTGGACGAGGACGACAAGTTCTCGTCAAGAAGAGCTTTTCCCGACATGCCCCGAGAATCTCAGCATACTCATTCACCTTCAAACCCAACTTTGATGCCATTTCTGGAATCCCTTCGCGTTCTATCAACACATTTTTTCCTTCAAATTCATTATGAGGATCACTCATTCTAGAAAGATCACAGTTCCCACCAGGTTTTACATAGTAATGGTTCATAAAAAGCTTTGCATTCTCCTTGCCAAGAACTTCTTCAACCTTTAAGCATGAAAAAAATAACACAAGTCTTTTAGTTTTACACTTTTATCCATCCATCTGTTACCTGATATCAGAGCTAAGACACATGGATTAGCAATAAAGAATACTGCTTTGATACCTAAGCACAATTATTTTAAGAAATGTTGACAAATAACGAAAGCATGGAGAGTGATGTCCCAGAAATAAAGGTAAGGCTCCACCAAAATTTTAGATCAACAGCCAAATGATTTCTGTCATTGATTGCCGGAAAGGCTTTGTAATTAAAAAAGGCCTTATGAAGGCCAAATACCCAGTCAACGAGGTTAAGGGAATAATCATCCCAAAACATTAGTTATGAAAACCGAAAAAAAAAAAAAAACGATTTCTAAAACAGGTAACATTTCCGGCAACATTTTCTAAGATATTAAAAAACATGGGGACAGCAAATATATTTAGGACACATAAATATTTGTGTAAGTTTCACTTTACTACTTAGTGACATGTAACCAAGGTGACAATTAAATGATATAGTTAAGGGTCAAGTGGTTAAACCACCAAAACCACTTAAGAGTGGTAAAATATGTAAAAATGTTAGAACTGACATGCTGTACGAGAGATGTACCGTTCCTGTATTAATAAGAAAGACTTCCATTTTTCCTCTCTTCACCATGGTCTTTATGAATGTGTGCACCCTAAATTCTTACATGGTATTAGCGTGATACTGGTTTGAGCTTGTTATTGGAGTTCATCCCTAAAGAGTTCATCTTCAATTAGTCAGATTATGGTCGGGAGCAAGGTTGCGGGGAAGCTTCTCCCCCCTATCGATCCCGCTCCCAAAACGCGCTCCGTTCGGGAGCTCTTTGGGAGCGCTCGGAAGCGTTTTCAGGAGCGTGCTTTCAAGCCATAAAAGATGCTCCCTGTATTTTCGAGAGCATTTCAAGGAGCGCTCGAGAGCTAACGCTCCATGAGCACTTCCCCCATTAAAAAAACGCTTCGATGCGGGAAGCGGTCGGGGAGCGAACGCTCCCCGGCGCGTAGAAAAAATTCTGACATCAAAATTCGATTTTTTTTGAGAGGGAGGGAGGGGGTGTTGGGTAATAAAAGCCCACCTTCCTCATTTAGTTTTTATTGTTTTAGTTTGAGAGAGAGAGAAAGAGCAGCAAGAGCTTGAGAGTTGGAGAGCGATTTGGAGAGAAGGAGAGCTTGAGAGTTTGGAGAGCGGAAGTGCCAAGGAGAGAGCAAGTTTGCAAGAGGAGGATTGCAAGAAAGAGGTAGGTCTTCTAATCTAGTTTTTTATTTTCTAGGAATTGTTTTTTTGTTTTTTATTTTTGTTTTGACTAGAAGAATCGGCAACTGCAATGGTATCGTACTCGCGTGACACGAGGTCGAATCCCGCTGGCTACCCCTATACTCCTAGGAGGAAACTGCGGAGCCTGCAACAATGGCCCCTCGGTTAAGACGGGACTTGAACTCGTGACCTGCACCACGGCACGAACGTCTTAGCAGCACGTTCGCTTGCCACTAGACCAAACCCCGACGGGCTCTAGGAATTGTTTTTAAGTTGTTCAAAAATGAAAAATTGAATTTTTTTCTCAATTTTGCATTCTAGTATGTTGAAAAGTGAAAAATTGAATTGTTTTTTTCCTATGTTGCATTTCCTATTTCCATTTGCCATTCCTCCATGTTTTTTTGGAGGCTAGAAACTTGAAACTTGAAACATCATGGCTATATGGCTAGGGATTTTCTTCATGTTGGTTCCTTTCTTTGTAATAATGGTGTTGGAGAGTAGAAGAAAGAGACCCATTAGAGAAGTGGAAGATGAAGAAGTGGGTTATATTGGATTTGATGAAAATCCTGAAGAGGAGAAGGAGTATGCTGAGGAGGAAGGGGAGAGTGGAGAACATGAGGCCACAGATACCCCAACTAGACAAGAGAAAAGTCAAACATCTTTGTGGAAATATGTTTAAACGCAGGAAGGAGGGAAAGGTTGTGGAACCACTAAATTTATTTGCCCCCATTGCAATAAAGAATACACAGGTTCATACACCCGTGCCATAAGGCACCTTTGTGGGAAAATGCCAGGGGATGGAGACAAAAATCTAGGAATCAAAATTTGTGTAAGTGTGCTAGCAACAGAGAGAGAGAAATATAGAAAGGAAGAGGAGGCTACCCTACAGAGATCTAAAAGATCTAGGGGTTTCATTGATTCTTATACACCATCAGGTCCATCACATCATGGACAAAGAAGTCCATCAACTTCCACCCATGGCAGTGGATATGGAGGCACACCTGGACCAAACACCTCAAGGCGTAGAACCATAGCTGATTTCCTTGACGAAGGGTGTAGGAATGATGTGGATTCAAAAAATTTCCAGTTTCTATATGCATGTGGGGTGCCATTCAATGTTCTTCGCTCACCTCATTGGCATGAAATGGTTTCTGCCATTAATGATGCCCCCAAAGGATACAGGAGCCATGGGTATGACAAGGCCAGAACCGTGGGACTTGATCATGAAAGAGCTAAAATAAACAATTCTTTGGCTAGAATGACAAATTCTTGGAATGAGCATGGGGTGTCCATTGTATTTGATGGATGGACCAATGTAAAAGGAAAGCCATTGATAAGTGTTCTGGCTGTGTCGGTTAGTGGTGCAATATTCCTTTCAACATATGATTATTCAGACAAATTCAAGACCGGTATTAACATTGTAGAACCATTACTTGAAATAATTGAAAATACTGGGCCATACAATGTCATCCAAGTCATCACTGATAATGCTGCTAACTGGAAGGCAGCAGGAGCAATTTTTGAGGATAAATACCCCAACATATTTTGGTCTGGGTGTTTGGTTCACACAATGAACTTTTTGATGCATGATATCATTAAAAACAAACAACCTCAATTCAAATGGCTTGGTGATTTGTACAAGAGAGGTAAAAAAATGATAAAATTTATTACAAATCATAGCAATACCCATGGGCTTTTCCGTACTCACTCCAAATTGGAGTTGTTGAAGATAGCAAAGACTAGATTTGCTAGCTATTACCTCACCTTTAGGCGCCTTTTGAAGGTAAGAGAGTCATTGGCAGCCATGGTATCAAGTCCACAATGGCAGGTATTGAAGGACAGGGCAACAACAATAGTTGACAGGCAAGGTTTTGAACAGGTGGAGGAGACCGCCCTTGATCCTTTGTTTTGGGCACGTGTGAGGGAAATTTTGAATTTCACCAAGCCCATTTATCACATGATTCGTTTTTCAGATACAGATAAACCAGTGATTGGGGAGGTTTATGAGCAGATGGATAGCATGTTGGGCCAAATAAAAGATGTTGTTAAGGATAATGATCCCAACTTGTATGCAATGATTCACGACTGTGTGTGTGCACGGTGGCATAAACTCAATGTTCCACTACATGCCTTGGCATATATCCTTGTGCCAAAATACTACTCTCCATCTTGGTTGGGCCAACTTGCACCTGGAGGTGGGGTTAGGATCAAACCTCACATTGATCCAGAGGTACAAGAGGGGTACATGAAGGCATTAGACAAGTTGGTCCCCGACAGGGAGGAGTGTGCTAGATTGCGCTTTGAATTATACTTCAGTTGCACTGGTAACTTTGGTTCTTTCCATGCAATGGAAGACAGAGACAGATTTGATGCTCTCACATGGTGGGAAGCATATGGCGGCATGGGACTTTTGCCAAAGTTGGCAAAAAAAGTTCTTTCACAAGTTGTGAATACTTCTTCTGTAGAGAGGTGTTGGAGCACCTACAACTTCATACATAATGTGAGAAGAAACAGGCTGAATGAAAACCAAGCTGAAAACTTGGTTTATGTGCATTACAACTTGAGGTTGTTGAGTCATCACTGTGATCGAGCATATGAGGATCAATCATATAAAGTCTGGGACAACAACCTAGAGGATGATAATCTGGAGGACGACACTGTACATATGGAAGAATTGGAAGCATAACTTTTGAGGGATGATGATGAAACATCAACAACCATGCCACCACCACACACAGGGCCAGTCCCACCATCCAGTAGCAGTGTGGGTGCCAGTGCCAGTGCTCGATATTCAACTATTATTCCTTTGTAGATTCAACCTCCACCTACATCCTCACGTTGCCCTCTGCCTTCTAGTCATGGTCATGGACGTGGTGCTCCTGAGAGTACTAGAAGACCACCATTACGTCGTGGTTCTCACAAATTAGACATTTCTCATGGGCGTGGCAAGGGGCCAGCCAATAGATAAAATAGATTTGTTGTTTACTAGTCTTTTCTATTTTCTAGTAGTTTTAATCTTTTATAACTGTTGAACAATTGAAACTTGACTCTTTCATATTTAATGACAATTTAAGTTTGAATTTGAAAGGTGAAACTTTGAAGTTGGCATTTATAAGTTTATAAGTCATTATGAATTATGAATATGATGCCTCATGAAAGTTATATGGTGATCAATGAATCGATGATGATAAATGTTATATATTGAATTTTGAAATCAACGAATTAATGATGATAAATGATATATATCATTGATGATAAATGTTATATATTGAAATTTGAAATCAATGAATCAATGATGATAAATGAATTATGATATATATCAATGATGATGAATGTTATATATTGAAATTTGAAATCAATGATGATAAATGTTATATATTGAATTTTGAAAGCTTGAAGCCTTCAGATTGATGATTCGCGAGACTCAAGAGTCAATATGTTGTATGTTTCCAACTTGTGGGCGTGTTTGATGAAAATTATAACTTCTAGATGATTGATGTTATATGATTCAATCTATGTTTTTATGTTTTTTTTATGTCTAATTCATCATTCTACATGCTTTTGTTGACATATATGCATCAAAATATAAAAAATATAAAAAATATATATATATATATTTAAAAAAACGCTCCCCGAAACGCTCCAGACCGAGAGCTTTTGAAAATGGCGCTCCCGCTCCCCGCTCCCAAGCAACCATGGTCGGGAGTTCCAAAAAAAAAAAAGACAAGTACAAACCTAGATGATATAATTAAATTAAAATAGAATAAATTAGAAGCTTCTGAGGACTGTCGTTTCAGAAAAAATTCAAATAAATAATTTTTGAGTAAAAAACGTGAAGAAGAAGTACGGAGGTGATAAAAATGAAAAATTATGATTTGTGATTAGTTGAAAGATATTAAGAACTTAAGTTAGGGTGTCATGAGCAGAGTGAGCATAAAAGTCAAAGGCACCTAGGAGAGCAGCACGAACAAGAAGTTTTTTAAAGCCTATAACCTAAAAGAAAAATGCCATACACATTCCAAGCTAGAAAACATGAGATGCTTGACAAGAAGCAGACACTGAGAAAGAAGACACTAATAGTATGCTAACTTCTAATGAGCAGGGAAGAAAACCATTAACAGAATGATTGAACAAAATTTGCAAACTGGAATGTTGCACCAACAAGCAGTGGTTTTGAGGTAGCATAAGATAAGATAATAAGATAAGATAATTATATTTATGTCCAACTAATAACCACAAAGTGGGTCAAAGGGACTGCTGAGTACAATGATGTCCATACAATGCGGGGGAACCAAACGGTCTCCTATAAAGATACAATGCATGAATATAAAAGGTACAATGCAAGAACATAAAAATACAATGTATGGAATGCCGTGGCAGAGAAGATCCAAGAGCTAATGGACACTGAATGAACACTGAAGAAACTCCACAAACTCTGTTGGTCGGATGAAGGGCTGATGGAAAGTGCAAACTATCTGCTAGATTTTTCCCTAGGAGAGTTCACGCATTGCTGAGGTCTGGAGGACCTAATCTGTTTCCCAAGAACGGATCTGAGATGGATTTGTTGCTAAAATCTCGTGGGGCAGGGTGAGGTTCCACGGATCCTCACTGATCTAGAGCATGGATTTGAACTGGTATCAATCGGTCTCTTGGTGCCCCTGTCTGAAGGTAGTACCCTGAAAAATGTCATGATCCTCTGTGGGGGGTCTAGTCTGATGGGAGGCTGAAGAATACACGCTCGAAACCTGAGAGCCTCCTGTATATATAGTGCCAAACATCTCTGATCGGGATACCTGAAAAAGTTGGCGAGGGTTTGAGAATCTCTAAACAAGCAATGGAACCTTCCTCTGATCTCGTAGTAGACAGGGCATCCAATAATGAAGTGCACCTCGGTCTCCACATATTGTAAATGACATACTTGGCAGATTCTGTCTGGTCTATCAATTTGGTGGTCTGTCTCTACCCAAAGTTTATGAGAGCCTAGTCTGAACTGGCCTAGAGGAAAGCGAAGAGCATGCATCCAATGGTGAAACGTGTACTAGGGTTGAACAAATAGCCCATCTCTCAACTCTAGGAAGTGCTCAACGTAGAAGGCCATCTTTGGGCGCAACCCTCCTGGAGGATTGACCCAGGTGACCTGGACGAACTGCCTGTAGATGTCCTCCTTGATGATCTTGTTCAACTCCTGTCTAGTAGGTAAATGGTGACCAGGAGCATCTAAGGAATATCGGAATGGAGGGAGATGATCCAATTGAATGCCTATTGATTCCAAGAGATCTGAAACTCCCCTAAACCAACATCTAGCCCGACCCGAGGGAGTAGAATGAGCAATAGTCTCAGAAGAGGAATATGCCAAGTAAGGATACCGGTCCCTACTCTGTATCGAGTCTGCAAAGCCTCGAACATGATGCAAGAATGGGACCAAGCTAAAGATCGTCTCAAGTCGAAAGGGCTGAGTTTGAAACTCTACAAGGATGATGTGCTAAGGTATTGTCTGTTTGCATCTAATGATGTGACGAAGAAGAAGAGTCTGGCCTCTCTCAACTGAAGTCCAATCCGACTCAAGTAAAGACGGTCCCCAAATCTCTGAGCCATATAGAAAAGTGGGACGGACCAAGGTGTCCATGAGGCTCATCTTGGACGAGATGTCCTGGAAGTCATGTCGAAAGCACCGACTCTCGAGAAGGGCCAAGGATCCATACCCGTTGTTAATCCGAGGCTGAAGTATTGGTCGCAAATTGAAGCGTGGACCTGAGAATTGCACCCTAGGTAAGTGTACGTGCTAGTGATCTCAACCTCCTCCCCTTTGAATAGGAAGTGAAGTTCCGAAGTTTTCTTCACCCCATTGAAAATCATAACCTTGGTTTTACCCAAGTTGAAAGTCAACTGTCGAAGATTGCAAAACAGAGCTAAGGCATCTCGTTGCCTCTGTAATCCTTCTAGAGATGAGGAGAGGAGGACCACGTCGCCAGCAAAGAGTAGAATAGATATCAGAACCTGGTGAAGAAGGCAACCATCGGTATCCTGGATATGCTCGTGTAGAAATGCCTCCAACTCATCAACATATATTATAGATCCCAAACAGGGTAAGGGACAATGGACAACCCTGTTTAACCCCAATAGTGCTTCGGATCATGCACAAATGACCAAGGACAAATTCATATAGGTGCGTAATAACTGTCAATAGGGTCGCCGAGATGCTAATATCTATGAGTCTCTGGAGTAAGGCTTCCCTCAAAACAAAGTCAAAAGCTTTTTGAAAATCTACGAAACAACAATAGACTTTCGAAGAGCAGTGTCATGCCTCCTCAATCACAGCGCGAAGGGTGAAGATGTGGTCAATGGTTTGATGAGCTGGTCGAAAACATGCTTGTCCCCTAGCTTTGAGTTGTCTCTGCTCAAGTTCAATGGAGAGCTTCCTATGTAGAACAATATCATACAACTTAGAGAACGTGTGGCCCACCATGATCGTTCTGTAGTTATTGGGATTTGAGCTGGAGCCTGATTTGTCGATTGGATAGATGATGTGGTGTGACCATGATGGTGGAAAACCTTCGCGGACTACATGGTTGAAGAGATTAGCCAAGTAACTAACCAAAGCACGGAAACCATGCTTAAAGAACTCTGCTTGGTAGCCTTCCTCATCAGCTGCTTCGCTGTTGTTCATCACCCAAATGGCCTCTCTAATATCTCTGTCTGAGAATAGGTAACAGGAAGAGGGTTGGGAGGTAACATGAATTTGGGCTTGCCCTAGAATATCATAAAGGTTGGAAGTGTGAGAGAACATGGATGTAGGGTTGAGGTCAGATGGAAGAGGGGAGCGTTGGGGAAGGATAGTATGCTAGAATTGTTTAGGAGAGTGGGCAAGGAGGGCAGAAAGTTTTCGTCTTCTATGAGAGGCTGTTCAATTTAGACAGACATGGTATGTTCTATGCTTAATGCAATTTTACTTCAATCTTTCTTATAGGCCCGATACAATTTAGAAATCACATAAACATGAAAGTAAAATGTTGATAGAAAATAATAATATATCAACACAAGACAAGCACATAATAGAGATCATAATTTACGATTCTTCTTGTCCAGCAAAGATAGAGAGTGATATGCATTACAACAGTCAACAGGATGCACCACCAAGCAAAGTCTTTCTCAAAATCAGATTAGCCAATCCTCCAAGTGTCACACACACCTCTCAAAAGAGAGCTCCAAAAGAATCAATGCTGGTCAACAGAAAAAGTCAACGCAAAAAGTCAAAGCTGCCGTTTAGGGCTTCGGTCAACGGTCTCCCTTTTCCTCAATCTTTGTGCGCTTTAATGCAGCCTCAAGAGATCGGAATTTCTGCACTTGTTGGAGGTCAAAACTCCAAGTTTTGACCACGGTCAATGCTGGTCAACGCACCAGCAAACAACCCTAAAACAGTCTGCACTTTTCCCAGTTTCAACTCCGCACGTGTGAGAGAAAGAGGCCTCCAAAGGCTGATCGAACCAATCAGATCACAAGAGTGAATGTGTGTTGAGTTGATGAGCAAATGATCTCTAACTCTCTCTAATTTATATCCATCAGTGAGGGTGTGGGACACATCTAATGTGCTTGCAAGCCTACATTACAAATCTGGCCAACCTTGCACATGTGTGGAAAATAAAATCAAAATATATGTTCTGCTCATCCAAACAAGATGATCTTTAGATCAATCTTGCACCTCTCTGAAAGAGGAATCCAACAAAAATATAATCATCATCATATGAGTAGTGCAACATGGAGTTTGGACCTAGTTGCCCAAAATTAACACTCCCTCTCAACTAGGGAGAACTCCATTTGTCCACCAGTGCCATCCAGAGATCAGTACCATCATGTACTATCATATATCATCCTGCCGTAACTTGCTTTGCTAGTTCTTCTTCGCAAATAGAACAAAAAAAGGTGAGTCACAAAGACATCATGCTCAGCTAACCCGAAGTCAACTTAGAGATTAAAACCTCTCTCGAACTCAAAAGAGTCTCATACTAACCCGAAGTTAGTTTACTGACCCGAAGTCAGTTTAGAGGTAAGAACCTCATCAGACTTGATCCCAGACAAGGTGTTGGACACGTGCCATCATTGACATAGAGAGTACGACAATCTCCGATGTGTCCATCGGTCTTGCTATTGGTCTCTATATACATTTCCCACCTCATTATCCAAATGAGAGGTACTTCCCAAGAGTCCGAAACTCCATGGGTAGGATGTGTGCGGGGCATAGATCAAAGAGAGGTGAACCAACTCAATATCACAACGGTGGGGGAGAAGCACAACAAGGTTTGGCAAGCCTAGCCCCGAATGTGCTTATAGCTCCAAGAAGTTATCCCCAAGCCCCCTGGAGCTCCCAGAGCTCATTGTTCAACTCAAGCAAGACCCTCACAATAGGGTCTTTCCACGATTCCAAGCTTCTCACAGAAGGTTAAGAATTTGACCTTCCCCAGAGGCTTTGTGAGAATATCCGCGACTTGCTCATCAGTCCCAATGTGATTGAGCCTTACGACGCCTCGCTGTATCATGTCCCAGACAAAGTGTTACCTAATATCAATATGCTTGGATCGATCGAGGAACACGAGTTCCTCAGAAAGACGAATCCCACTTTGGTTATCACAAAGGATAACGATGGTATCTAGCACATGCCCAAACAGCTCACAAAAGAGCTTTCTCAACCAAATAGCTTCACAACAGGCCATACTCGCTGCAATGTATTCGACCTCAGTGGTGCTCAAAGCCACCGATTTCTGCTCCCTGCTCATCTAATATATTGAAGCAGAACCCAAGGTGAAGCAACATCCAGATGTGCTCTTACGATCCACCACACTGCTAGCCCAACTGGTGGCATCAAAATATCCATGGAGTCTTAAACTCTCGGTAGTGTATCTCAGCCCATGGTTAATTGTGCCTCGAAGATATCTCAATAGATTCTTGGCACCAATCTAGTGAATGTGACGAGGCTCAACCATAATTTAACTCAAAGTGTTCATTGCAAAACATACGTCCAGACGGGAGTTCACTAAGAACATCAGGGCCCCCACGAGTTGTCAATACTCGGTGGGATTTCCCAACTCGGGCCCAACATCGTTTTCACACAACTTAAAGTTGAGTTTCATCGGTGTTGACACAGACTTACATTCCACCATACCAAATCTCTCCAACAGCTTCATGACATATTTTCCTTGAGAAAGGAAAATCGCACTTGGCCTTTGCCAGACCTCCAAGCCTAGGAAGTAATGCATCAGTCCTAGGTCTTTCATTTCAAACTCGGAAGCTAGCACCCTCTGACATTGATGAATGAGAGGGTCAGCATGTGTTAGGAAGAGATCGCCCACATAGAGAACCAAAATGAGAGGCATTTCTTTATCAACCTTAAAATAAGGGTTTGGATCAACATCACTTCGAGTGAAGCCCAACTTCATCAAGTAGCTATCTATCATCTCATACCAAGCCCTGGGGCTTGCTTCAACCCATAAAGGGCTTTCTTCAACCTATATAAATAGGTGTCCATATCTTGGACTTTGAACCCTAGAGGTTGCTCCACATAAACCTCTTCCTTTATTGAAATATGCAGAAAGGCAGTCTTCACATCCATCTGATGGAGACTCCATCCTTGCGTTGCAACAAGGGCAACGATAGATCAGATGGTGGAATAGCTGGCGACAGGTGCAAATATATCATCATAATCTATGCCTTCTTTTTGAGAGAAGCCTCGGGCAACAAATCTTGCCTTGTATTTTCCAGCACTACCATCGGCTCAATGCTTGATCTTGAAGAGCCATTTCGAGGTGACAACAGATTTGTCGTCTGGTCTCAGGACCACATCCCAACATCATTTTTCATAATGGACTTATATTCTTCGTGCATATCATTCTTCCAAACTTGATGCTTTACGACTTCTTCAAATGATCTAGGCTCAAATTGTACAATTGTACTGATGGCTTCTAGATACCCTTGGTATCTATTCGGCTTCTTGCTTTCATGAAATGTCCCCATTGGGGCAATAGGTCCCTGAGCATCTTCAAGAGAATCCCTGAGCCATGAGGGTCTCTTCTTATTTGAAGGAGGTGGATCAATAGGATCCATTGGTCCTTCAACATCGGCCATCGGTTCATCCTTCGATTCTTCCTGCCTTCCAGCTTCTTCTTCTTCTTTGTCTTCCTTTGAGCTAGGAAGATTTCTTACTTTCTTGAGGGAAACATCTTCATCGAAGGTGACATTGTGGCATATCTCCACTTCTCTTTGACCAGGCACATAGATTCTATATGCCTTCGAAGTTTCACTGTAGCCCACAAACATTCTCTTCATTCCAAAAGCATCTAGCTTGCTTCTCTTTTCTTTCAGCACGTGAAAATAAACAGGACTACCAAATACTCTAAAATGAGAAACATCAGGTTTCTTACCAGAGAAGACTTCTTCGGGAGTCTTGGAGTCCAGAGCAGAACGCGAACATCTATTTTGAATGTACACAGCAGTGTTCACAACTTCTCCCCATAGAAACTTCGAAAGACCTTGGTCATATAGCATGGCGTGGGCAACTTCCACAATGGTCCTGTTCTTTCTTTCAACAACACCATTTTGCTTAGGAGTATACACAGTTGTGGTCTCCCTCTTAATGCCAACTTCTCTGCAAAAGTCATTGAACTCATTTGACTCATACTTAGTCCAATTGTCGGTCCTCAAAATTTTGATTTTCTTCCCGGTTTGATTTTCCACCAAGGCCTTGAAGGTACAAAACCATTTGAAAGCTTTGTCCTTCTTCTTCAAGAAATATATCCAGGTCCTGCGAGAGAAGTCATCTATAAAAGTCATGTAATAGGAACATCCTCCCAAGGATGTCACGGGTTGCCTACCAGATAAATCAGAATGTATCAATTGCAAGATATCAAATGTCTTTGTGACACTAGAGGGGAATGGTCCCCTTGTATGCTTCTCTTTGGCACAACCCTGATATATACTTTCATGATCATCTTTAAACTCGAGCATCCCTGTCACCACCTTCCTTGCTTCGAGAAGGGCTTTGTAATGAAGGTGTGCAAACCTTTGGTGCCATAACTCAACTTGAAGAGTTGTATCACATGACATAGCCCCCAATGGACTTCCTCCAACTTGGTAGAGTGTATCAACTCTAAAACAAATATTAAGAGCTTCTTTGAAGTTCTTCTTCAAGATGTGTACCTTTCCATCAATGAATGCCACCTTGAATCCTTTGTCTTCCATTGCCAAAATAGACACAAGGTTCTTCTTCAAATCAGGTACGTACAACACATTTTGTAAACGGAGGACTTGACCTTGAGATAGATGAAGGGTCACAGTCCCTGTCCTTTTCACGGGATAGGTGGCATTATCTCCAAGGATAATTTCTAAAATTGTATCCTTCTCAATCAAATCAGAGAGGGCTTCTTTATAACTAGTGAGGTGCCTTGAAGCACCACTATCAAAACTAGACATCCAGGGTGTCGGGAGGAGATGCAGCAGAGAGGGCAAATACAAGAATAAATTCATTTTTCTTATTATCAACACCATTAGACTCATCGTACTTGGAATTTCTTGACCTCTTGAAAAGTTGCCCATTTCCACTACGATCAGAGGGAGCCTTCCTTTTTCCTTTGAACCCATCTTTGCTTTGATTGCCATTCCCCCTAGAGTTGTTGTTGTCATCATCCTCGAGAGAGTCCCTTCTATTGGGGCACTCTCTTGCATAATGACCAAACTTGTTACAAGTGTAACATCTCCCTTTCCTTCCTTTGGGCCCCGCTCTTCCATGGTTTTGATTTCTCGGACCACCATTGTTCCTCTTCTTTGCATGAGCGGCGAAGGCAGTAGGGTCACCTTCATTCCTCCATTTCCATTAGAGGGATGATCTCTCTCCATCATCCTTGTATCCTCTTGAGTGAATCTTGTCAATATTTCATTGAAATCCGGAATCACATTATTATTAAGAATAGTGGTATTGAATACATACCAATCACGGGGGATACCTCCAAGCGCAATGAGAACCATCTCTCAATCAACTATTTCTTCTCCAATAGCTAGGAGATTGTTCCTGATTTCAGTGAGCCTCATAAAATAGGATTGAATGGATTCTTCTTTTCCCTTCTTGATATTCTTCAATTGATTCTTGAAGAAAAACACTTGATTAGCATTGCTAGCCTTGAACATGCTAACCAACTTATCATACATCTCTTTAGATGTGCCCAGCTCGGAGATGTAAGCAACCAAGTGCTTATGAATTGAATCCCTAATAATCATCTTTGGTTTGATTTCCCCTTTTCTATACTTCGTCTTTGTGGCAGCAGGTGCATTTGAAGCTCAAGAATCTTCCCCTGCACATAATCCATGACATCTTGATCTTCTAATGCCAAATCCAAGGACATCTTTCATGCATGATAATCAGACTTGTCAGTCAACTTATCATCAGATTTGAAACCCTTATAAGTTGAGGAGGCCATTGGTCCTTGATAGGATTTCTTCTTCGATTGCTTTTCACACTAGCTTGGGCTTTGTCTTCACCTTAGCTCTGATACCATGTTAAATTTAGACAGACATGGTATGTTCTATGCTTAATGTAGTTTTACTTCAATCTTTCTTATAGGCCTGATACAATTTAGCAATCACATAAACATGAAAGTAAAATGCTGCTTTGTCTTCACCTTAGCTCTGATACCATGTTAAATTTAGACAGACATGGTATGTTCTATGCTTAATGTAGTTTTACTTCAATCTTTCTTATAGGCCTAATACAATTTAGCAATCACATAAACATGAAAGTAAAATGCTGATATAACATAATAATAGATCAACAGAAGAAAAGCCAGTAATATAGATCAGAATTTACAATTCTTCTTGTCCAGCAAAGATAGAGAGTGATGTGCGTTATGGCAGTCAACAGGATGCACCAACCAGCAAAGTTTTTCTCAACATCAGATCAACCAATCCTCAAGTGTCACACACACCTCTCAAAGAGAGCTCGAAAAAAGTCAACGCTGGTCAGTGCTGCGGTTTAGGGCTTCGGTCAATGGTCTCCCTTTTCCTTGATCTTTGTGCCCACTAATGCGACCTCAAGAGATCGAAATTTCTGCACTTGTTGGATGTCAAAACTCCAAGTTTTGACCATGGTCAACGCTGCTCAACGCACTAGCAAACAACCCTAAAACAGTCCGCACTTTTCCTAGCTTCAGATCCCCACGGGTGAGAGAAAGAGGCCTCCAAAGGCTGATCGAACCAATCAGATCACAAAAGTGAATGTGTGATGAGTTGATCAGCAAATGATCTCCAAGTCTCTCCAATTTATATCCATCAGTGAGGGTGTGTGACACATCTATTGGGCTTGGAAGCCTACATTACAAATCTGGCCGACCTTGCACATGTGTGGAAAATAAAAGCAAAATGTATGTTCTGCTCATCCAAACAAGATGATCTTTAGATCGATCTTGCACCTCTCCAAAAGAGGAATGCAACAAAAATATAATCATCATCATATGAGTAGTGCAACATGGAGTTTGGACCTAGTTACCCAAAAGTAACAGAGATAGAGTCGTTTCTTGCGACAAAAGAGATGGCGATAAGAAGCTTTGAGGTCGGGGTAGAGGGGTTGAGAGTGGGTGAAAGCATATCGAAGTTCTTGATGTAAACACTTACATTCGTCATCGTACCATTTGTTCATGCGGCAAGATCCAACTTTTGGGGTGATGGAAGTGGAACAAGTGGAGTGGTGGAAGGATTTGAGTGCTGCTTCCCAAATGGCACAAGAAAGACATGTGTATTTGGTGGAAGCAGAATCAAGCAAGGAGACTTGGGTCTCCGATGGGAGCATCTTGTGTAGGGTAGAGGAGAAGATGTCAGGTTCGCCTTCGTCAAATCGAAAGGTGGTTTGAGGTGGGCCCCAAGGAGAAGGATGGGATGCAAGGGGAGGGTCAAACCGGAGAAAGAAGGAAAAAAGTGCATGATCGGCAAGGGGGATGGGGGAGACCGAGAGATGACGAATAAAAGGGAGCAAGTTTTGGCTAGTGAGGACATAATCAACTACACTCGCACCCCCGCCATATGGCCAACATGTGAAGAAGTGAGAGTCTGGGAAGTAGGGGAGACCATTTAAAATCAACAACTCCTGTGATTCCCCCAACTGCAATAGATGCTTACCATAAACTGTAGTACAAAACACATCCTCTGATCGATTGTGGAGAGGGATATGGAGATCTCTAATATGAGCATTGAAGTCACCTAGGAGGATGACTACCCCAACAGCAGAGTACTGGGTGATGTCGAAGTACAAGTCTATAAAGGGGTCCCCATTTGAGCCATTATGGATGGCAAATGGTGAAGAGGCTGAGGGAAAGTAACAAACTGCAATGTAGATGTCCCTCGGAGGAGAGACTGCAACGCTAATCTGAATCCAGATAAGCCTGGAAAAGTCATCTTCGGCTACCAAAGATATCCTGTTCCGGAGTGAGTCACTAGCTAAACAAGCAGCTCCACTTGATCCTCTGATCCCTCCCGAGCTCCTCGTCTCCTGCCTGCAAACCGAGAACCAATGGAAACCTGCAATATCTGGGAGAGGTCAAACAAGGCTCGCATGAGTCTCGGTCACGAAGAGGATGTCCGCTGATTCGAGAGCATCATACAAGAGTCCAGGTGATGACCAGAAAGATCCATTTCCATTCCAACAGTGGATAGAGATGCATTTACCCTGTCGTCTCCCTAAGCGGGCCCATCATTTGGAACCTCCAGTTTGGGGTTCCCACCCAAGTGGGAAGGAGTCTCGAATCACTGCCTGAAGATTCCTGATAACTGCTCATTTCCCTGCCTGTCGTGCTGCCATACCTGTTCTCTTGATTGTTTAAGTTCCACAACCTGTGCTTGAGTGAGATCCTCATCCAAGAAAATCCTACTAGGAAGAGAAAACAACTTCTGCTTAGCCCTGAGGGCGCGGAGTCGATCAGATGCAGTCTGAAACTTGAGGAAGAGAGTGGAGTCGTAGCCCAGCCAGGCTCTGTCCAGAGATATATCGGGGAGGCTAAGGGTATTCCGAAGGAACCTAGCCCCCACTTCCATAGGATCCAGAGAGGGGTGAGGTAAGGGGAGACCTCTCACCTTGAGATTCAATTTTCTCGCCCGTTTAGTGTGTTCTTTCGCAAGTTTTGCTTGCACCACCCCCTCGACTGTTGCAAGAGGGGCAAGAGTTTTATCTTTTGCCCGAACCACCTGTGCCCAAGAATTGATGCGTGCCTCAGTTTCTTGTTTGAAGGTTGACTGTTGGGATCAAATTTCTTGTTTGCTTGCTTTTAAGGTCGAGAATTTCTGCATGCAACGTATCATTTGGAGGATGGAGATTCTCTTGCTCTTTGCTTTCATGTAATATATTCTAAGGGATAAATTATCCCCTTCCACCTAAGAAACTTTGGAAGATAGGGTGTGTATTTCTAAATGAAGCTTGTTGTCTTCCATTTCTAGAAATTCCATTTTCCGCAGATTTATGACTAGGATGCATGGTGTTCAACAACTTGATCTGGGGTTAATTGAGGTTCTACCTCTGGACTAACTTTTGTCAGTGGAGAGTGGCAAGGTCTGGTGACTCACTCTCGATCAATTCTTCTTCATTATTACTTCATGGTTCAGCAGAGCAGAGATGACAGAGATGGTACATGTTGACAGGATGGCATGATGATCAGTAACAACAGATGGATTAGCAGGTGGAATTCTCCCAAGTTGAGAGGGAGTGTTAAAATTGGCAACTAAGGGCAAATTCCACCTTAGGACAACTCATTTGATGGAGATGATGATTGCATTAAATTCCTCTTTTCAAGAGGACCAAAATTGATCATCTCATTTTCACAAGCAGAAGTGTAATTTTGAATTTGTTCCCTCACATGTGCAAAATGTTCAAGTCGGCCTCAGCCTAATGTAGGCTCAAGAAGCCCAATAAGCGTGTCTCTTCACCCACAACGAATTGTATAAATAGGAGTGACCTCTCACCTCATTTAGACATCATTCACTCACACATTCTTCTCTCTCTTCTTCTAATTGGGTTGTACAACTATTGGGCAACTTCTTTCTCTCACACGTGTGGCAAGAAGGACGAAATTTCAAAACTGGCCAAAAATTTCAGAGTTCAGGGACAGTTTGACCAATGTTGACCGAGGTGTTCTTGACCAAGTTTGAATTTGATTTTTGGTGGAAAAGTTCGATTTTCGCAGGTCGTACAACTGGGCACAAAAACCGAGAAATGCTAGGCTTGTCGACCTATGTTGCTTCAGGGTTGACTGTTGTTTGACCACAGAAAATTACAGTAGCTTTTCTCTCTCCTTTGACTTTGTTTGACCAAGTTGTTTTGGGCTGAAAGTGACAACCTGATCAGGTCAAGTTTGACCAAGGAAGACTTAGCTGCTTTGAGGAAGGATTGCTGCTATTTTGACCAACGTGTACTTTATGGTTAGGGCTGATTTGCCTACAAAATTTGACAGGGCTGATTTGATTATGTATTGGGCAAGTGAATTTGATTTTTGTACTCTCTCTCTCCGCTGAACTATTGAATAATAATAAGAAGAATTGATCAAAGGGTTTTCCCCACATTGAGGTTTTTCCCTGGCATCCGCGAAATCCAGTGTTCTCTTGTCTTGGCTTGTCTTCTGCATTTTGTTTTATGTTCTAACTGCATTAACTGTCAATGTGATTAAGTTAATGTGATTGCTACTGGACATAATTTATTGGGCTGCTAAAGAAACATTGAAGTAAATTGTGCTAATATAGAACATACCATTGTTATCTAAAATTAACAACCTTTCTATCACAACGATAACTGGACCAGAAGTTTTTTTTTGTTGCTTCTATTACGAGTGATACTTTTGCACTTGGGAAAGTAAGGCATCAATCCACACATAGATTCTTAAACTTAATGGGCAACTAAAAATATTAATGAGCAGTTAACCTCATGTCTTCACAGATAGCCCGCCCCATAGAGATGGAATATACACACATTGGGGTTTAACCATCAATTAAATCCAGTTCATACACCCAATAATGAATCTATGCCATATCAATAATCAATTGGATTTAAACCAGTGTTACAGGAGTCTCCGATCACTCACGAGTACTCATGATTCCGACTCTGATCTTCAACCAAACAAGCCGATTTCAATCTCGGTGAGTCAAACTCGTGTTGACCGAGTTTGACTTGTGGTCAACACGAGTGTAACTCGTGATTTCCGCAATCTGTAGAGGACTCGACGAGCCACTCAAACTCTTAGGTTAAAATTCCACAGGGTTTTATTTTGTGGTTTCGCTTTCACTTCTTCTTGTCGCCCGCCACTCTCGTAGTTCGCTTTCATTTCTTCTTGCTACCCACCTATCCAGAGGCGTTGTGGATCAAACACCACCATTGTCACATTCTTCCCTCACTGCACGCACTTCGCCTTTGATAAATCAAAACCTTTTCTCTAATTCGTCAAAGTCACGATGGGTTTTGCTGGTCGGATTCATGTATATAGTATTAGGCAGTCAGCTTCATGTATTAGGCAACGACTTTAGCATTAGTCGGCTCACTCGTCTTACGAGACTATGTTGCTTTCTGGGTTTTCTATGCCTTAGGGCCAGCCACGCCACCCTTCCCTCACCCAAAGAGTCACCTAAGTGAACTATGGGTCCGCTTATCAAACACGAACTACTTGCCCCGATGCTCATGCCAGTAGCTACTGACTTGGATGGTATACGTACATATTTGTGGCTACTCCCCAATGGTCGAGTAACTTTCTTTTCCTTTAAAGATATCATTTTGATTAAAAGAAACTAGTTGTAGTATGTTAGAGTTCTATATTATTTTGAATAAAAGCAAATCATTGCAGAATGTTGGATCTTTACAAGGAATTATAATAATGAAATAATTCCTTAAATTCATTTGTTGTTGTCGAGTGTATAGGTGATCTACCAATGGGTATCACGCATTACCAATCCAAACTTAACCCAATTTATAAGTCATGCTATTGTAACCCCAAGTAAGATTTTAGCAAGTCAGCAGTGTTGGTTGACAAAAACATGGAAGTTCCTATTTTTGAATGTTTTCCAATACTAAATATATTTTATACTTGGAAGTATACACATTGTCGTCACGATTTTTTGGACATCTATTGATATTATACAATGTTTGGACATGCCTTTATTGAATATCAATGAAAAATGTTTCGTTTTGTTTCTGTTTTTTTAATTCAATATGTGTGTATATATTTATTTATTGTATTCACTGATTTTTTCACATTTTTTTCGCGATCTAATTAAAACTCTTCGCTCTTTTGCCTCGCCGATTTATTGTTGATTCCGAGTCTGGTAACATTGATTTAAACATCTTTCTTTTTGTAGAAACCTCTAGCTTACGTATGATCATTTACTTAAATGGGCTATCATAAGGTTGGTATTAAATATAATGGCGGGGGGGATGATTGATAATATGATAAGTTGATAAGGAGAGAAGATGATGGTAAATAACATGGCAGATAGAGAATAAGGTGTGTTAGATAAAATGATTGTTTATAATATTAAAGCCTCATAAAATCACCCAGAAAGCCTCAATTGCATTCATTGTCCAACCTCACTTTGCCCAGTCGAATTAAAGCCTCATCCTTTACCAAGAAAACATGGCCCAACCTCACTTTAAATGCCCGAGTGCAAGCACTGCCCAACCTCACCTCATTTTGCCTAACTGAGTTAAAGCCTCAGTTGCGTTACCAATCCATCTAGTTTGAACTCTTATTGCTAAGTTGAAATGACAATTAGTATTCTTTTTTTATTACCTTTTATTAAAACCCTTATTGCTAAGTTGAAATGAAAATTAGTATTCTTTTTTTATTGCCTTCTATTAATTTGCAGGAAGAAATCATGATAGATAATATGGTGAATAGAGAACAAGGAGATAAGATGACGGGATATCATATGGGAGATAATCATATGGTGGGGAAGAATGATAAAAGGCGTTATAGTGGATATGTGCGAAAATCACTCACTTTTTGAAAATAGGGGGTTAAGTGTAAACTAAGTGTGTTATACTATGCATTCATTACTCGTTGCTCTATAGTCATTACCTTTTGCAATGGGATAACTACATCAACTTAGGACCTTCAACATGATCAATTCTAATAACACCCATTTACCAAAATCTTATTCCTGCAAATCACAACCTTAACACAACCACATATTAAATATATGGCTAGCCGTATAACAACCTTCGTGCAACTGCATATGGGTACAATAGTAGTCGTATCACTACTAATTTATCTTTGATAACAACGTAAACCTAGCCAAATATGATGGGTCGTATAACATATTGTTTTTATTTGATCTAAGCTTTCACTCAACCATATCTTATTATCTTTCTATCTTACCCAAGAGCATTATTCTTACCTGAGAAGTCTTACCAAAGAGTATTCGTCTTACCTATAAGCATTATTCTTACCTAATAGCTTAAAGTATGAATGATCAAATTAAAAACATGCCTTCAAAGGTAGCTCACCCCATAAAGAACGAATCAACATTTGGGTTTAACTATAAAGAATGTCAACTTTAGCTGCCCAATCAAGCTCTATGTCATCTTGGCAATCGAATGAGCAATAAACACTTTTTTTTATTTATAAGCTTCTTATATTGGCGATATAGAAAGAATCCCACAATGAAGAACACTTCTAAAATGACATAAGAACAAGATGCAAGTCAAAAGGAATCTATTTCTATTTGGCAATGGGCTCATTCCCCGGGAAAGAAAGAAAGGGGCAATTTGCTTTGTCCTGAAAGAACTAACTAGCAATAATCCATATAAAAGAAATGTAGGCCTAACAAAAAGAAGTAATTGCAGGCCTACCAATAAGGCAAGTAATGAGGTAAGAAAACTACCCATTAAATGACGGTATCGTCTTATCTAGGCACCAGATGAAAAGCCACTTGATTGAATGAATGTAAGTACTAGTCCGAATACACACTGCAAAGTAACCAGTTGAGGGGAATAAAATAAATGAAAAGACAGTAAAGTAAAAGCAATGTTTTTGTTGCCTTACAATCGCAGGGCAAACTTGTGTGGACAACCCTATGATCATTTCCCTTTGCTGCCTCGAATGGCGGGGCAACCTTGTGTGGACAACTTTGTGTGGACATACCTATGTGGACAAATTAGTGATCGTCTCTCTCCTGCTTAGAATCATAGGGCAAACCTATGTGTACAAACCAACCATTTTGTTTCTCTTGGGAAAGATCGATGTAAAAGCATCCATCCATTATGTTTCTCCTAGGAAAGGATGTAATGAAATGGGATAACCTACCTCAAATAGCCAGCTTGGATGGGAAAGATTGATGTAACGCAATGGGATAACCTACCTCAAATAGCTTGTCTAGATGGGGATGGGAAAGATCAATGTAATGCAATGGGATAACCTACCTCAAATAGCCAACTTGGATGGGAAAGATCGATGTAACGCAATGGGATAACCTACCTCAAATAGCCCGTCTAGATGGGGATGGGAAAGATCGATGTAACACAATGGTATAACCTACCTCATATAGGGGGTAACTTTCAATCTAAGTACTACAATCCTATCCCGCAAAGAGAAGATGCGAGCCTAATTCATTGGGAAACTTACCCATATTGCTAATATTTCATGATTGTATAAGATATAATTGTAGAGAAGATACAAGCCTCAAAAGACACCTTTCGCAGACGCATATGGGACATATTTGAGGAGCCATAAAGATGGTTTCTTATTGGATCACCGCAATAAATCGACCAATTTTTACAGGAAAGGTAAGCAAGTTGGCAAATTCGAACTCAAAGATAGTTTCTTCGTGGATATTAACTCGACTGTCATAGTTGGAGCATCATTACAGAGTTATCAGGACCTTGTCACATTCAAGGATCGCATGCATCAAGATCTTGTCACATTAAAGGACCTTATCACAGTTGGAGCAACCATCCTAAAATAATAAAATAAGCACTTTCAATCTACAATAATTGCTTGATGATCAAACACATCAATCACGTTGTTTCGATCGATCACATCACCGAATAATAACATAACATCAAGCAACAAATCACAACCTTTGTTGATCTACCACAAGCGCATATAAGTATTCTCGATAATACAGATCGAGCTTAACTTGAGAGATAAAGAATACCCACCACACAGAGAATACCATTGTTTCCTCTGTGTCAAGCCTGCTTAATTCCCTAACTTTATAGAATCGATCAGTAGCTTCATGTCACAATTGAACGTTCAACAACACCTATTGAAAAATGATCTCAATTGCCATGTAAATGTGACTAATCACAATCTAGATTCATTAAATGTTATAAGGAGGAAACCGATGGATAAGGGCCAAAGGTTAAGGGTTAAAGATTGTTTTTTTCACCTCATACAGGGGCACGCCCATAAATGGTAATGTGTAATTGATTTAAGGTAAAAATGAAATGAGTTGTTATATTTAAGCCAAACAACTTCGGCATAACTGGTCAACTTCGACAAGCCAACTGATTATTAGGCATTAATTGTCATGGGATATAGAGGTAAAATTCATGTAATCTAACTAGATTATGAAGGAAAAATAGGTGTATTATCAAAACTTACTTCCCCCACCCCACAAGCGAAGCTAGAAGACGTAATGTTAACTGACAATAGATAATTGATCCACTGTAGTTAGCCCCGAGAACTCACAGTTATTCCAATATGGAGCTAAGGCACAAGAGTTGGGTACCTCATGGGCACTCTTGTTCTCCATCTCGAGGGGTCGTGAGATTAACTAGCGGCCTTATCTATTACAATAAACATAGAGGATCTGAAAGTGGTGCTTCACCGGTCATAATCCCTTTTCCTCCCTTTGTCAGAGAAGGTTCTGAAGGTTCTGGTTCCGCCACTGTTATCCCGATTTATTTGTTGGGCATCTCTAATGGGTTAATCCTAATGATTATTGTACAGTGTTGTGCCTAATGCAACATGTACCTCAATTTCCCATGGCCCAAAAATGATAGATGACAAAGGGCCTTATGAAACCCTTTGCTTACATCTCGTCTCCATATAGCTATCAAGTAAGTTTTCCAAATGTAAGCTGACAACTGAATCCAATTTGGATCAAGATCTACCTAAGAAAAAGCTCTAAGCACAAAAAAGAGAGATAAGCCAAGCCATTGAACCATCCAATAGCTATTCTCATTGGAAGGTTCTCCTTTGCATAGATAATAGGTCACTTTTAGCTCACAAATAGAGGAGAACAAGACTGGTTATAATTTTAGCACATGAATTAGGCACAGAAATGAGGCTATAGAGGAGAACAAGACTGGTTATAATTTTAGCACACCAATTAGGCACAGAAATGAGGCTATTGGCTGGTGAATCATATATAAAGGAAAGTAATCATAAAGGCATAAAGGTATTGGCATTTGATCTTTCCCAGCACCCACCATCTTTATCAGTCATAAGGAAGGCATTAAAGCATTAAAGTTGGCTCAATATCCATCCCCGCCATACCTTCTCTTCCATCCCAAAGTATATCTCTTCCACCCATCTATGTAGCCACACCCTTCAACCTGGTAGCACCCAACCCAACTGAATTTGTCTTTCCACTACACTTCTCGCCACCTTTCTTTTCTTTCCACATCCATCCACATTTCTTGATACATTTATCATAGGTGGGTTATACTTCTAATCCGCAGATATCTGCGGGCACTAGAACTAGTGACGAGACCAATGCCAGCTTGAATTAGTGAATTTCTCATATATTGGGCCATTTAAGTGGGCAAGCCACCTCATGTTTAGGGCCCCTACCCCAAAATAGTGTCTATTCCTCTCTCACTAATTGAGTCACTTAAAGTAACTCACCTTCTCGACCTAAAAAGGACAACGAACGCCACCTCACCCATCAAATGAATGAGCGACTACGTACCTTGAATTATTGAATTTACCCGATTTAAAGGCATGGTTGGTTGAGCTTGCTTTTCTACGATTCTTGTTCAAATAGTTGGCTGCATGGGGTGGATGGGATATATGCTACCTTTAAGAATTGAAATTCCCACTATTGACAGGCCTTGCCTACAAGGAAGGGGATGAGCAACCATATGTGGTTTAGCTTATAGGACAAGCGAATTGATAAGGGTTTAATTATCTTAATTAATACAGGTTGACCTAGATAAACACTACTCACATACTCACCTTGAGATTACTTAGATAAATACTACTCACATACTCCCCTTGAGATTACTTAGGTTATGAAATAGACAAAAGGAAAGATATACATACATAATAGAAATACAAAAAGATAGTGCTTGCTTGTGGGGTAGTGCCCTTTAGGATATAAAGGACAAGTGCTTGATGATTTTCACCTGCTATCTTCGTAAAAGTAAGTGTTTGTCTGAGGCTGGTGGCTAGCTCAATCCATTGGTAAGGAGGAACTCTAAAGAAAGAAGATCAATCAATTGTTTATCAATGTATGTAGCAATGTAAATAAACGGGGGGATTGCGAAATAAGGCAGGGTAGAGGTTGTTCAGCAATATCATCTGTCAAAGAAAATAAAGGTTATAGATATTGGGAATCGCCACTTTAAAAAAAGGGTTGGGGTTTGATTCACTTTACCAACCATGTGGTTTTATTGAATCGAAATAGTCCATGTTAGCCATTAGATTGTAATGTTCCAAAATTAGCATGAAGCTAATTTGAACATTAATTTTGCTCATGCCATCTAGGAGGTGAATAAAGTGGGTGAGGAGACCCATGAGTAGGAATAAAATCCCTCATAGTGTGAAAGGGATCAATGGAGCAGCTTTATTTTGCACCTTCCAGTGTGAAAAGGGGCAAATGCATGAGGACAAGGTCAAGTTTGACCAAGTCAACAGCGCTGCCTAAGAGGGTGTGGCTTGCTTGGGAAGACAACGTAGTTTTGGAGGGAAAGGATTCACATGGTGTTGGAAACCCTAATAGGTAGGACCCAAGGTGAGGAGGCTCACAAACATTATAAGGAGGAAGATAGCAGACTTTTGGGGTTAGCTTATGGATTTTTATTTTTGGTCTGCTTAGACCAAGGTTACTTGGAAGCGAGAGCAGGAGCGCGGAGCCCCATTTTTAGAAGCTTCCGGTCCGGAGCGTTTTTGAGAGCGTTTATATATATATATATATATATATATATTTTTATATTTTTTATATTTTGATGCATATATGTCAACAAAAACATGTAGAATGATGAATTAGACATAAAAAACATAAAAACATAGATTGAATCATATAACATCAATCATCTAGAAGTTATAATCTTCATCAACGATGCCCACGAGTTGGAAGCATACAACATATTGACTCTTGAGTCTCGCAAATCATCAATCTGAAGGTTTCAAGCTTTCAAAATTCAATATATAACATTTATCATCATTGATTTCAAATTTCAATATCTAACATTTATCATCATTGATTTCAAAATTCAATATACATTTATCATCATTGATATATATATTATAACATTTATCATCATTGATTCATTGATTTCAAAATTCAATATACATTTATCATCATTGATATATAACATTTATCATCATTGATTCATTGATTTCAAAATTCAATATATAGCATTTATCATCATTGATATTATATAACATTTATCATCATTGACTCATTGATCACCATATAACTTTCATGAAGCATCATATTCATAATTCATAATGACTTGTAAACAGTAAACTTATAAATGCCAACTTCAAAGTTTCACCTTTCAAATTCAAACTTCAAACTTAAATTGTCATTAAATATATGAAATCAGAAAGAGTCAACTTTCAATTGTTCAGCTGTCAACAACAAATAGAGAAGACTAGTAAACAACAAATCTATTTTATCTGGCTGGCCCCTTGCCACGCCCACGAGAAATGTCTAATTTTTGTGAGCCACGAGGAAATGTTGGTCTTCTGGTACTCTCAGGAGTACCACGACCACGACTAGAAGGTGGAGGGTACGGATGCATGAGAACAATACTGATATCTGGGAGTGCTTCTTGTACTTGCTTCTTTGCTACGTTGAATGACATGGCAGCCTGTGTGATGGCGATCACTGTGATGCTTCATCATCATCGCTGCACCTAAAGTGCTTCAATTCTTCCGGATATAACGTCTTTAGTCACTCCAAATTATCATCTCTTGGTTTGTTTCTTCTCACATTGTGTATAAAGCTGTAGGTGCTCCAACACCTCTCTGCAGAAGAAGTGTTCACAACCTGTGAGAGAACTTTTTAGCCAACTTTGGCAAAAGTCCCATGCCGCCATATGCTTCCCACCATGTGAGAGCATCAAATCTGTCCCTGTCTTCCATTGCATGGAAAGAACCAAAGTTAGCGGTGCAACTGAAGTATTTGCCTAATTCAAGGCGTCCTTTACTCTTCCTGTCGGTGCCAACTTGTCCAAAAATGCCTTCGCTTCTTCCTTGTTTGTGCACCCTCAGATGTTAACGGGGTTTCACCCTAACCCCACCTCCAGGTGCAGGTTGGCCCAAGCAAGATGGAGAGTAATATTTTGGCGTAAGGATATATGCCAAAGCATGTAGTGGAACATTGATTTTATTCCACCGTGCACACACACAGTCATGAATCATAGCATACAAGTTGGGATCATTATCCTTAACAATATCTTTTATTTGCCCCAACATGCTATCCATCTGCTCATAAACCTCTCCAATCACTGGTTTATCAGTATCTGCAAAGCGAATCATGTTATAAATGGGCTTAGTAAAACTCAAAATTTCCCTCACACATGCCCAAAATAAATGGTCAAGGGCGGTCTCCTCCACATGTTCGAAACCTTGCCTGTCAACTATTGTTGCTGCCCTGTCCTTTAATAGCTGCCAGTGTGGGCTTGATACCATTGCAACCAATGACTCTCTTACCTTCAAAAGGCGCTTGAAGGTGAGGTAATAGCTAGCAAATCTAGTCTTTGCTATCTTCAACAACTCCAATTTGGAGTGAGTACGGAAAAGCCCATGGGTATTGCTATGATTTGTAATAAATTTTATCATTTTTTTACCTCTCTTGTATAAATCACCAAGCCATTTGAATTGAGGTTGTTTGTTTTTGATGATATCATGCATCAAAAGGTTCATTGTGTGAACCAAACACCCAGACCAAAAAATGTTGGGGTATTTATCCTCCATAATTGCTCCTGCTGCCTTACAGTTAGCAGCATTATCAGTGATGACCTGTATGACATTGTATGGCCCAGTCTTTTCAATTATATCAAGTAATGGTTCTGCAATGTTAATGTCGGTTTTGAATTTATCTGAATAATCATATGCTGCCAGGAAGATTGCACCACTAATCGACACAGCCAAAACATTTATCAATGGTTTTCCTTTTACATTGGTCCATCCATCAGAGACAATGGACAGAGCATGCTCATTCCACGAACTTGTCCTTCTAGCCAAAGACTTGTTTATTTTAGCTCTTTCATGATCAAGACCCACGGTTCTGGCCTTGTCATACCCAGGGCTTTTGTATCCTTTGGGGGCATCATTAATGGCAGAAACCATTTCATGCCAATAAGGTGAGCGAAGAACATTGAATGGCACCCCACATGCATATAGAAACCAGTAAACTTTTGAATCCACATCATTCCTACACCCTTCGTCTAGGAAATCGGATATGGTTCTATGCCTTAATCCAGTGCCACTGCTTCCAAAACCACTGGCATGGGTGGAAGTTGAACTTGTTTGTCCATGATGTGTTGGGCCTGAATCAACGAAACCCCTAGATCTTTTAGATGATCTCTGTGGGGCAACCCCCTCTTCCTTCCTATATATCTCTCTCTGTGGTGCTGGCACAAAAGGACAAACTTTGATTCCAATATTTTTAGTCCCATCCCCTGGCATTATCCCACAAAGGTGCCTTCTCGCACGGGTGTATGAACCATGGTATTGTTTATTGCAATGGGGGCAAATAAATTTAGTGGTTCCACCACCTTTCCCTCCTTCCATTTTCTGAACATATTTCCACAAAGGTGTCTGAGTTTGGTCTCGTTTAGTTGGGGAATATGTGTCCTCAGGTTCTCCACTCCCCACTTCCTCCTCAGCATAATCCTCCTCCTCTTCAGGATTTTCTTCCGATCCACCATAACCCTCCTCTACCTACCCAGGACACCTCTTTCTTCGCACTCTCCAACAGTATACAAAGAAGGAACCAACATAGGGAAAATCCCTAGCCTCTCAACATGATGAAACAAGTTTTCAAGTTTCTAGCCTGCAAAACAAATGGAAAAATGCCAAATGGGAATAGGAAATGCAACATGGGAAGAAAAAAAAAAAAATCATTTTCTAAGTTTTAAATTCAATAAAATGCAACATTCAAGAAAAATTCAAGTTTTCATTTTTAAACAATTTAACAACCTACAAATTCATCCTAGAAAATACAAAATTGGATTAGAAGGCCTACCTCTTTCTTGCAATCCTCCTGTCAGCCTTGCTCCTTGCTCTCCTTGTCTCTTCTTGCTCTCCTTCCCTGCGCTCCTTGTCTCTTCTTGCTCTCTCTCTCAACACTCAACAAACAATAAAATCCAAAATGAAACCCCCCCCCCCCCATTATAAACAAATAGATTTTTCACTTAAAAAAATTTGTGCGCAGCGGGAAGCGTTTTTTTGTTCCGGGGAGCGTTTTGGAGCGAACGCTCCCCGATCGCTTCCGGCGTTTAAAAAACGATCCCGAAGCGTTTTTTAAACATCGGAAGCGCTCAAGGAGCGTTCGCTCCCAAGCGCTTCCTGAAACGCTCCCGAAAAGGCAGGGAGCGTTTTAACAGGTTCAAAAACGTGCTCGGGAGCGTTTCCGAGTTTCCGAGTGTTTCCAAAACGCTCCCGCACGAAGCGCGTTTCGGAAACGGGAACGAAGGGGGTTTGAAGCTTCCCCACAACCTTGGCTTAGACTATTGAGTATTCTCTAGCTGTTGAGCTGAGTATGCAGTGTTGTTCAGCACAAGGCATTCTTGCTTAGGGATTCCTTCTCCTTCATTGAGTGATCTCTTGGAGGGGTTTTGTTCTTCATTTCCCACAACCGGGTTTGATGCCAAGCATCCTCCTTCAGCCACAACGTTATTACTGCAGAGAATAGTGCTGCGTTGCAGGGTGTTGCAGTGGGAGACTCACAACACCAACTCTTGAGCTTATCTTTCAGAGGACGGAGCTCCCCTTTCTTTGCAAGATCTGTATAGGAGGTTCTGGAGCACATTTCACATCTTGGCATAACGCCAACTCAGTTCCCATCCATTACAGCGCAGTTTACTGGGGAAACTGCGTCATTTTTGCCAGAGTTGCAGCAGCAGGGTTTGAACCCTTGCTTGTGAGCTCATTCCTTGGAGAAAGGGCCAACCCTTCTCCCGGAAAGCTCTGTACTTCATTCTTCTTCTGTCAGTTGTATATTTCAGTGATATTTATTCAATAATGCAGTATAACTGCGTTTTTCAGATCCAGATCTCCAGATCTGCTCTTTTGTACGTGTCTCTCATGAAACCCTTGCTGGGTTGATCTTATTTTTGTATAAAGAGGGAGAGATCTCCATTTTCTCAGCCATTGGATGATTGTATACTTCTGATCTCTTATTTCTTATCATTTGCTGCATAAACCCACATTAAAATAACACAGTACTTGCTTCAGTACTTTCTGCATGAGATAGGCTATGGGGGATTGGGTTTATTTGAGCTGCATTGACTTGGGGAGATCTGTTTATGTTGGCTAGAGTGATTTGTTTCACCTCTACTTCTGCATGTGAGTTGTATATGATGTATTCTAAGGGATCCAAGTCCCATTTCTCAGAGATATAGCGTTATTTTCTGAAGACCGCTGTTTTATGCCCGATATTGCTGCATTTCCCCACTCGGGAAGGAGGATATAGGCCATATTCTTGCTGAGGTTCTTTCATCTGCTGGTGAGATGTTATTTTACATCTAATGAGCTGATCTATATTTCCATGCTCATGAGTTGCTGAAGCTCCAACTCTGGGATATCTTGAGATATTCTATTTTGTTGTAGCTATTCCAATTTTGGAATATTACAGTGGTATCAAAGCTGCCATCTTGGCTCAGCCTGTGGATTTCAGATCCAATCAGAAGATAAGAAGAAGAGGAGAACAAAATGATGGAGAGGATGAGATTACTCTCATCCATTTTTAGATCTAAGAAGAGCCTCTCTAAGGAGGTTCAACCGATGAAAGAAGAAAGATGCAATGAAACTCCAAGAGGGTTTCAAGAAGGAGAAAGCTGCAGTGAGACCTCTAGAAGGTTTCAAGAGGAAAAAGAAGATCCATGCACTTCCTGTTCTCATAGAAGAAGTGGAGAGCAAGAAGACCACTTAGAACATGAGATCCTAAGTGGGTATTTGGCAGAATACAAGTGCCAACCTAGGGCTTTCAAAGACCCTAGATTTTCCTCAGTTTATTCAACTGAGAGAAGAAAGAAGACCATGTAGTAAGAGAATGATAAGAGGCAACAGATTCTTGTTGTCTACATTTGATGGATCACTCAACTGTGCAGCAAAGACTTGGGTGATGAAACTAGAAGCATTTTTCCTACTACATCTAGTAGTGGAAAAAGAGGCTGTGGATATCTCAGCGTTGCACTTGGAGGGCAAGGCAAGCTCTTGGTGGATTAGCCATGTAAATCATGCAAGAATATCTATTTTTGCTGATTTTACTCATCAAGTAATCAGAAGATTTGACAGTAGAAGATCAGAGAAGGAGGAGTCCTGTTCTCCACTTAAGGAGCCTTGTACTAGTGCTGTCACAAACATGGAGGGGCAGCCATCTGTAGCAGTGGTTGGGTCAACCAACACAATGGAGAAAGGAACTCTTGCAGCCATAAAAGATGTTCCCAAGACTCACCGAGGTATGCATGTATTTCCATTTCCGATTATTTCAGAAAATCTTATGGAAAACCTTGGAAATTTGTCCTCACATGGTCAAGGATCAAAACATATTGCTGTGGTGAAGCAGCAAGCTTGCACTGCGTTGTCTGACCTTAGAAGGATGAACATTCATTCCATTGCACCCCTATTGAGTTGCATGCAGCATGAGGAGTTAGGGTGTAAGATTTTGGAGGGCATGTTGAGTGTTGTGCCACTTTCTAACGATGTTTTACCTTCAGCACATTTGGATTCTTTTGGATTCAAGAGGATTATTGGTGAGAGGTCTTTTCTAAAAGATCTCCAAGGGATTACATCTCAACCTCCCATGAGGTGTAAGGAGAGAAATCTGTTTTGGGAGATTGGTAGTCTTCATGGGGAAGATACCAAAGGAGAAAATGATTGGAGGCATCCACATTTGGATGAAGGGAGGTGGATGGAGAGCAAGAGGTTGGTGAGCCACTTGCAGATCTATGACACAGGGCAGCAAGAAGCAAAGCTGCGCTGGCTGCTCTTGAGAGAGTTTGGCCATCATGAGACATATCCTTCTCCTAAAGGTATGAGGGTGGAAGACAGTTGGCAGAACACTAGCATCATATTGCAGCCTAGAGGTTGGGGGTGTATCATGTTGATTTGATCTTCTTCACATCAATCAACATATTTTCACCTCATGATTTGTATGATGGAGGTGTGAGAGGGCAACAAGAGTCATTACTGCTGTGGCTTCTCTTGGGAGAGTATGGGCATAAATTTTCCCATACTTTTCATGATATTTCCAGAGGGAAGGAAGGCACATTCATGGTGCAAGGAGGCTACCCTTCAGCATTGGAGGATTATGAGGGGCTTCCATGTAGGAAGAAGATATTCTCACATAGCAGCATGATGGTGGATGGCTTTGGCATATGGAATGTCAAAGGGAGGAGTCATGGAGCCTTATTACTAAGGCTTACAGCGCTGTCACATGGGAGTGTGTTCTTATTGATGGAGTATTCCAAGGAGTCTATGTATCCCTTCTTCTTGCAGATGTTTATGAGGAGATCCTCATGGGGGAACTTATACATGGACCTCACTTTCAGCCTACTCACCATGCATGGTAAGAAATACATTTATGTACTTGTTGATTACTCCATTGAGTATTTGTATCTTCTCACCATATATGAGCAGTGCATTGCTCCACAAGAGAGCAAGAGTATTTTTGGGTTTCATGGTCACTTTAGGGCCAATGTTTGTAATCATAGTAGCCCATCTATACATGACTTTGGGCAAGGGTATCGTTATTTTGTCTATGTACAACTAACATACATTGATGCTTACTTCCCCATGTTGGAGGAGCAAACATGCACAACTTATAACTTGTTGCAGAACCACTTGCCACATGACATTCTCAAACAACAGTTGGGAAGACTGCGTAATATCCACTTGGAGAACCTTTGGTACCATCCAAAATTGCACCTAACTTTCAGCATTTTCCTGATTTGGATGCCGCCCTATGGTCATGATGTGCCATTCATCTTGTATAGAATGGTTTGGGTTGGCATGGCTCATGACAGGAGAGAGAGGATCCTTGGAGACTCAATCTTTTTCTTGCCACTTGAAGGCAACCATGTTGCAGCCCAAGATCAACATGCCCTCTACACTTATCACAAGTGGAGAGGTGGACAGCGTGGGATAGGCTCTCTTGCCTATCATGTTCATTTATTCAGCCCACCTACACTTCAGGAGCCAAAGGTGGAGGGAGTTGTGCATGAGTTTCCATGTTGGAGGGTAACTCATTTTATATGGATGATAGCTTGGGGATGGAGGTTTCACTTGGGAATGAGAGTTTCTCATGCACTTCAAACTCCATGCCTTGAGGGGACCTCTAGACAACACATAGTTGCCTCCTTGAGTATGTTACTTTGGCATAATGATAGCCATTTGGGATGTACACCAAATGCTAATTTGTTTGCTTGGGAGAGGCACTATGAGGATTCATTGTTGAGACAACATCTATTTACTTGGAGGAGATCATCAAACATGGATGCTACAGGGAGAGAAGGAGACATAACTCAGTCCATCCTTGCACTTGCTTGAGGACAAGCAATCTTTGAGAGGGGAGGACTGTAATGTTCCAAAATTAGCATGAAGCTAATTTGAACATTAATTTTGCTCATGCCATCTAGGAGGTGAATAAAATGGGTGAGGAGACCCATGAGTAGGAATAAAATCCCTCATAGTGTGAAAGGGATCAATGGAGCGGCTTTATTTTGCACCTTCCAGTGTGAAAAGGGGCAAATGCATGAGGACAAGGTCAAGTTTGACCAAGTCAACAGTGTTGCCTAAGAGGGTGTGGCTTGCTTGGGAAGACAGCGCAGTTTTGGAGGGAAAGGATTCACATGGTGTTGGAAACCCTAATAGGTGGGACCCAAGGTGAGGAGGCTCACAAACATTATAAGGAGGAAAATAGCAAACTTTTGGGGTTAGCTTATGGATTTTTATTTTTGGTCTGCTTAGACTATTGAGCATTCTCCAGCTGTTGAGTTGAGTATGCAGTGTTGTTCAACACAAGGCATTCTTGCTTAGGGATTCCTTCTCCTTCATTGAGTGATCTCTTGGAGGGGTTCTGTTCTTCATTTCCCACATCCGAGTTTGAGGCCAAGCATCCTCCTTCAGCCACAACGTTATTTCTGCAGAGAATAGTGTTGTGTTGCAGAGTGTTGCAGTGGGATACTCACAACATCAGCTCTTGAGCTTATCTTTCAGAGAAGGGAGCTCCCCTTTCTTTGCAAGATCTGTACAGGAGGTTTCGGAGCACATTTCACATCTTGGCATAAGGCCAACTTAGTTCCCATCCATTACAGCACAGTTTACTAGGGAAACTACGTCATTTTTGCCAGAGTTGCAGCAGCAGGGTTTGAACCCTTGCTTGTGAGCTCATTCCTTGGAGAAAGGGCCAACCCTTCTCCCGGAAAGCTCTGTACTTCATTCTTCTTCTGTCAATTGTATATTTCAGTCATATTTATTCAGTGCTGTAGTATAACTGCGTTTTTCAGATCCAGATCTCCAGATCTGCTCTTTTGTACATGTGTCTCTCATGAAACCCTTGCCGAGTTGATCTTATTTTTGTATAAAGAGGGAGGGATCTCCATTTTCTCAGCCATTGGATGATTGTATACTTCTAATCTCTTATTTCTTATTATTTGCTGCATAAACCCACATTAAAATAACGCAATACTTGCTTCAGAACTTTCTGCAAGAGATAGGCTATGGGGGTTTGGGCTTATTTGAGCTGCATTGACTTGGGGAGATCCATTTATGTTGGCTAGAGTGATCTGTTTCACCTCTAATTCCACATGTGAGTTGTATATGATGTATTCTAAGGGATCCAAGTCCCATTCCTCACAGATATAGCTTTATTTTCTGAAGACCACTGTTTTATGCTCTATATTGCTGCATTTCCCCACTCGGGAAGGAGGATATAGGCCATATTCTTGCCGAGGTTCTTTCATTTGCTGGTGAGATGTTATTTTACATCTAATGAGTTGATCTATATTGCCATGCTCATGAGTTGCTGAAGCTCCAACTCTGGGATATCTTGAGATATTCTATTTTGTTGTAGCTGTTCCAATATACAACACATTCTTCTTCTCAAATCAGCATATATTTACGAAAATAGAACAGGTAGAAGGGTCCATGTTAGGCATTAGATACATGTTCTTCTTCTTGAATAATATATTTACGAAAATAATACAAGTAGATTCCTGTTTCCACCTTGGTAGCGATCACAACCCCCCTCATAGTAGTGCCCATAGCAGACCCACCGACGATGGTTGCCCCTGACTATTAAAGCATGTAACGGGCCAGAAAGCTACTTCAGAATAATCACAATGGTCTACCAAGATAAGGGTTTCGCAGTGGCGGAGGTCATGGCGAGACAATGAGAAAACGTGTTGGCTTGCCAAATTTTTATTGTGGTGAGTCCCCCTCAGTCAGAAGGGTGGAGAGGAGGATATGAAAGGAAAATGGTATCTATTGGAGTCCACCTGGAGCCCCGGTCTATATGTGTGAAAACAATGAAGAAATGAATCGTAACAACTGTTTGGAACAAATGGGGGATCACTGATCTTCGTATGGATTTATTTAAAGGAATCAATAAGTGGTGGGTGTCATATGTTAGCATATTTAGGAGAAGTCATTGAGTTGGAAGGAATCTCTTGTAAATATGCCAGATAGCATTTGAGAAGAAAATTAGTCTCTTTCGAGCAACCAATAGCTTGGAAAAACCTAGAATGCATGACTTCTTAACGTGTAACAACGTAAATCAGAAGAGACGTTAACAACAAGCTTAAGCATTTCATATTGTAGCATATATTAACAAGAAGACCTTTTGGGGTTTTGTGCATAAGTTTTATATCTATCCAAGTGATCAATATACCTATGTTTTGAGCTTTCAAACACATTTTTTCATGGGTATATTGAGTTGTTTTTGCAGATCTATGTTTTACTACAACCGCATACATTCCAGATTTTGGAGACCATTTTAATAGTTACCAAATCTATTATTCATTATTATATCTTCAATTTGGTACAATTTTTAATTTGTTCCAACAATTAGAAGTCTTATTTATGGGCTAGAATAATTGCCTAAGACAATATCAAGTAGGATTTGATCCCAAAACCTTTGCAAAAAAATATCAAGCTTGCTGGAAATTCATTTTGTTGTAGGTTGGAAGCTTAGGAAGGGTCTAAAATTATTGATATTTGTTGTCCTAACTTCCCCATGTTGAAATTGGGTAGCATTAGAAGGTACACACATGTTCATGGGATGTTTTACTACAACCACATACATTCCAGATTGTGGAAACCCTTGTAATAGTTACCAAATCTATTATTCATTATTATATCTTCAATTTGGTACTATTTTTAATTTGTTCCAACAATTAGAAGTCTTATTTATGGGCTAGAATAATTTCCTAAGACATTATCGAGTAGGATTTGATCCTAAAACCTTTGCAACAAAATATCAAGCTTGCTGGAAATTCATTTAAGTGTAGGTTGGAAGCTTAGGAAGGGTCTAAAATGATTGATATTTGTTGTCCTAACTTCCCCATGTTGAAATTGGGTAGCATTAGAAGGTACACACATGTTCATGGTGCTAAGCTTGTGAGAGAGAAACACCCACAAAGTATGTGTGTGTGGGATTTGCACCCATGTTGTGGGCTTTGTACTCAATGTGATGGGGTTTTGTGCCCAAGAAATGCATTTATTATTCTAATTTAATGTTGAGGTTGATGTTGGAGGCTTCTTGAAGGGTAAGGGGGCTTTCTAAGGGACCAATGGACATGTATAAATAAGAGGCCAATGGAATGGCATTTGGAGCAACTAATATGGAAAAGATGAGATGGATTTCTTCTTGATTGAGCTCTAACCAATGTTGCGAACATCGCGATCGGGATTAAATCGGCGAGGGGAAAAAATCGGAAAAAATCGTAAAAATAGGGAAAAATCGGCACATACAAAAATATTCATTTTTTTTTTCGATTTTTTTAATATTTAAAGCATCCACAACATAAAATAAATGCATTGACACATAAATATGAAAAAAAAACTAATATATAAGATGTGTAATATCATGTCTAGTGCTACATCACACATAAAACTGAATCATGTCCTGAATACTAAGTCTTGAGTCTCAACTCAGCCTCAAAATATCAACAAAAAATATAATAATGTATCTCATATCATGAGTCATAATGTCATATACAAAGGAATGCACCATATAACCTATACTGCTGATTTCCTCTGCCCCTCTTGCGAGAAAATGTAACAACTTTCCCTCTAGATGAAGAAGCTAGCGGGGCTGGCAATGGACTCTATTGTGCTCTAGAACCTGAAGCACCAGGAGTTAAAGGAGGCAGACCACGTCCTCTACTGGTAGCAGGGGTAGGTGGTGTCATCTCCTCTTCCTACTCCTCCTCCTCGTCCTCTTCCCTCTCCACTACCTCCTGCTCTATCCAATCAGGGGCTGACTCTATGATAGGCCTCTCAACCTCAACCCTCCATTCAATAGTGGTGTCAATCACATCTAAAGAGATGGCCTCCATATCAAGTGTCCTCTCAAATTGTCTCACCCACAATCTAAGATTGTAGTAGACGTAAACCATGTAATTGAGGTGTTGGAGTTCCAACCTATACAATGGTCATAAATTAATAAATTAAAAATATGTATTATAAATAATAAATTAATAATTATAAAAAAAATTATTTAATGAATTCAAAAAATTAGTTGGAATATTTTAAGTTTTTAACTTGTTGTGCTTTTTGGTGTGTATTTTTTCAAATACACTCCAGTTGCGCTCGCATCTTGAAGAGCTACATGTTTGGCTGAGTATTCAAATGGCAAGATTTGGAGTTTTGGTAATCTGCCACCGTAGCTCCTCCACCATGCATCTACAAGTTACAAGTTACAACAAATAAGATAAACTTATAAAGTTACAAACATAAGAAAAATTTTAAAATAATGAAAATTCGAAAATTGAAAGTTGAAGCAAAGTATGGAGTTATAATTCATGAACTTGAGGAGAAAATGAATTTTGAGACAAACAAAATCTTACATGGAATTTTAGCAGTCCCATCCTGGACAGCCATGTCAAAGCTCAATGTGCCACCTGCCATTCTGTATACCTCCATTTCTTTGGATATATCTGCACGTTCTGATGGAGCTGGCACCATCTTTCGAACACAAGTGAAAAAACCATCTATGACCTCAGCATCAAATAAGAAATTACATGAGTAAGCAAATTTAGGGTTTAGGAAGATCCCTGTAGCATGAATGGGACGATGGAGTGTGTTGTTCCATTGGTCATCAATCACTTCCCATACAAAAAGTTGTTTCTGAAACCTCTCATCACCCTTATCATCATAGTAGCCGCGAATGGCTTTTTTGGCCCTATCCATGGCCTCATACAAGTAGCCCATTGCGGGCTTCTTTCCATCAACCAATCTAAGAACCTTTACCAAAGGTTCAGTAATGCTGCACACTTCTTGCACTCCCGCCGAGAAGCTTTCTTGATATGAAACCAACCTGTAGATGGCCTCTCCCTCTGGTTTGCAGCTGTATGTCAAAGCACGCCTCCCCTTTGAAAGAAACATTCTCCTCAAATCCCACATAGAATTCAAGAGAGATTGAAGAAATATGAAACTAGTGGCAAACCGTATAATAGCAGGGCGCACCAACTCCTTGTTGGTGAATGTTCTCATCAAATGAAGCACAGATGCATGATTATATATAAATTTTGTAATGCTCTTTGATGATTCTACAATATCTTTGACAAAATGAATCTTTCCTATGTCATCCAACATCAAATCAATGCAATGTGCAGCACAAGATGTCCAAAATATGCTCGGATGCCTCTCCATAAGCATCTTGCCAACAGCAACATAGTTTGCAGCATTGTTCGTTATGATTTGGACAACATTTTGTGGACCCACCTCTAGAATGAACACATCCAATAAATCACATAATAATCGTGCATCTTTGGCATGTACATATGCATCAACAGATTTCATAAACATTGTACCCTTGGGACAACTGACCAAGAAGTTAATAAGGGTCCTACCATTTTGATCTGTCCAACCATCTGACATCAGAGTGCATCCTGTGACTTCCCATGATGCCCTTAACTCCTCCAATCTCTTGGTGCAGTCAAATTTCTCATTTTGAAGAATGCGCCCTCTAAAGTCATAATATGAAGAGGCTTTATATCTTAGGCCAACAACAGTGATAGCATCAATCGCAGCCTGATAAAATGGATTGTTCTTGACAACATTGAAAGGAATATCACTCCAAAGAAACAATTTGTCCAACAACTTGTCAGCTTCTTCCTTCTCCTTTTTTTTAATAAGTGAGGAGATAAGATGGTTGTGCACCAGGAGTGGTTCTAGGAACAAAATATGAGGAGGCAGCTACGGATTGGGTGTAGAAGATGTTGATGCTAAATAACCGCTACCACTCTCACGGTCACCTCTAAACCTTGATATTTGACTCCTCAGAGCTGCCTTGCGGAGTTTAGTTGTTTCTATTTTTTCCAATGATTTGAGGGCTCTTTGGATTATTTCTGGATTGGTATTTGTGCAAGGCCCTACTTCAAGTCTAGGAACTTCTGCCAGGTGGTATTTCAATCTTTATACTCTTCCTGTCATGTGTTGACCACATAACTTGCAACTCAAGTTTGAACGGTCAAACCCCTGATCAGGTTCACCAAATTCCCACAAAAGATCCAATTTCCTTGGCATGTTTGTAAATTTGTTGAACTCTTGAGTTTTACTGTAAGATGAACTTTGAACTTTGAACTTTGAAATTTGATCCTAGGGCACAAGAAAAATTGTAAGTTAAAAATAAAATAAAAAAATTACAATTTTACATACAACATTTTGATTTTTTCACCAAAAAAAATCCTCAACTCAATGCAAAAATAATGGGAAAAAATACATATTGAGACCCAAGCAAAAATAATGGAAAGAAACTAGGAGCAAATGAAGAAATATAAAAAAATAACTTTAACAACCAATTTTTTGCATTTTTGACCAAAATAAACCCTCTCCTCTCAATAAAACAAAAAACACAACCAAATGCAATAAAAAATGATGAAAAATACATGGGTGATAGAAACCCATGAAAGAACAAGAAAAAAACAAAAAAAGGGTCAAATTTGATGCCCATACCTGGAAAAAACATTTTGCTGAAGAAACTTGGTCCAAATTCGAATTTTGTTGGCTTTGGTTGCTAAATTCTTTCACTTTTCTCCTCTCTTGCCCTTGTAGATCACTTATCCTCCTCCTTAGCTCTCCTTAGCTCTATTAGCAAACCTCTGACTGCAAAAATGAGGAAAAAAATCGAATTTGCATGTTAAAGGCCGTTGTTTTTTGGCCTCACGATTTTTTGAGATTGGATCGCGATTTTTTGAAAATAAAAAAATCGGCGATTCAATCGGGATAGCGAAAAAATCGCGATGTTCGCTTCACTGGCTCTAACTGAAGAAGGAAACCACAACCAACAACTATGACAGCAAGGGTTTTGGAGGCATCTTTTCTATGGTGATAAGAGCTACAGAAGGAAACCAAAAACCTGCAACTAGGGCAGCAAGTGTTGTTTTTCCATGATCCTGTTGTCTAGGATAGAACAGTAAATCACTGATACTACCAAACCAAGAATCACAACAAAGCTTACTTTTTATAGCAGAATATAAACAATAGTAAATCTACTAGTGCACAAAATATACACAACCTTTTACAAAATTTTGTACAATAACCCAACTTCATTATATTAACCCAACTGAATAATACAACAGTCTAAGACTCTCGTACCAAGGATAATAGGCCCTCATACATCCACTGATACAAGACACAAAACTGGGGCTTGGTGTCAGTCCATCGACAACCAATATACCCTCAACAAGATACTATGACCATCTGGCTATAGCACGCTCTCTCATCTACTCTCAGTCGTACCCTGTACTTGCACGGTCCTTCGACTCCCGATCTGCAACACTGCCTCTATCAATGATCCAAGTCCATCTGGCCATTGAATCTCGGCTCAACAATCTGCTCTTTCGTTGATTGTTCGTCCATCAACACATCGAGACTCCCATTGAATAGTTCACAACTCTGTTTGTGAACATCTCACAACTGCCCGCTGTTGCTCCTCAGCTACTCAGGGACTTCTTCCCACTATAGTCATCCTGCGCTGCTCCAATGAAGACTAACATAGGGCACGAAGGGTTGCCACCTGTCACTGCAAGATGTCCATCTCCCACAATGAACACGGGATAGGAGGACTACCCATATTCTATTGTAGATGTCCTTCTCCACAAGACAAGTCTAGGCCTACTCAACTGCTCCTTTCGCTGATCAAACCTTGAGCTCAACAACTACCACTCTAGCAACTACATTTGTCCATCAAAATGCTGCACACCGGGCCCCAACTTGGGCACTATCACACTGCCCTCCAAAAGATCATAAATGTCCAATCCATTGTCCACACTTGATCCACTCTCACGCTGCCCTCCAATAGACCACGAATGACCAATCCTTGTTGTAGTATCTGCTCCTGGTTAGGGCATCCAACACCTATGAAACCCTTCCTCTTGGCTCCTCTCTTAGGACACATCCTATAGCATAAAACCATCAACAAGGTGACATCTACAACTCACTGTGCTGCCTCCTTGACCTCGATTTCAGGACTGTCTTCAATAGGGTGATCAAAAACATTACAATACCCACATATCGAGCAAGGATTCTTACAATCTCTAGCTAAATGACCAGGCTGACCACAATTATAAAAGATAATAACAAGACTGGTTAGGACACACAACAACCCTAAACCACTGCTCCAAAACGACTCTTTCCCTGTCCAAACTCCTCTTCCTTTTGTTGTCACTATCTTAAAAAGGTTGGTGGGTTGAGCGACGTTTGGCTCAAATGGGCTTGAAAAACAACTTGGGCACCTCCACAAGGCTTCTTGTACAAGAAAAACTACTCCGACAACTAGGGCTGCCTCTAGGCACAACAAAATTGTCGTTTGAAGTGTCTCCATCCTCTGTATTTGTTCGCTACTATTGGAGATGAATGGGCCTCTTGAGAGCCTCCTCCACAAGGCCTCACATCTCCCAACCCTTCTCCAATCACTTGTTGTTTTCTACAATAGTTTGAAGCCACCTGTAACAAATGTTCCCCACACCTTAATGCACAGAAAAACACTCTTCGACTTACCTAGGATCAACGGTTAGGATCTGCACTTGAGTTTGTTCAAAAACCGGCCAAGACATGTCCTCAAATTCCCTTGATGGATGCCTCAAACTTGGCATAGAAATATGCACCCTAAACAAACACAAAACTCGTGCTCCTTGCCACTTCTCCTTGCCTCGGACTCACTTTCCAAATCGTAGAAGCATTCCTTTGATGTTTGATGCACTTGAATGTGTTAAATGACTCCATGAGCCCTCTTATTTATACACTTCAAGAGGGTGTCAACGAACAACCCTAAAGGGCACTCCTTCAAATAGGCTAACTTGACTTTTAGCCCTCACAACCACACATTTACCTTCAAAAATTCATATCTTGACTTCTACACCTCAGATTTGGAAGATTTTCATTGTGTCCAGTTCATCTCGACGTCCTCTATCATCTCCATCCATCACATGTTGAAATATCCTCATGGTTTTGGCCACAACATCAATGGGTACAAAACCCCAAGCTTGGGTTTCAAGCCCACAAAAGACTTTTGTGTGCCATCTCCTCCACAACCCTCAAGCCTAGGGTTTGGAGTACCTCCCAAGCTACAAATCTCAACATCAAGGGTGTTGGAAGCATCTTTTCTATGATGATAAGGGTCTTGGTTTGCAGGTGGGGAAGCTTGGCAAAGGAAAGCCCTAGACACATGGATTGTAGCCTAAAGGAGTTGGTCACGTGACTTAGGGGCAAGTTGTTGGCGTAAAGGAGAAGACCTAGTTCTAGTAGGGCATCCATTGGCCTAAGGAAGGTTCTATAAGCTAGGAAAGGAAGGCCACAAGCCTTATGAGCAAGCTGTTGGTCTAAGGATAAGTTCGAGCATTGAGGGAAGGGCTAGTTTGTGTTTATTGACAAGCCACAGTTGAGGAAGGGTTGGGTCAAGCCCTATTTTTGCTACAAGAGGGCTAAGGATTGGCTGAAGGAGCTGCATGCCTAAGAACATGCAGGGGATAAAGGAGCCCTGTTAGGCAAGCCACAATCAAAAGGAGAGGGTTGTATCGTTGTAGATTGTTGTGCTAGGGGATCGTTGGCCAGAAGAGGAGGTCGAGGTGTTGCTGTGCATCTTGGAGGTTGACAGAGGGCTAGTTGTGGAGGAAAAACAAATCGTTGGATAACTGCCAAGCACGTAAGATTGTTGTTGGGTTGAATAAGTCTGCCATGTGGGCAATAAAGTTTGCACAATTGTTGGACAAAGGTCTGCAAATGTTGCCAAGTAAGCAACTAGATTTGTAAGAGTTTATTGTTTGTGTTTTTGTGTTCAAAGCAGTGAAGTGAACATCGCAATTAAATCGCGATTTTTTCGCTATCCCGATTTAATCGCCGATTTTTTCGCGAACCGATCTAAAAAAACAACGGCCTTTAACATGCAAATTTGATTTTTTTTTCTCATTTTTGCAGTCAGAGGTTTGCTAATAGAGCTAAGGAGAGCTAAGGAGGAGGATAAGTGATCTACAAGGGCAAGAGAGGAGAAAAGTGAAAGAATTTAACAACCCAAGCCAACAAAATTCAAATTTGGACCAAGATTCTTCAGCAAAACGTTTTTTCCAGGTATGGGCATCAAATTTGACCCATTTTTTTTGTTTTTTTCTTGTTCTTCCATGGATTTCTATCACCCATGTATTTTTCATCATTTTTTATTGCATTTGATTGTGTTTTTTGTTTTTTTTTTTAATTGAGAGGAGAGGGTTTATTTTGGTCAAAAATGCAAAAAATTGGTTGTTAAATTTATTTTTTATATTTCTTCTTGTGCTCCTAGTTTATTTCCATTATTTTTGCTTGGGTTTCAATATGTATTTTTTCCCATTATTTTTGCATTGAGTTCAGGGTTTTTTTTTTTGTGAAAAAATCAAAATGTTGCATGTAAAATTGTAATTTTTTAATTTTATTTTTAACTTGCAATTTTTCTTGTGCCCTAAGTTCAAATTTCAAAGTTCGTCTTACAGTAAAACTCAAGAGTTCAACAGATTTACAAAATGCCAAGGAAATTGGATACTTTGAGGGAATTTGGTGAACCTGATTCGGGGTTTGACTGATCAAACTTGAGTTGCAAGTTATGTGGTCAACACATGAAGCGGGGGTATACAGATTGAAATAACACCTGGCACAAGTTCCTGGACAAGAAGAAGGGCCTTGCACAAATACCAATCCAGAAATAATCCAAAGAGCCCTCAAATCATTGGAAGAAATAGAAACAACTAAACTCAGCAAGGCAGCTCTTAGGAGTCAAATATCAGGGTTTAGAGGTGACCGTGAGAATGGTAGTGATTCTTCAGTATCAGCATCTTCTACACCCAACCCCGTAGCTGTCTTCTCATATTTTGTTCCTAGAACCATTCCCGGTGCACAACCATCAAACTCCTCACTAATTAAAAAAAAGGAGAAGAAAAAAGCTGACAAGTTGTTGAACAATTGTTTCTTTGGAGTGATATTCCTTTCAGTGTTGCCAGGAACAATCCATTTTAACACGCTGCGATTGATGTTATCACTGTTGTTGGCTCAGGATACAAAGCCCCTTCATATGATGACTTTAGAGGGCGCATTCTTCAAAATGAGAAAGTTGACTGCACCAAAAGATTGGAAGAGTTAAGGGCATCATGGGAAGTCACAAGATGCAATGTGATGTCAGATGGTTGGACAGATCAAAAGGGTAGGACCCTTATTAACTTCTTGGTCAGTTGTCCCAAGGGGACAATGTTTATGAAATCTGTTGATGCATCTGCACATGTCAAAGATGCACGATTATTATGTGATTTATTGGATGTGTTCATTCTAGAGGTTGGTCCACAAAATGTTGTCCAAATCATAACGGACAACGCTACAAACTATGTTGCTGCTAGCAAAATGCTTATGGAGAGGCATCCGAGCATATTTTGGACATCTTGTGCTGCAAATTGCATTGATTTGATGTTGGAGAACATAGGAAAGATTCATTTTGTCAAAGATATAGTAGAATCATCAAAGAGCATTACAAAATTTATATATAATCATGCATCTGTGCTTCATTTGATGAGAACATTCACCAACAAGGAGGAGTTGGTGCGCCCTGCTATTACATGGTTTGTCACTAATTTCATATCTCTTCAATTCCTCTTGAATTCTATGTGGGATTTGAAGAGAATGTTTCTTTCAGAATAGTGGCATGCTTGACATACAACCCCAAACTAGAGGGAGAGGCCATCTGCAGGTTGGTTTTATATCAAGAAAGCTTCTGGGCGGGAGTGCAAGAGGTGTGCAGCATTACTGAACCTTTGGTAAAGATTCTTAGATTGGTTGATGGAGAGAAGCCCCAATGGGCTACTTGTATGAGGCCATGGATAGGGCCAAAGATGCCATTCGCAACTACTATGATGATAAGGGTGATGAGGGGTTTCAGAAACAACTTCTTGTATGGGAAGTGATTGATGACCGATGGAACAACACAATCCATCGTCCCATTCATGCTGCAGGGATCTTCTTGAACCCTGAATTTGCTTACTCATGTAGTTTCTTATTTGATGCTGAAGTCATGGATGCCTTTTTCGCTTGTGTTTAGAAGATGGTGCCATCTCCATCAGAACGTGCAGATATATCCAAAGAAATGGAGGTATACAGAATGGCAGGTGGCACATTGAGTTTTGACATGGCTATCCAGGATAGGACTACTAAAATGCCAAGTAAGATTTTGTTTGTTTCAAAATTCATTGTCTCCTCAAGTTTATGAATCATAACTCCATACTTTGCTTCAACTTTCAATTTTCGAATTTTCATTATTTTAAAAATTTTCTTATGTTTGTAACTTTATAAGTTTATCTTATTTGTTGTAACTTGTAACTTGTAGATGCATGGTGGAGGAGCTACGGTAGTAGATTACCAAAACTCCAAAATCTTGCCATTTGAATATTCAACCAAACATGTAGCTCTTCAGGATGCGAGTGCAACTGGAGTGTATTTGAAAAAATACACACCAAAAGGCACAACAGGTTAAAAACTTAAAATAATCCAACTGATTTTTTGAATTCATTAAATAATTTTTTTTTATAATTATTAATTTATTATTTATAATATATATTTTTAATTTATTAATTTATGACCCTTGTACAGGTTGGAGTCTAAGAGCCTCAATGACATGGTTTACGTCTATTACAATCTTAGATTGTGGGTGAGACAACTTGAGAGGACACCTGATATGGAGGCCATCTCTTTAGATGTGATTGACACCACTGCTGAATGGAGGGTTGAGGCTGAGATGCCTATCATGGAGTCAGCCTCCGATTGGATAGAGCAGGAGGTAGTGGAGGGGGAGGAGGACGAGGACGAGGTGACACCACCTACCCCTACTATCGGTAGAGGACGTGGTCTGCCTCCTTTAGCTCCTGGTGCTTCAGGTTATGGTGCTTCAGGTTCTAGAGCACAACAGAGTCCATTGCTAGCCCCGCTAGCTTCTTCATCTAGAGGAAAAGTTGTTACATTTTCTCGCAAGAGGGGCAGAGAAAATCAGTAGTATAGGATATATGGTGCATTCCTTTGTATATGACATTATGACTCATGATATGAGATACATTATTATATTTTTTGTTGATATTTTGAGGCTGAGTTGAGACTCGGGACTTAGTATTCAGGACATGATTCAGTTTTATATGTGATGTAGCACTAGACATGATATTACACATCTTATATATTAGTTTTTTTTTCATATTTATGTGTCAATGCATTTATTTTATGTTGTGGATGCTTTAGATATTAAAAAAATCGAAAAAAAATGAATATTTTCGTATGTGTCGATTTTTTCCCGACTTTTACCGATTTTTTTCCCGATTTTTACGATTTTCTCCCCTCGCCGATTTAATCCCGATCGCGATGTTCGCAACATTGGTTCAAAGCACTGCCACAGTGTTGATATTTGGGTAAAGAGGATTTCGAGGACAAAGCCTCAGCCGTAGGTGATTTGGTCAAAAGTATTGACCTGATATTTGGGCACTTTCTAGGGAATTGTAAAGGGTCACTACCCCTGGTATAGGAGCCCTATGAATTTTCTTATTAATGAAGTTATAAGAAATCATTTTTTGGCTTTAAACAGTGTGTTTTTGAAGTTGAGCATTTTCATTGTGTTTGTGTTTTCTAGCTAAAGCATAGACTATATCTAGAGTGCATGAAATTCTAACATGGTTTTAAAGCTACTTTGAAGAGAAGTTGGGTCAAATTGTTGTTGATTTTTCTACAATAAACACAATAGAAATCAATTTTTTGATTTGATAATTACTTCCAATGATATTCAATTAATTCTTTGATGCCACTGATATCATTAAGCAATTATACACAAAAAAATCTCCACAGCAATGTAGCAAAATCAATAGAAACAAATAAGAACATAAAGAGATAGCCATGCACAATACAGACAACAAATTTTCCTTGGTAAATCCAACCTTGGGAGAAAACCCAACAACTCTTCTTCAAGGAGAAATTCTTCTTCAACAAGGCTTACAATAAAATGTCTAGAAATCTGTGCCAAAAACCAAGTCCAAACTTTAGCCATTTCATCCTTTTTTTGCTCCCACGAGTGCCTTCTATATAAGAGAGATGATGAGTGAGTGAGACAAATAAAGTGTCACATTATGTGTATATACACAAGCCGAATGGGTGCATTTACAGCAAGGGCCACACCCTTTCTGTTAATTTACAGCAAGGGCCACACCCTTTCTGTTAATTTTCCATTGTTCTATGTTGTTACAATCACTTTAACGCAATTTTTTCTTTCAATTATCAAGAGCAATTGTAGATAGAACAATCAATGCAATAGACAATAGAAGACAATCAAGAGCAATAAGTGACACAAGGATTTGATCAAAGACCAAGTAAAAACCCCCCACGGGGGAAAACTCTTTCAAATTCTTCTTATTAGATTGTCATAAAATGTTCAGCAAAGAGAGAATACAATGTTCCAATTCACCAATCACAAGACTATCCAACAAAACCAACCAAACAATATCCAAGAGATGATCCAATAGACAAATATAATTCAGATAAAAGTTTCCAAGCCTGTGGTCAACGCGATCAACTGTTAAAAGCATCTTAGGTCATAGTTGCATAGAGCTAGTGACCATGGATGCGGCTGAACTCATGGCACTTGGGGGAGACACACACTTACCTTGCATGGTAAGGATCAGACACGCCCAAGTCATCTTTTCAGCCCATTGCCCACATGGGGAGGAACAATCCCAATAAGCCCAACTTGTGGGTAGGATGCATACTAGGGTATACTCCGCAGGGGGAGATACACACTTACCGTGAGGTAAGGATCAAATACGCCCCGAGATGACAATAGGGGAGATACACACTGGCCGTGAGGTAAGGATCAGACACACCTATTGTCCACAAGTTCTCTCAACCCTAGGAGCTCTTCGACTCAATTCCTCACCCTGGGAGCTCAGTTAGGGGGGGAAAAGCATTACTCAGTGTCCTCAATAAGCCGAGACCCTTACTCTGGAGGGTCACATCCATCAATCCAAGCTGCTCTCTGTAGACCAAGAACTTCCCTTTCAACAAAGCCTTGGTGAGTATGTCTGCAATCTGCTCATCAGTGAAAATATGATGGAGTCTCACAACTCCTCCCTACACCATGTCACATATGTAATGATATCTGATCTCAATGTGCTTGGACTTGGCATGGAACACGAGATTCTTTGCCAATCATATCCCACTGTTGTTGTCGCAATATATCACTTTCGTATCCAGAACCTGCTCAAGCAACTCTCCAAAGAACTTCCTCAACCAAACTGGGTCACAGCTAACCATGCTAGCAATAATGTATTCTAACTCGGCGATTGTTAAAACTACAGACTTTATTTCTTTCTCATCCAACATATCATCGTGGACCCCAAACTAAAGCAACACCCGAATGTGCTCTTCCTGTCAATAACATTACCAACCCAATCAACATCAGTGTAACCATGAAGTCGTACATCACAAGCAAAATATCTCGGACCAAGGTTAATCGTTCCATGCAAATATCTCAATACATGTTTGGCAGCAACCCAATGTGCATGAAGGGGCTCAATCATGAATTGACTCTAAGTGTTCACCACAAATCATATATCTAGACAGGTTTTCACAAGGAACATCAGTGCCCCAATTAATTTTCGGTACTTAGAGGGGTTCGCCAAGTCGGGGCGAACAACGTCTCCACATAACTTTTGAAATTCATCTCCATCGATGTGGCTAGGGACTTGCATTCAATCATTCCAAATCTCTCTCCGATAGCTTTACAACATATTTTCCTTGAGAAAGGAAAATCTCTCCAGGTCTTTGCCGAACCTCTAGTCCCAGAAAGTAATGCATCATACCAAGATCCTTCATTTCAAATTTAGATGCCAACTCCCTCTTACACTAGCATTAGGGGCTCACTACCTGTCAAGAATAGATCGTCAACATATAGAACCAAAATCAAAGGCATACATTGGACCACATTGAAGTATAGGTGGGTTCAACACTACTTCTCATGAATCAAAGCTTCACCAAGTAACTGTCACTATAGGCATACCAGGCTCACTCAACTTGCTTCAAACCATATAATGCTTTCTTCAACCTGCAAATGTGAGTCTTCCTATCCTTCACTTCAAATCACTGAGGTTGCTCAACATATACTTCCTATAGTATGCCATGAAGAAATGTTGTCTTTACATCCATCTAGAGAAGTGTCCATCCTTGGCTAGCGGCAAGGGCAACAATTGATCTAATAGTAGTGTAGCAAGCAATGGGAGAAAATATATCGTGATAGTCTTCTCCCTCTTTCTAAGAGAAACCTCGCGCCACGAACCTTGCTTTGTACTTCTCAATGCTTTCATCAGCTCCATGTTTGATCTTATATAGCCATTTTGAAGTTACGACAAACTTTCCCTTAGGTCTCGGCATAACATCCCATACATCATTCTCCATAATCAATTCATATTCTTCGGCCATGGCATCCTTCCAAACCTGTTATTTCACAACTTCTTCAAAAGTAGAAGGCTTAGCCTGGATCATAATGCTCATATAGCTACAACGTATCCTTGATGATGCATGGCTTCTTACTTTATCTAAAGGTCCTTTTAGCAAGCACGTATCTCTCAACATCTTGTAAAGTATCACAAAGCCATAATGGTCTCTTCCTGGTAGGGGGATCACTTGGAGGAGGAGCCAAGGTGTCCATAGGCTCCATGGGATCATCAATTATGTCCTTCTCAGATTTAGGCACAGAAGGACCTTTTAATATGTCATCATCACCGTTCTTCTCAACAACAAGAAGGTCCCTTGGCTTTCCAAGGGCAACATTTTCATCGAAATTTACATCCATGCCAAACATGAAAGTATATGGGGCAACCAAATATCTTGAGATGTCTAATGCCGGGCTTTAGACCTGTGAAGACTTCTTCGGGTGTCATTGTTTTCCAAAGCTTGATGACATACCCGGTTTTGAACATATACCGTTGTATTTACAGCGTCTCCCCAGAGGAATTTCGACAACTTTTAATCATGCAACATAGCTCAGGCAACTTCTACAATGGACCTATTCTTTCTTTCGGCCACTCCATTTTGCTTGGGGTTGTTGTTGAGAAATCTATAGGGAAATGATTAAAGTGATTTCTCTTTTCTTGATAGCTACTTGTGATGTATTTTTACTTTTTTCCTACATATAAGCTTATTTACTTATTATTATGTTTGTATATCATCGAACAACTACCTAAACAAGAAGAACAAGAACACAGAATATAGGCTACAAGCCACGGCCAAAACCTCTCCTTTTGAGAGGAAAACACACAAATCTCTTCTCTTCTTATAGATTCTTCAATTGACAAATTCCAAGACCTCCCTTCAAGACCAAGTCCAACCCTTCCAGATGATGTGCTTCCTTTTTCCAAGTCAAACCCAGTCAAATTCTTCCAATAGCACAACTTCAACCCCCTAGTTACAGAATTTCAGCCCCTATTGCAGGTCTGAAATTTTCGGCCCTCCTTGCAGTAGTTGCTGCCACACATGTGAGCTTATTTTGGCCTCCCAAGGCTTCCTCAAACCTTCGCTTGCCTTTCTCTTTCTTTTGGAGCTTGAGGACAACTTATTGTGACCTTCGCTAACCTTCTTTCTCTTCCTTCTTCAAGATCGAACCTGTAGAAGAAAAACCCTAGACCACTAGCATAAACCCTAGCCTTCCTTCGCATGTGTGAGAGAGAGAAATAGCCCAAAGACAAGTTTTCTTCATCCTCTTCTTTCTTCATTGCCTTCTTCTTCCTCCTTCGCTTGAATGAGTGAAGGATGAATGTAAGCCAAGGACGTCGAGTTTCCTCCTTTATCTAAGCTTCTCAAGGTGGATGTAGCTCCTAATTAGGCTGACTTGCCAACTACTAGGCCTACTTGGTCTTGAAGGGTATTCTGAAACTTTTAAGGACCAAAATAATTTTCTTTACAAGTTACAATGTGGCCGATGGGGTCTTCAACTTATGAAGATGACTCTTTTGACTTCTTGACCTTGGACAAACGCTAGAAGAACTCAATGGGTGTTTGACCTATAAAATAAAGAAACCCATGCTCCAAAAATAATAATAATAATTTTTCTTTCATTTTACAATATACAAGAATCAAAAGTACATGTCATATTTATGAAGACCGAACCTACTTACACATTTTTCAACAGTTGTAAGGTACAATAGTTTCCTTCTTGATTCCAGATTGCTTGAAAAAGTCAATGAACTCATTTGAAATGTACTCTCCTTCATGCTTTTGAATCCTTCCTCGGGCAATCATTCCAGTTTCCTCTTGAGTGCATTGTCCAACGAGCTCATCAAATGGCAGATGTTTATTATTGTTGCTTATAGTAGTAATGAAGGTTTCCCAAAGAGGAGGAAGACCTTGAAGAGTGATCATCACCAACTCTCTATCATATATAAACTCACCAACAATTTGCAGTTGATCCCTTAGTTGAGATACCCTCATGATATAGGATTGCACAAATTCTCCCTTAATCATTTTCAATTCATTGAGCTTATTCTTCAAGAAGAAGATATGATTCAAATTGTTGATTGATAGCATCCCAACCAACTTATCATAAATGTATTTAGAACTCTTCAAATTACCAACATAAACAAGTAAATGATCTTGCAAACCATCAATGAGAATTTTCTTAGCTTTGAGGTCACCTTTCTTGTCCCTGGACTGTTAATTTTGGACAACTAGGTCCAAACTCCATGTTGTGATGCTCAGATGAAGATGCCAATATTTTTATTGGGTTCCTCTTTCGGAGAGGTGCAAGATCGATCTAAAGATCATCTTGATCCGATGAGCAGAACATTTATTTTGAATTTATTCAAAATATGTGCAGGTCGGCCTTAAGGTTTTGTGCCCCAGCAGTTGTGTCACACACCCTCATTGATGAATATATATTAGTCAACGTTGGAGGACATTTTCACTCATCTCATCCACACACATTTCTCTCTCCTCATCTGATTGGTTTGATCACCTTGGAGGCTCCTCTCATCCACACGTGGGAAATTTCAGCAAGCAGCAATTGTTTGTTTTTGGCCTAGGGTTTCTGCAGCAACATTGACTTTGGTCAACGCAAGGTCAAACGGACCTGAAACTGTCCCAAAATTTTGATTTTCCAAATCTACATTTTTTGGCACTATTCTCGAGGTTGGATGTTGACTTTGACTTGGCTGCATTGACCAAGCTGTTGCTGCTGTTTGCGTTGACTGTTGACTGACAGCATTGACTTTTGGTTGAATTTTGGGTTGACTGTTTTGGCTGTCCTAGAGGGTTGTGTGACACTTCTGGTTGGCTGACCATATTGAGACTTTGTTGGTTGAAGCATCCTGTTGACCGTCGTAACGCACCAACACACTTATATATTTTTGGCTTGTCTTCTATCGATCTACTGGTATGTTCTATCAGCATTTTAGTTTATTGTTTATGTAATCGCTGACTGATATTGGGATAAAAAGTAAAGTTGCATCAAGCATAGAACATCTACAAAAATTTACATGGTTTCAGAGCTCAGGTGAAGACAAAGCCCTAGTTTGTAGCAATCACCGAAGAAGAGCATGGGTTCCTCTAACTACAATGGCTTTAAGGCTGATGACAAATTGACTGGGAAGGACGACTTCCATGCCTGGTAGATGACATTGGATCTTAATTTGGAAGACCAAGATGTCATAGACTATGTACAGGGTAAAATCCAAGAGCCTCCATCCACTGCAACTGCTACAGCCAAAACAAAGTACAAGAAGGGGGAAATCAAAGCAAAGTTGATGATCAGGGACTCAATTCATAAGAGTCTAGTTGCCGACATCTCTGAGCTGGGCACATCCAAGGAGATGTATGATAAGTTGGTCCACATGTTCAAGGCCAACAATGCGAATCAAGTCCTATTCTTCAAGAACCAATTGAAGAATCTGAAGAAAGGCAGGGATGAGTTTGTTCAATCATATTTTATGAAGCTGACCGAAATCAAGAATAATCTTCTGGCTATTGGGGAGACAATAGCTAATCGAGAGATGGTACTCACCGCACTTGGAGGTCTCTCATCTGAATGGCATGTATTCAACTACCATTCTCAATAATAATGTGATACCTGATTTTGACGAAGTACTATCGAGATGCGTACAAGAAGAGACAAGGATGAAGGAATATGAAAATGAAGGAAATGTTGCCTTCACTACTCATTCTAAGAAGAAGGAACTTTGGTGGTACAAGGAACAAAGGAAGAGCAGGGGCCCAAGCAAAGAAGGGCAAGTGTTACACGTCACAAGCCAGGTCACTATGCTAGAGAAGGATTCTCCCGATGATGATGACAACAACAACAACCGGAGGAATGGCAATCAAAGAAACAACAGGTTCAAGGGGAAGAGGAAGGCTCCCTCCAGCAAAAATGGTCAACCTTTCAAAAGGTCGAGAAATTCCAGGTATGAGGAATCAAATGTTGTTGATAAAAGAAATGAATTCATTCTTGTATCTGCCCTCTCTGCTGCATCTCCACCCGACACTATGGATGTCTAGTTGATAGATAGTGGTGCCTCAAGGGACATTACTGGGTTCAAATAAGCACTTTCTGATATGGTTGAGAAGGATACTAATATGGAAATTATCCTTGGAGACAATGCCAGATATCTCGTGAAAGGGATAGGGATTGTGACCCTCCACTTGTCTAGAGGTCAAGTCCTCCGCTTGCAGGATGTACTCTATGTACCCAATTTGAAGAAGAACATCGTGTCTATCTCCGCAATGGAAGACAAAGGTTTCAATGTGGCATTCATTGATGGTAAGGTGCGCATTTGGAAGGATAATTTCAAGGAAGCTATCACAATTGGGTTTAGAGTTGATACACTCTACCAGGTTGGAGGAAGTCCACTGGGAGCGATGACGTGTGATACTATCCGACAAACTGAACTATGGCACCAGAGGTCTGGACACCTTCACTACAAGGCCCTTCCCGAAGCAAGGAAGGTGGTGACGAGGATGCCCGAGTTCTCAAATAATCATGAAGGTGTATGTCAGGGTTGTGCCGAAGGAAAGCATACAAGGGGACCTTTCCCCTCAAGTGTCATAAAGACATCTGGTGTTTTGCAATTGATACATTCTGATCTTTCTGGTATGCTGCCCGTGACATCCTTGGGAGGATGTTCTTATTATATGACACTCATAGATGACTTCTCTCGCAAAACCTGTATATACTTATTGAAGAAGAAGGATGAGGCTTTCATGTGGTTCCATACCTTCAAAGCCTTGGTGGAAAATCTGACAGGGAAGAAGATCAAGATATTGAGGACCGATAATGGCATTAAATATGAGATGAACAAGTTCAAGAATTTTTGCAGAGAAGTTGGCATCAAGAGGGAGACCACAATTGTCTATACTCCCGAGCTAAAATGGCGTTGCTGAACAAAAGAACATGATCATTGTGGACGCTGCCCATGCCATTCTATGTGACCACGGTCTACCAAAGTTTCTGTGGGGAGAAGTTGCGAACGCTGCTGTGTACGCTGCTGTGTACATACAAAACCGATGCCTGCATTCCGCTCTGGACTCCAAAACTTCCAAAGAGGTTTTCTCTGGTAAGAAACTTGGCGTCTCACATTTTAGAGTTTTTGGATGTCTTGTTTATTTTCATGTGCCAAAAGAGAAGAGGAGCAAGCTGGATGCTTCTGGGAATAAGGGAATGTTTTTGGGCTACAACGAAACTTCGAAGGCCTATAGAGTCTATCTGCCTGGTCAAAGGGAAGTAGAGATATGCCACGATGTTACCTTTGACGAAGATGCTTCCCTCAGGAAAGTAGTCAATCTTCCGAGATCTGAGGAAGATCATGAAGCAAGGCCTGGAAATCAAGGAGAATCGAAGGATGAGACGATGCCCGATGTTGAAGGACCGATGGACCAGATTGATCCACCTCCTTCAATGGGGAAGAGACCATCATGGCTCAGAGACACTCTCGAGGATGCCGAGGGACATATGGCCCCAAGGGGGACATTCCACGAAAGCAAGAAGCCAATTAGATACCAAGGGTATCTAGCAACCATGAGTGTTATCGTACAATCTGAACCTGGATCTTTTGAGGAAGTCGTAAAGCATCAAGTTTGGAAGGATGCTATGCACAAAGAGTATGAGTCCATAATGAAGAATGATATCTGGGATGTGGTTCCAAGACCAGAGGACAAAGCAGTTGTCACCTCGGAATGGCTCAACAAGATCAAGCATGGATTTAATGGAAGTGCTGAAAAGTTCAAGGCAAGATTCGTTGCCCGTGGCTTCTCTCAAAAAGAAGTCGTAGACTATGATGACAGATTTGCACCTGTGCCCTGATATACCACCATCCGATCTATCATAGCCCTTGCTACTATGCAAGGCTGGAGTCTTCATCAAATGGATGTGAAGAACGAATTTCTGCATGGTGCAATAAAGGAAGAGGCGTACGTGGACCAACCTTTGGGGTTCGAAGTCCAGGATTGGGACACCCATGTCTGCAAGTTGAAGAAACCCCTCTATGGGTTGAAGCAAGCACCCAGAGCTTGGTACGAGAGGACAAATAGCAACCTGATGAAGCTAGGCTTCACTCATAGTAATGTTGATCCAAACCTTTACTTCAAGGTTGATAGAGAAAAGCCTCTCATCTTGGTGTTGTATGTGGACGACCTCTTCCTAACAAGTGCTGACCCTCTCATTCATCAGTGCAAGAGGGAGCTCGCTGCTGAGTTCAAGATGAAGGACCCAGGACTGATGCACTACTTCCTAGGCCTAGAGGTCTAGTAGAGACCTGGCGAGATTTTCCTTTCTCAAGGAAAATACATTGTGAAGCTTTTGGAAAGACTTGGTATGGTGGACTGTAAGTCCGTGTCGACACCGATGGAACTCAACTTTAAGAAGTTGAGTGGCAACGCTGCTAGGCCTGTGCTAGCAAATCCTACTGAGTATCGTCAACTCATAGGGGCCCTGATGTTCTTAGTGAACACCCGTTCGGACGTATGTTTTGCAGTGAACACTTTGAGTCAATATATGGTTGAGCCTCATCACTTTCACTGGATTGGTGCCAAGAATATTTTGAGATATCTTCGGGGCACGATAAACCATGGGTTGAGATACACTGCCGAGAGCATGACACTCCATGGATATATTGATGCCGATTGGGCTCGCAGTGTGGTGGATCGTAAGAGCACATCAAGATGTTGCTTCACACTTGGTTCTGCTTCGATATCATGGATGACTAGGAAGTAGAAGTCGGTGGCTTTGAGCACCGCGGAGGCTGAATACATTGCAGCAAGTATGGCCTGTTGTGAAGCAGTTTGGTTGCAAAAGCTCTTCAGTGAGCTATTCGGACATGTGCTAGATACCACCGTGATACTCTGTGATAACCAGAGTGGGATTCGGTAGTCCGAGAATCCCGTGTTCCACGATCGATCTAAGCATATTGATATCAGGTACCACTTTATCTGGGATATGGTACAGCGAGGCGCCATAAGGCTCAATCATATAGGAATTGATGAACAGGTCGCGGATATTCTCACAAAGCCCCTGGGGAAGGTCAATTTCCTAACCTTCAGTGAGAATCTTGGTATCGTGGAACAACCCTATGCTGAGGGTCATGTTCAACGATGAGCTCTGGGAGCTTTGGGGGGATTTGGGGATAGCTTCTCGGAGCTATAAGAAACCACAAGGCTAGGCTTGCCAAATCTTGTTGGTGTGCTTTTGCCCCACCGTTATGATGATTGAGTTGGTTCACCTCTCATTATCTGTGCCCCGTATGCATCCTACCAACAGAGTTCAAGGCTCATGGGAAGTACCTCTCATTTGGCCAGTGAGGTGGGAAAAGCTAGAGACTAGTAGCAAAGACTGATGGATGCATCAGAGATTGTCGTACGCTCTATCTAGGATGGCACAGTCCAACCACTTGATCTGGGATCAAGCATGCTGAGGTTTCAGACCTCCAACTGACTTCGGGTCAGGTAAACCAACTTCGGGTTGGTATGAGACTCTTTGTGAGTCCTATAGAGGTAAACCAACTTTGGATTGGTATGAGACTCTTTGTGAGTCCTATAGAGGTTTCGAACCTCTGGGCTGAATTTGTCAGTCGAGAATGATGTCTTTGTGACTGACCCACTTCTGTTCTAAAATAAAGAAGCCAACGAAGCAAGTTACGGCGTGATGACGCACGATGTTTGGATTGCACAAGTGGATGGAGTTCTCCCTAGTTGAGAGGCAGTGTTAATTTTGGACAAACTAGGTCCAAACTCCATGTTGTGATACTCAGATGAAGATGCCAATATTTTTATCTAGTCTTTAGTGCGACTTTTTGAAGGCTTTTACGGTGGCTTTTTCCGGTATAATTTCTCTAAAATCCGGTAGGAATTTATTGAACAGAGAAGTTTGATTGCTAACCTTGCACAATCGAAATGCCCTTGGGGTTTTTGAGGGTGCTGAATCCATATATAGAGTCAAAAAACCAGTTTAAATAACAAGAACCAAGATTTTACCTCAAATTTTTTCACCGGATTCCGGTACCTGAAACTCCAAAAAGTCGCACTAAAGACAACTCCTATTTTTATTGGATTCCTCTTTCGGAGAGGTGCAAGATCGATCTAAAGATCATCTTGATCCAATGAGCAAAACAGTTATTTTGAATTTATTCAAAATATGTGCAGATCGGCCTTAAGGTTTTGTGCCCCAGCAGTTGTGTCACACACCCTCATTGATGGATATATATTGGTCAACATTGGAGAACATTTTCACTCATCTCATCCTCACACATTTCTCTCTCCTCATCTGATTGGTTCGATTACCTTGGAGGCTCCTCTCATCCACACGTGGGAAATTTCAGCAAGCAACAATTTTCTTTTTTCGGCCTAGGGTTTCTGCAGCAACGTTGACAAGCGTTGACTTTGGTCAACGTAAGGTCAAACGGACCTGAAACTCTCCCAAAATTTCGATTTTCCAAATCCGCATATTTTGGCACTATTCCCGAGGCTGGACGTTGACTTTGACTTGGCTTTGTTGACCTAGCTATTGCTTCTGTTTGCATTGACTATTCACTGACAGTATTGACTTTTGGTTGAATTTTGGGTTGACTGTTTTCGCTGTCCTAAAGGGTTGTGTGACACTTCTAGTTGGCTGACCATATTGAGACTTTGCTGGTTGAAGCATCCTATTCACCGCCATAACGCACCAACACACTTATATATTTTTGGCTTCTCTTCTGTCGATCTAATGGTATGTTCTATCAGCATTTTACTTTATTGTTTATGTTATTGCTGACTGATATTGGGATAAAAAGTAAAGTTGCATCAAGCATAGAACATCTACAAAAATTTACAACTTGATTTTAGCAGAAGTGTGAAAATTCGATAAACTCGAATCCCTACTGCAACAAACTAATATTACTTCTTCTACTTGTTAATTCCATGCAAGTTATTTACTATTTTAAACTGTAAATATCTAAGTAAATACAACTGCAGACTTCATTAATTAAATTATATGCGGAAACAAGAATTGAGCAAAAAGAAAAGTCACACACACAGAATTTGACACTGTTGTTTTGGACTAGTGCCCCTGGAAAAACCCAATGCGGGAAAACCGGTGCAACAATTGAGGGTTTGTATTATTAAGTAGTAGTTATGAATACAATATAGGATGCCTTTCTGGCCATCCAATACAGAGAACCTGACTGGCAGAAAAATTAGTGAGAAATACCTCACACTATCACTGGTGATCCGACACTGATCTAGCTGCGAAATGGCTAGCCCCAAGCTGCCTCTGTGCAGTCACTGCACAGCTCTACGTCACAACAGATAGGGACTGCATCATTCCCGTTCGCTGACCAATCTGCTGGCTGGATGCTTGATCTTCTAGACCTCCGATCTCACCGTGGCTCCCAGCACTGAAACTGATCTGACCATCATCAACTTTGTGGATCTCCTCATAGGCTCAGCACTGCCCAATGTGGCCCTTACGCTGCCTCTTCTGGATCTCTCTTTGCCTTCTCTGCGTTCTATCCCCGGCTTAGGAAATCTCTAACCGGAAAACTATCTCTGCCCCTCACTGCAAGAAATCTCCTCGATGATCTCTCTGGCAATTGCTGCGTTGCTCACTTGAGAAATCGATCGCCTGATCTCACTCGATGTGTCTTTCTGAATGCCCATCGAAGTCCTCCTTATAATCTTCTCGATAAGAAATCAACAACACAAATTAGATTCTAATCAATGGCTCAAATCATATTGACTCTATCTCCGTCTTTTTCTAGAAGATTCACACCTAGTTCTATTAATACACTTTAAATTATTTTAATTTCATAATTAATTATTTTAATAAAACCTCCTCCGAGTGGAATTTCCCAAAACGATTTATGGGTATTCTGGAATACCTGTGTCTTAGCCTCCCTACAAATTTTGAGGCTTAGAGCACATCCAATGCTACCATAAATCAATAAGAAGCATTCGTCGAAGGCTCAGGTGCCTTTCCTTGCACATATTCCAAAACATCGTTGTCATCTAATATAACTGCCAACCTGATTTTCCATGTAGCAAAGTTAGATGAGTCACCCAACTTCTCATTATCCTTGAAATAAGAGGTAGACTTCTTGACCAAATTAAATAGTCTCCTTCAGATTCTTTCAAGAATGATTGCCCTTTATCTCTTGTCTCCTTGGGATTGTCTTCACCTTAGCTCTGATACATGTTAATTTTCCACTATTCTATGTTGTTACAATCACTTTAGCCCAATTCTTTACTTTAATTAGCAATCCTTCAACACTGTTTATTCTTTTAATTATCAAGAGCAATAAGAGACAAGAACTTGATCAAAGAAGAGGGGAAAACCCTTTCTAATTCTACTTCTTATTAGATTGTCATAAAATGTTCAGCAAAGAGAGAGTAGAATGTTCCAATTCACCAATCACAAGACTATCCAGCAAAACCAACCAAACAATATCCAAGAGATAATCCCAATAGATAGATATGATTCACATCAGCGTTTCCAAGCCTATGGTCAATGGTCAAAGTTTGTGGTCAACTGTCAAAAGTATCTTAGGTCACAATCGCACGGAGCTAGTGACCATGCATGTGGATGAAGCTTTCCAACCGTAGCAAGCACCCTATCATGCGAGCAGCTACAACCGAGAATTTCCTATTCCAACCTTGCAGCTACAAATCAAAATCCCTTCTTCACACAAGAAAGCTCAGACCCTGCAATTTCGGACCTATACGAACCAATTTCGCAAACCAAACTCAGACTTGTGAAGCCAAAACAAAGAAGAGAGAGAAGAAGATGCTTGTTGTTGATGTCCAAATGAGGGTCACTTGACTTGTATTTATATGCTTCCAAGGGTGTCCAATTTCTCTTTAAAGTTGACCTATACTTTTGTGCACATATAGTTTTCCTCCTTAAAAAATACATTTTTCCTTAACCAAATTAAATTCTTCCACGAGCTAGGAGGGGTCTTTCTTGACTAAGAAGACTGTCCAAAGGAGGGAATTTTTCCTCGAGCTACCAAATTGTTAATTTTAGATAACCATGGTATGTTCTATGCTTAATGCATTTTTACTTCAATCTTTCTTATAGGCCTAATTCAATTTAGCAATCACATAAACATGAAAGTAAAATGCTGATAGAACATAATAATAGATTAACAGAAGACAAGCCAAATAATGTTGATCAGATTTTACAATTCTTCTTGTCCAGCAAAGATAGAGAGTGATGTGCGTTACGACAATCAACAGGATGCATCAGCCAGCAAAGTCTTTCTCAACATCAGATCAGCCAACCTTCCAAGTGTCACACACACCCCTCAAAGACAGCTCCAATAGTCAATGCAAGTCAACAAAAGAATTCCTCATCCAGATTTCCGACATTATTCATATTTCCGGCATCCAGATTTTCGGCATCATCCATATTTCCGGCATCCATATCCACACGTGGGAGAGAGAGAAGCCTCTTCTAGGCTGCACGAACCAATCAGATCATGAGGAATGTGTGACACATCTATTAGGTTTGTGAGCCTACATTACAAATCTGGCCAACCTTGCACATGTGTGGAAAATAAAATCAAAATATATGTTCGACTCATCCAAACAAGATGATCTTTAGACCAATCTTGCACCTCTCTGAAAGAGGAATCCAACAAAAATATAATCATCATCATATGAGCAGTGCAACCTAGAGTTTGGAAATAGTTGCCCAAAATTAATACTCCATCTCAACTAGGCAGAACTCCATCTGTCCACTTGTGCCATCCAGAGATCAGTACCATAGTGTACTATCATATATCATCGTGCGTCATCCTGCCGTAACTTGCTTTGCTGGATCTTCTTCGCAAATAGATAAAAAACGTGAGTCACAAAGACATCAAGCTCTGCTGACCCGAAGTCAGCTTAGAGGTTAAAACCTCTCTTGGACTCAAAAAGAATCTCATACTTACCCGAAGTTAGTTTACTGACCCGAAGTCAGTTTAGAGGTAAGAACCTCATCAGACTTGATCCCAGATCAAGGTGTTGGCCACGTGCCATCCTAGACATAGAAAGTACAGTAATCTCCGATGCATCCATCGGTCTTGCTATTGGTCTCTATCCACATTTCCCACCTCATTAGCCAAATGAGAGGTACTTCCCATGAGTCCGAAACTCCATGGGTAGGATGAGTACAGGGCATAGATCAAAGAGAGGTGAACCAACTCAATATCGTAACGGTGGAGCAAAAGCACAATAAGGTTCGGCAAGCCTAGGCCTGTGTGTGCTTATAGCTCCAAGAAGCTATCCCCAAGCCCCCTGAAGCTCCCAGAGCTCATAGTCCAACTCAAGCAGAACCCTCACAATAGGGTCTTTCTACAATTCCAAGCTTCTCACGGAAGGTTAGGAACATGACCTTCCCCAGGGGCTTCGTGAGAATATCTGCGACCTGCTCATCAGTTCCTACGTGATCGAGCCTTAGGGCGCCTCGCTGTATCATGTCCCAGACAAAGTGGTACTTAATATCAATATGCTTGGATCGATCGTGGAACACGACATTCTTAGAAAAATGAATCCCACTTTGGTTATCAAAAAGGATAACGGTGGTATCTAGCACATGTCCGAACAACTCACTAAAGAGCTTTCTCAACCAAACAGATTCACAACAGGCCATACTCGCCGCAATGTATTCGGCCTTAGTGGTGCTTAAAGCCACCGAATTCTACTTCCTGCTCATCCAAGATATCGAAGCAGAACCCAAGGTGAAGCAACATCCAGATGTGCTCTTGCGATCCACCACACTGCCATCCCAATCGGCATCAGTATATCGATGGAGTCTAAAACTCCCGGCAGTGTATCTCAACCCATGGTTGATTGTGCCCCGAAGATATCTCAATAGATTCTTGGCACCAATCCAGTGAATGTGATGAGGCTCAACCATATGTTGACTCAAAGTGTTCACTGCAAAACATATGTCCGGACAAGAGTTCACTAAGAACATCAGGGCCCCACGAGTTTTCGATACTCGGTGGGATTTCCCAGCTTGGGCCCAGCAACGTTTCCACACAACTTCTTAAAGTTGGGTTCCATCAATGTCAACACAGACTTATAGTCCACCATACCAAATCTCTCTAGCAACTTCACGACATATTTTCCTTCAGAAACGAAAATCTCGCCTGGCCTTTGCCAAACCTCCAAGCCTAGGAAGTAATGCATCAGTCCTAGGTCTTTCATCTCAAACTCGGAATGAATGAGAGAGTCAACACCTGTTAGGAAGAGATCGTCCACATAGAGAACTAGAATGAGAGGCCTTTCTCTATCAACCTTCAACCCATAGAGGGCTTTCTTCACCCTGCATACATAGGTGTCTCTATATTGGACTTCGAACCCCAAAGGTTTCTCCACATAAACCTCTTCCTTTATTGAACCATGCAAAAAGGCAGTCTTCACATCCATCTGATGGAGACTCCATCCTTGCATTGTAGCAAGGGCAATGATAGATCGGATGGTGGTATAGCGGGCGACAGGTGCAAATATATCATCATAATCTATGCCTTCTTTTTGAGAGAAGCCTCGGGCAACAAATCTTTCCTTGTACTTTTCAACACTACCATCAGAAACATGCTTGATCTTATGGAGCCATTTCGAGGTGACAACAGATTTGTCCTCCGATCTCGGGACCACTTCCCAAACATCATTTTTCATAATGGACTTATATTCTTCGTGCATAGCATCCTTACAAACTTGATGCTTTACGACTTCTTCAAATGATCCAGGCTCAGATTGTGCAATTGTACTCATGGTTGCTAGATACCCTTGGTATCTATTCAGCTTCTTGCTTTCACGGAATGTCCCCCTTGGGGCAATATGTCTCTCGGCATCATTGAGACTATCCCTAATCCATGAGGGTCTTCTCTTATTTAAAGGAGGTGGGTCAATAAAATCCATAGGTCCTTCAACATCGAGCATCGGTTCAACCTTCAGTTCAACCTGCTTCCCTACTTCTTCATCTTCTTTATCTTCCTTGGAGCTAGGAAGATTTCTTACTTTCTTGAGGGCAACATCTTCATCGAAGGTGACATCATGGCATATCTCCACTTCTCTTTGACCAGGCACGTAGATTCCATATGCCTTTGAAGTTTCACTGTAGCCCACAAACATTCCCTTCTTTCCAGAAGCATCCAACTTGCTTCTCTTTTCTTTCGGCACATGAAAGTAAACAGGACAACCAAAAACTCTAAAATGAGAAATATCAGGTTTCTTACCAGATAAAACTTCTTCGGGAGTCTTGGAGTCCAAAGCGGAATGTGGGCATCTATTTTGAACGTACACAATAGTGTTTGCAGCTTCTCCCCATAGAAACTTCGAAAGACCTTGGTCACATAGCATGGCGCGGGCAGCTTCCACAATGGTCCTGTTCTTTCTTTCAGCAACACCATTTTGCTCAGGAGTATACACAGTTGTGGTCTCCCTCTTAATGCCAGCTTCACTGCAAAAGTCATTTGACTCATAATCGGACCCATTGTCGGTCCTCAAAACTTTGATTCTCTTATCAGTTTGATTTTCCACCAAGGCCTTGAAGGTACGAAACCATTTGAATGCTTTGTCCTTCTTCTTTAAGAAATATATCCAGGTCTTGCGGGAGAAGTCATCTGTAAAAGTCATGTAATAGGAACATCCCCCAAGGATGTCACGAGTAGCATACCAAATGTATCAGTTGCAAGATATCAGTTGTCTTTGTGACACTTGAGGGGAATGGTCCCTTTGTATTCTTCCCTCCAGCACAACTCTGACATATACCTTGATGATCATCATTAAATTCAAGCATCACTGTCACCACCTTCCTTGCTTCGGGAAGGGCTTTGTAATGAAGGTGTGCAAACCTCTGGTGCCATAACTTTGTTTGAAGAGTTGTATCACATGCAATAGCCCCCAATGTAATTCCTCCAACTTGGTAGAGTGTATCAACTCGAAAACCAATAGTAAGAGCTTCTTTGAAGTTCTTCTTCCAGATGCATACCTTTCCATCAACGAGTCTCTCTCTGAGTGAGTTGACAGAGAGGTACAATTTCCAATTTGCAATTTGTCAATGGCAAAGGGAGCAGCGCAGTAGCAACTTCAACGCAGACCAGTTTTTGGTTGTTGGTGCATAAAGCATCAGAAGAAGGAAGAAGAAGCATACTGAGGGAATTTCTTGGCCAAGAAATTCTGATTTCCTGTGCAGAAGCAGCGCGATCGAGATTTTTTGGCTTTCTCCAGCAAGGAGGGCGTAGATCCAGCTGCGCAGAGGGTTAGAGCTAGCAGTTTGACATTTGGTTGGGTGAGATGCCAGCCACTGGGTTGCATGATCAAGATCGGTTGGAGGGTGCCTCCAACTATGTAATCTGGAAGGCAAGGATCTCCTTCCTTCAAGATGAGCATGATCTCAAGACCTTCATTGTCAGTGTGGTAGTTGTCCCCGCAGATGCAGATCCACTGAAGGCCTACAAGAAATATATGGCTAAAGCTAAAAGGTTGATCCTCGACAAATTGAGGGATCACATTATCTCACATATTTCTGGCAAAGGGGTTGCCAGAGATTTGGGATGCATTGTCTATGCTATACAAGGGGTCTTCCGAGCAGCGGAAGATGTTCCTGGAGGAGAAGATGTGATCTACAACGATGCAAAATGGAGAACGCATAGGTCTGTTCCTATCGAAGCTTTAGGATGTTCGAGATCAGCGAGCAGTTGTAGGGTCAGCACCTCAGGCCACGGAGATGGTCAGATTGGCTCTGAATTCCGTTTCTAAAGGATGGCAAGTCTTTGTCAAGAGTATTCTGGGCAGAGAGAAGTTGTCGGACTAGGAAGGGATGTGGGCAGCTCTTCAGCAGAAAGAGATGAGGAGAGACTTAGTCTGATTAAAATAATTAAAGTATATTAATATAAATGGTGTGAAACTTCTAGAAAAAGACGAAGATCGAGTCAATATGATCTAAGCCGTTGATTAGGTTTTAATTTGGGTCGTTGGTTATACAGCGAGAACGTTATAAGGACTTCGATGGGCTTTTGGAAGATACACCGAGAGTCTAGAGATTGAATTGTTGATTTTTGTAGCATCCGAAAGAGTTCCAAGTCTCAAACTTTGCAGGGAGGCTAGGACAACAACATTCAAAAGAACCCAGAAACTGTATGTGAAAATTCCACTCAGTTCATGACTTATTAAAATAATTAATTATTTTAATAAAGACCCTAAGTCTAAAATTAGGGAAATGAAATAATTAAAGGGTATTAATTAGTCAGAGTGTGAATCTTCTAGAAAACAAGGATCAAGTCAAGTTTTAATCTTAGCCATTGATTAAACTTCTAATCTGGGTCGTTGTTTCTTTAACAAGAAGATTATAAAAGAGGGCTTGAGGCCCATCTGGAAAACAAGTTGGGCATACACTCAGTACCCGAAGGAGATCAATTTTGAAGTAAGAGAATTCGATTTCAGAGGGAGAGTTGCAGGGCGAAGAGTTTGCAGAAGCAGAAGGAGGAGGGAGTCAAAAGTGATTGAGATCAAGGACAGAGGGCAGCAGTGGGCCACTGGAGGCAACTTGAGGCTGCAGCGCAGAGAACCCATGTAGTCGCTACGCAGACTTAGGCAGTCTAACGTTGGGACTGTGCAGAGAAACACGCAGACAGGCACAGGAGCCAACAAAGGTTGATCAAGGTGTTAGAGAATTGTTTGAGGGAGCTAGGAATTCTGTCTCAGGTGTTTCAGATTTTATCTGCCAGTATATTTCCTTGTAAAGATATCATTTGTGGAAGAATTAATAAAATCCTCATCTACTGCACTGGTTTTCCCACATTGGGTTTTTCCGGGGACAAGTGTCCAAAAATAACTGTGTACATGTGATTGATTCGTGTGCTTATGTTCTTTATTGTTTATTTCTCTGCATATGTATTTGTGAATTTTGCAGTAGTATTTATTTCGATATTTGCCGGAAGATTTATGAAAAATAACTTATTGAAATAATAAGTAGGAGGAATAAATCTATCAATGCAACTGTATAGCTTTCAGATTGAAAATTTCACATGGTCTCAGAGACATAGATGAGTAACAAGAAGGGAGAATCAACTAGTGAACGAAATTCTACTGTTGCCGCAGCAGCGCAGAAGGGTTCACGCAGTTCTCCAAGAAGGGAATGAAGTGTTACACACCATGTTAAACACACACATGGTGTATGAGAAAGATAAACACATACACACACAAGAGACACAACACACAATGAAGGATAAGCATGAGGCTTTCTTATTTTTCCATTATACATGATGTACATTTATAATACAATGGTGTGACTCTTGGTTTCATATTCCAAGGTCACTTGGACTCCATTGTGACTTTTCGCATTCCACACCTACCCATGTAGGATTAGGTGTTCCAACATCCCCCTTAATCCGAAGGGGTATGTGTGAGTCCAAGAAAAGAGTTGTAATACAAATCTGCAAAGTATACATGGCAGCACTTGGGCTGAATCAACTCTCTGAAATGTTGGAAAAAAGAGGTGGTTTAAGGATGACCACCAACACTAGAACACAAAACTTGTTGCAGTTCCCAGAACTCTTCCAAAACTGGCAAGAAGCTGAAAGCTTCTGCTAGAGGAATTGTCCCTCATAAAAAAAGGAGACCTTCAACCTAAAAGAAGGGAGGTCTACTACCTGTGATGGTTTTAGGATTACCAACAACTCTAGAATGTGAACGTGGATGAGACTCAGCAAAATGGCCGAAGAAGGTGAAGCCTGCAAGAAATGTTATCATATGTGAAAGGAGACCTTTAACCTAAAAGAGGAGGTCTACTACTGTGTGATGGTTTTAGGTTATCCACACCAACCAAAGATGATGGTTTAAGGTTGTCCACCAGCAGAAGGCATGCTCATGGGCATGCGTGTCTGCAGCTACATCTGCGAATGCGGGAATGAGTTGTGACTTGAGCTTGTGAACTGTGCTGTGTGCTCTGTGGCTACAACTCTGAACATGGAATGAGAGATTGTGGCTCAGGCTCGCTTGATCTGTCGTCGAAGCTTGTACATGACCACCATTTTCCCCCTTGTCAGGGACAAGGTGAGATGATGGCGAAAACTCAACTGCAAGTTTGCTCAATATTCGTGAACATGTTCTGACATGTGACTTAAACATCTTCTTGGCTGCTGATGCCCATTGCCAAGAAGCGATCCATCCAAGATGAATCTTGGTTCTTGCAGGAGGCTTGTTTCTGAAGCATCTGTCTGAAGAATGGGTGTACGGAAGCACGGTGCTTGCATGGATGAAGATCAAGCTCGTGATCTCTTTCTGCTGTCTCCCAATAACTGCGATCACGGTGTTCAGCATTTACTGTCTGTTATTTTGTTGTGGAGGGCCGGATCTCGACAGTGCCAGGTGAAGCTGTCACACGGGGAATCGGCACTCTCGTATGATGGGCTTGGTGTAGTACGGAATATGAAAGGACACGTTACATCGTAATGAAAGACAGTTCGGAGTGCTTGTTGCACCCAAGCTCTTCAGTACGATGATGGGCAGTGGAAGGCACACATGATCTACTTGTCTGCATGTAAATCATTTGGGTCTGTTCTTTCTGTGCAGTGAGGTCATGCAATCTTCAAATGAGGTTTTTCTAAGGGACTCTTTTAGTACAGAGTTTGTTTTATTACTGGTGAGTTTCCAAAACATAAAACTCTGAGAGAAATCACTAACCAATGCATCTAGCAAACAACTTTGAATGTTACAAAGAGCATTCTTGCTCATTTTTATCATGTCATCAACATTGGAATGAATGAGGTTATTCCACAACTCTAATGCCTCATTGATTTTAGCCATTTTCAACAACTTAGGCTCAAAAAATGAAGGGGTGTCGGCTTCAACCGAAAATGCACCCGTTTACAGTGTGATGCAACTTAATTTCAATAAATACAAATGACTCAAGAGAACTTCCAACTATGGAATTCTCAAAGTACAAAATCTTCTCTTCAAATGATGGAGGACAATCAACAATTTTTCCAACAACTCAAATTCACTGATTCCAACTATGAATGAAGAGGCAATATAATGTCACTTCAATACAATATTTCTGCAAAATATTTGTATGAATGTGCAGCAAAAACAACTGTGCAAGAAGCCTTTAAGGCAGCTGATTTTTCTTAAAAGAGTTGTTTTCAAAATGAGGACCAATCTTCAATGTCTTCACATATAAATTTCTTCAGAAAATCAACCTTTTATCAATGCCACAAATCACAATGCAAAACTCTTTTCACTATGTATTCAGTCCATCTACTTCATATGCCATTTCTGCTGTTTACTTTTTCTCTTCCTCTCTCTCTGCTGGGATTTTAAAAAAAAAAAAAAGGGATTAATTGAAATGGGAATTAATTAAAGGGAGGGGGAAACAAACTTAAGGGAAATTTTTATTTATTTATTTTATTATTTTAAAAGGGATTAATAAAAAATGAGGGGATTTTAATTGTAAATAAAAAATGGAAATTTTTTAAAATGCAAAGACCGAATGGCCAAGAGAGTGAGAATTAAAAAAAAATTAAAAGAGGGTTGGCCGAGGGCCGAAAGGGGAGGGGGAAGATCTGCGTAGAGGCCGTGGGAAAGGGAAGTAGCAGGGTTAGGGATGCACGGGGGAGCGTGGTGAGTGGGGAGGTGAGGGTGTAGGCTACAAGGGAGGGAGTAAGGGATCGAGCGTAGGGAGCATGCGGAGTGTTGGGGCCGTGAGGTAGAGGGGTGTGGGAGAGTAGGGGGGTGTGGAGTTTGAGTGTGCGTGGAGAGGGATGCGGGTTGGGATGGGTAGTCGAGGGGTAGGGCAGAGTTTTAAATTAAAATAAACGGTGGGGGGGGCAGGCAGAGCCCGTGGGAGAGTAATGGAAATAGAGCGGGTAGGGAAATGACAGATGCCGGAATGTGTGGAGCGGTCGGGTTAGTGAGAGCGTGAGTGGTGTAAGGGGGCTGCGTTAGGGTGAGAGGGGTGTTTGCAGAGCGTAGTGCAGAGGGCGGAGGGTAATGGCGTAGGGAGAAGGTTGTAGCGTAGGGAAGGTGGAGCGATAAGGGTGTAGTGTAATGGGTGAGAGCGGATTACAGCGCACAGGTGTGAGGGCCGAAGGCAGAGTTTGCCTAGAGATTTTTTTTTTTTTTTGAATGAAACAGCAAAGTAGAATAGCAGAGGACAGCAGGAAATTTATGGCAGAATGCTTTTCAAGAAATATACAGCAGAAGAATTTGCAGAGATTGCCAATAAAACTTCGAAATTTTTCCAGTAGCCTAGCAGCAGAGAAATGGACTTTAAAATGCAGAATTTTCCAGAAGATTTCAGCGGTAAAAACCCAGAGATTTGCACAAATTTTTCAATGAAAAACTCAGAAATTTTTCTTTCAGAAACCCTCTTTAAACAGTATTTTCAGCAGCTCTCCAAAATGCAGAATTTAAAAGTCAGAAATTGCAGAATAATGTGCAATGAGAAAACCTTCAGATGCGCAGTGCTACTTTTCTTCAAAACCACTGCTGCTCTTCTTCAAAACACCTTCCAAATGCGGCAAAATGTCTGCTGCAGAAAATCTTTAAATGCTGCAAAAATGCCAAGAATTTTGCAGATATGCACAGGCCATAAACACAAATGGCTCACTCAAGGTTGAGTTGGTTATGAACTTCTCAACTCTGATACCATGTTAAGCACACACATGGTGTATGAGGAAAATAAACACACACACACACAAGAGACTCAACACACAATGAAGGATAAGCGTGAGGCTTTCTTATTTTTCCATTATACATGATGTACATTTATAATACAATGGTGTGACTCTTGGTTTCACATTCCAAGGTCACTTGGACTCCATTGTGACTTTTTGCATTCCGCACCTACCCATGTAGGATTAGCTGTTCCAACAAGAAGCATAACAGAACAGATGGATCACGATGTCTCTTTTTGGCATCTAGACTTGAGGAAGAATTTGCTTGCGTATCAAGCACTGCTTCCTCTAATGTCTGGTATATTGACATTGGAGCCTCTACTCACATCACTGGAGTATGGGACTGTTTTTTCGACTACCAAGAAGAGTAGATGAATTTTGAAATAACCATGGGTAATAAAGCAAAATGCACCCCTATTGGGAGATGTACCGTAGCTTTTCAGATCGAGGGTGGAAATAGGATCCGAGCCACTAATGTACTGCACGTGTCGGGGTTGGGGATGAACTTGCTCTCAGTGTCTCGGCTTCAAAACCGAGGATATGATGTCTACTTTATTGGCAATAGAGTATACGTCAAACACCCCAGTTGGAAGAAGGAGACACAGATTGGAGTAAGAAGCAACAAACTTTACAAGTTGCAGCTTGAGTATCCGATGGCACTAGTTGGTAGCGCAAATGAAACAGATCTGAATGAGCTATGGCATAGAAGAATGGGACGTTGAGAACTCTCCAAAAGACTGTCACAGGTGTTCCAGATCTGAGCACTAAACGAGATGATGTCTGCAAGGGGTGGGTATTGGGAAAATATGCCAAGGCAACGTATCAGAGAAGCAACAATAGGGCCAAGGGTGTACTGGACTTGATACACTCAGACATCTATGGACCGATGTCCACTAGAGCTCTTAGTGGTGTCGAGTACTTTGTCGCCTTCATTGATGACCATTCCAGGAAAACTTGGATCTACTTCTTGAAGACCAAGGATGAAGTCTTCAGTCGGTTTAAAGAGTTTAAGGCTCTGATTGAAAAACTGACAGGGAAGTGGATCAAGGTATTGCGATCAGATAATGGTGGTGAATACATAGATAAGGAATTCACTGGATTCTGCACAAGGGAAGGTATCAAAAGAGAGTGGACAGCTCCATACAATCCGCAGCAGAATGGTGTGGCAGAAAGGAAAAACAGGACTATTGTTGAAGCAACAAGGGTGATGCTATGTATTAAGATTATTACATATTCTGTAGGGTGACGTCATGGTGGAGACCTGCAGTTCGAGCAGGAGGACTCCTCACCACGGCACATATGAAAGATCAACGGAAGAAAGTGTCTTCATGGCGTCGCTGAAGTGAGTCCTTTGATATCTTCGACATTATGCTTTCTGTCTGTGCCCGGTGAAGGAAAAGTTCGGGGAATGAGCCCCCCGGCAAGAAAAAGTGCTCCCCGGTAGGATACGGGCGAAATACGAGGGGCTGTGTCATCGTGACTACCCGGAGTGGGGAGAGAGTACGTAGGTAGAGGGATCAGAAGTTAGAGGGCCAAATATCACAGTTTAACGCTCACACTCGGGTCTGGGGGAGGAGCCTGCGGTACAGCCTCAACAACCAGCATAAGAAAATTCAGTTGCCTCTCCAAGGCATACAGATCCAAGGGATGTGTCTCCCGAGGATTTACAAGGGGGAGAGCCAGTAAATCCACCCACTACCAGTGGGAGAATGAGAAGGGAACTTCGACAGATTCTGAAGGATGCAGAGGAATTTGTAGGAATTCCCCGAAATGAGAAGAGACAACATAAGCAGCCAAAGAGGCATCAAGCCTTGGTTGCTCAAGTCGGAGAACCTTCCAGTTTTCAGGAAGCAACTCAGCACCACAATGGTGGAAGAGTACAGTTCCATCATGACGAATGATGTCTGGGAAGTGGTCCCTAGACCTCAGGAGAGATCAGTTGTAGGATCCAGGTGGGTCTACAAGATCAAGTATGCTGCAAACAGCAGCATCGAGAAATTTAAAGCCAAGTCTGTGGCTACGGGATATGCTCAGAAGGAAGGGATTGACTATGAAGAAACCTTCGTCCCAACAGCCAAATACACCTCTATCAGATCCGTGATATCCCTTACTGCGCAGATGGGATGGGAAATTCACCAGATGGACGTCAAGACGACATTCTTGAACGGGGTGATAGAGGAAGAGGTGTATATAGAACAACCAGAGGGCTTTGAGATGCATGGTCAGAAGACTCGTGTGCAGATTGAAGAAAGCACTATATGGACTAAAGCAAGCTACTAGAGCCTGGTATGGTTGAATTGACAACTACCTGCAGATGATGGGATTCGTCAAGGGTGACGCAGATCCCTATCTCTACTATCTGAGAGCAGGGAGTGAGCCGTTAATACTAGTTTTGTATGTAGATATATTTTTGACAGGATCATCAGGGCTCATCACAGACTGTAAGAAGAATTTGGCTGAGGAATTTGACATGAAGGACCTAGGATGGATGCACTATTTTCTGGGGTTGGAGGTTTGGTAGCAGAATGGGGAGATCTTTCTTGGTCAAGGGAGATACACTACAAAGATTCTGAAGAGATTTCAGATGGAGGATTGTAGACCCATGACAACACCAATGATCACCAACTGGAAGAAAATCGACACGTCCAAGAATGATGAGGTTGATCCTACGTTGTACAGTCAGCTCATCGAATCATTGATGTATCTGGTAAATACAAGGCCAGACATTTGTTATGTTGTAAATAACCTCATTCAGTTCATGGTAGAACCTAAGAGGGCTCATTGGGCAGCAGCCAAGCATGTTCTCAGGTACCTTCAAGGAATAGTCGAGCTTGGATTGAAGTACACCCGCAGCAATGATGTCAAGTTGAGTGGTTTCACCAACGCAGATTGGGCTGGAAGTTCAATAGATCGGAAGAGTACCAATGGGTATTGTTTCAGTCTTGGATCAGGAATGACTTCCTAGAGCAGCAGGAAATAGAAGTCCGTAGCACTGAGCTCAGCAGAAGTAGAATATGTGGCAGCCAGCACAACTTCATGTGAGTCCATATGGCTTTGAAAACTGTAAGTGAATCTACTCGAGGAGAAAATGAGGGCAACCAGTATCTTATGCGATAATCAAGGTTGCATCAAGCTCTTTGAAAATCCTGTGTTTCATGATCGGTCGAAACATATTGACATCAGGTGTCACTTCATCAAGGACTGTGTACAACGTGGAGTTGTTTAGTTACATTACACTCCAACAAGAGAGCAGGTGGTAGACATCCTCACAAAGCTCTAGGGAAGACTAAGTTTGTCTACTTCAGAGAGAAGATGGGGATGATGAAGAATCCCTTCCAATAGCAGGAATGGATAGGATCAGTATTCAGAGGGAGCTATTGTACAGATGCAGTAGTGATAGTGGCAGTGTCAAAGGTAACAGTACAAAGGACAGCAGTGTAGCAGATGAGGGGCAACGTCCTGAGATCAGCAACACAGACGGTGCTTCAAAAGTCAAACAACATGCATCATGCATATTGTTGGAACACCTTCCTCGCTAAGAGGGAGTGTTGATTTTTGCAGCATCCGGAAGTGTTCCAAGTCTCGAACTTTGCAGGGAGGCTTGGACAGCAGCATTCCAAAGAACCCAGAAACCGTTTGTGCAAAATCCACTCGGTTGATGACTTATTAAAATAATTAATTATTTTAATGAAGACCCTAAGTCTAAACTTTGGGAAATTAAATAATTAAAGTGTATTAATAAGTCAGAGTGTGAATCTTCTAGAAAACAAAGATCAAGTCAAGTTTTAATCTTATCCATTGATTAAACTTCTAATCTGAGTTGTTGGTTCTCCAACGAGAAGATTATAAAAGAGGGCTTGAGGGTCATTTGGAAAACAAGACGGGCATACACTCAGTACCCGAAGGAGATCGATTCTGAAGTAAGAGAATTCGATTTCAGTGGGAGAGTTGCAGGGCGAAGAGTTTGCAGAAGCAGAAGGAGGAGGGAGTCAGAAGTGATCGAGATCACGGCCAGAGGGCAGCAGTGGGCCACTACAGGAAGCTTGAGGCTGCAGCGCAGAGACCCCACGCAGTCCCTGTGCAGACTTATGCAGTCCAACGCTGGGACTGCGCAGAGAAACACGCAGACAGGCACAGGAGCCAACAGAGGTTGATCAAGGTGTCAGAGAATTGTTCGAGGGAGCTGAGAATTTTGTCTCAGGTGTTTCAGATTTTATCTGCTAGTATATTTCCTTGTAAAGATATCATTTGTTGAAGAATTAATAAAACCCTCATTTGTTGCACTGTTTTTCCCACATTGGGTTTTTCCGGGGAGAATTGTCCAAAAATAACTGTGTACATGTGATTGATTCGTGTGCTTATGTCCTTCATTGTTTATTTCTCTGCATATGTAATTGTGAACGTTGCAATAGTATTTATTTCGATATTTGCCGAAAGATTTCTAAAAAACAACTTACTGAAATAATAAGTAGGAGGAATAAATTTATCATTGCAACTGTACAGTTTTCAGATTGAAAATTTCACACGAATTTCTCGAGTAGTGCTCGGTAGCGGAGAAGATTGATTGAGTTGATTCTTGCAGAGAGGGGCAGAGATAATTTTTCGGTTGGAGATTTTCCTGATCCAGAGAGTGCAAGGTAAAGAGGATAGAGAGCAGTCCTGAGAGGCAGCGCATGTCGGTTGATTTGGGGTAGCATCGGATGTGCTCTAAGTCTCAAACTTTGTGGAGAGGCTTCGACACGTGTATTCGAGATAACCCATAAATCGTTTGGGGAGATTCCACTCGGAGATAGTTTTATTTGATAAATTAATTATTTTTAATGAGACCCTAAGTCTAAACTTAGGAAATTACAATAATTAATGGGTATTAATCTAGATTGTGGGTGTAACTTCTAGAAAAATATGAGGATCAAGTCAAAATGATCTTAGCCATTGATTAGATTCTAATCTGGGCCGTTGAATGCCAACGAGAAGATTAGTTAAGGAAGATTGAGGGTCATTTGGAAAACACACTGAGACGGAGAAAGAATCGAGAGATCGAAATTCTTTAGTGAGCAGTGCTCAGGGAGAAGATCGATCGAGAGCATTCTTGCAAAGAGGGGCAGTTTAATTCCAGTTGGAGATTTTCCTGAGCTGGAGAATACACTGTAGAGAAGACAAAGAGCAGTACCAGCAGAGGCAGCGTAGCAGCTACGCAGAGCCAGTGCAGTAGCCTAGAGGAGGTTCGAGTTTCAGCTGAGGATCATTCACATCCAGTGCCAGAAAGCTAGGGTGTGAGACTGGAATGTGAAAATTTCTTAATATAGAAACCCTACTGCAGTATCTTGATTTACTTCTCCTACTCGTTTGATTTAATTAACAAGTTATCTTTCTGAAATCTTCAGTAAAATATCAAAGCAAACCCAAATGCCGCCTACACATACATACAGATCATTAACTGTAGCATAACGCACACATGAAAAAAGACACGGTATTTTTTGGACAATGTCACCAGAAAAACCCAATGCGTGAAAACCGATGCATCAACTCTTAGAGGGTTTGTTTATTAAACAGAATATCTAAATACAATCAAGGGCACTAGTACTGGTTTTCCCAACAGAGAATTCACAGCAAATGTACCTATCACTCGGGGACATAAAATATGGTTGATTCAGCCGAGGAAGCACTCTGAAAATACTGAATACGAGCCCTTTCTGGCCCACTGGAACACCAATGCTGCTCCTCTAGCCTCTGTGTCAACTTCTCCTGCCCAACGCAACCACTGCGCAGTCGTTGCACAGCATAGGCTGCTCCGGCGTCACCCCTTTGGGCTCAGCGTTGCCTCTACGTCACTCTGAAGGCCCTGCGTCAACCTCCGCGTTGCCTCTGCATGAGCCTGGCTGAGTTGTGTTCCTCCTGCTGGTCTTTAAGCTGCCTAGTACAAATCTGCCTCTCTGCCTTAGTATTCTCGGCCTCAGATCAGAATAATCCCTCGTTGTTCTACCCCTCAAAAGCACTGCAAGCTCACTCGAAAATTCTCAGCAAACCACGCCCCAACTTAGCTCAAGTTCTACCGCTTTGTGTGTGTTCTCCAACTGACCCCAAGCCCTTCCTTTAATACTTTTTTCGTTGAGAAATCAACAGTCGTGATCTAATCTCTAATCAATGGCTAAGATTATAAAAGACTTGATCCATGTTACTTAGAACAGTCTCACCCACATGTTTAAAGTAATTCCCTTTAATTATTTTATTTCCTTAAGTTAGACTTAGGGTCTCCATTTAAATAATTAAGTTATTGAATAACTTTCACACTGTGTGGAATTTCTCCAAACGATTTTTGGGACTTGGAGATCTTATATGTTCTAGCCCCTCCACAAAATTTCGGAGCTAGAGCACATCCAATGCTACCCAAAATCTCAACACTCCCTCTTAGTGAGGAATGTGCTCTTGCAACACTTCTCTCCAGAAGCGTTACTTTGATCTCCGTCATCGGTCCCCTGCGTTGATGATGCTTGCCCTGTTGACCTCCATCCACTGTGTTGCTACTTTTTGTTCTATTGCCCATGACTCTACCACATCTGTACTGCAACTCCCTCTCAAATTGCCAAATCATGTTGCCTATAGCACTGCCATTGCTAATTGTTGCACTACAACTCCGTTGCTGAGAAGTAAGCAACTGAAGGAAATCACCCAACAACTGACATACAAATCAGTTTGGCTCCATCTCATCACTGAAGCAACCCCTGTTGCTGCTCTACGCTGCCCCTTTCAAGCTCTGCGTTGTTTGTTTCTCTGCACTATGTAAGCACTGCCTCTACGCTGTTGAAATCCCATTAGCCTCTACACTGCTGCTACCTCTCCTTTGCATTGCTCCAGCCTTCAGCGCCCCAAAACTGCCTTGTGCCTCTCCATGATCTTCTACATCAACTGACTCCAGTCATCCTGCTACTATTTTTAACAGCTCCCGTAGCTCGTATGTGATCTAAGAGTTTGGGCACCTCAAGGATCCTGTCGTCCACCATCTGTAGCTCACTCTACAGATCTATGTCACCCCACCTCTTCTCTTGAGGTACATGAGCACTCATGGCCACATCATCATCGTTGTCGTCATCCCCTTTCGTTGTTGTTGCCTTGGAATCTGAATCTTCCTTGCCCTTCTTCTTAGGACAATTATTGGCAAAGTGTCCCAATTCCCCACATTTGAAGCACCAGACCTTGGATAGGTCCTTCTTCTTCCCTTGCTGCCTTTGTCCCTTAGATGGTAGGCCTGCATCTTCCTCCTCCTATTTCTTAATCTTGACTCCTCCGCTGTTGAATTATCTCTTGGTTATTCTCCTGATCTCCTCCTATCGAAGGATTGCCCACATGTCCCCTCGGTTTGCCCAAGATACTTTGGACAAAGATCTCCCAATCATCAGTGACTGCATTCAAGGCAGTCCTCACCATGAGTCCATCATCGAGAGTTGCCCCCATGGCAATCAGCTGGTCTCGGATAGTCTACAATCTAAAGAGGAAAGGATCAATCTCCTCTTCCTTGGCAATCTCGAACAACCGCATCTGATTCTCCAGAAGCATCTTGCTCTGGATGGAGCTACCTTGATACAACGTGGTTAATGTCGTCCACACCTCGTTTTATGTCTTCTTCTCGGCAATATGCAGAACTAGGTCATCTTTCACTCCATCCATGATCAAGAATTTAGCCTGCGCTTGATTTTCATTAAACTTCTTTAGAGGATCGACATCAGTCGGCATAGCCAGGACGTTCTCGGCATGGTCTCTGATGCCATATTCATCAAGGACTGTCAGGATTCTGGCTTTTCAGATGGAAAAGTTAGACACACCGTCTAACCTATCCTAATCTCTCAGTCCATACGAGGTCATCTCTGCTCAAACTATCAAAACAAGTGCTCTTCTCCCTTCTACTGCTGCTACACTCAGCAAAAGACCGGATCTGCTGAAAGCCTCTAGAGAATATGCTCCCTCTGACAAATGATTTCCCTCCCAGAAATCCTTCACCAATTCTGTCGAATCAACCCTCTACGATCACTCCACTTGATCAAATCTCAGATTTCTTGGCTAGAAAATCTGTTGAGGAACTGTTTCCCCTTACTTTGTCAACCCTGCTAGCCATTTTTCTACACTGGCAGAAACAATGCCCCACCAGCAACTTCGAAGATCATAAAACTACACTTCCAGCCACGGCAATCGGCACAACGTCACTCCCTCTTGGACTGCGTCACCCTCTTAGGCCTACGTCAACTCAGCGTGAGCTTTGACAGGCTTTGTGTCAGCCTCTACGTCAACTCTGTGTGAGCAGACTGGCTCTGCGTCACCCTTGCAGGACCTCTGCATGGTCCCTCTTGTGTTGTGTTGCCTCTTTCTGAATCTGAACAACTTTAGCTATCCTTCTGCAACAAAAAATCTTTAGCCCTATGTTGATGGCTTCAACTTGATCTACAATCGCTCTAATACCATGTGAAAATTTCTTAATATAGAAACCCTACTGTAGTATCCTGATTTACTTCTACTTGTTTGATTTAATTAACAAGTTATTATTCTGAAATCTTCAGTAAAATATCAAAGCAAACACAACTGCAGCCTACACATAAATACAGATCATTTAGTGAAGCATAACGCACACATGACAAAGGACAACTTTTTTTTTGACAATGTCACCGAAAAAACCCAAGGCGGGAAAATAGGTGCAGCAGCTCTTAGAGGGTTTGTTTATTAGGCAGAATATCTGAATACAATCAAGGGCACCAGTAATGGTTTTACCAACAGAGAATTCATGGTAGATGTACCTATCTCTTGAAGACAGAAAATATGGCTAATTCAACCGAGGAAGCACTCCTCTGAAAATACTGAATACGAGCCCTTTCTGGCCCACTGGATCCCCAACGCTGCTCCTCCAGCCTCTGCGTTAGCTTCTCCTACCCAGTGTAGCCACTGCACAGCTCCTGCGCAGCACAGTCTGCTCCTACGTCACCCCTCTAGACTCAACGTTGAATATCTGAATACAATCAAGGGCACCAGTAATGGTTTTCCCAACAGAGAATTCATGGCAGAGGTACCTAGCTCTCGGAGAGAGAAAATATGGCTAATTCAGCCAAGGAAGCACTCCTCTGAAAATACTAAATACGAGCCCTTTCTGACCCACTGGACCCCAGCACTGCTCCTCCAGCCTCTACGTCAGCTTCTCCTACCCAGCATAGCCACTACACAACCTTTGCACAACACAGTCTACTCCTGCGTCACCCCTCTAGACTCAACGCTGCCTTTGTGTCACACTAAAGGCTCTGCGTCAGCCTCTACGCTACCTCTGCATGAGCCTGGTTGGGTTGTGCCCCTCCCGTTGGTCTTTGCGCTGCCTGGTACGGATTTGCCTCTCTGCCTTAGTATTCTCGACTCGAATCCAAATAATCCCTCGCCGATCTGCCCCTCACAAGCACTGCAAGCTCACTCGAAATTTTTCAACAAACCACGCCACAGAATTTCGACTTAGCTCAAGTGCTACTGCTCTATGTGTGTTCTACAACTGACCCCGAGCCTTCCTTTAATACTTTTCTTGTGGAGAAATCAACGGTCGTGATCTAATCTCTAATCAGCGGGTAAGATTTGAAAAGACTTGATCCATGTTACTTAGAACATTCTCACCCACATGTTTAAATTAATTCCCTTTAATTATTTTATTTCCCTAAGTTAGACTTAGGGTCTCCATTAAAATAATTGATTTATTGAATAACTTTCACACCGGTTGGAATTTCTCCAAACGATTTATGGGTTTTGGAGATCTCATGTGTTCTAGCCCCTCCACAAAGTTTCGAAGCTAGAGCACATCCGATGCTACCCAAAATCTCAACACGAAAGGGGCTAGAGGGTCAGATCCAGTCAACAGAAGAGCCAGAACGCAGAAGACACGCAGTCCCCACACAGAGTGACACAGAGGCAATGGAAGGCTTGCCATCGGAGGTTTTGGCCAATTGGGCTTCTAGTGTCGGTGTGAGGTTTTTCTCACTAACTCTTTGTCAGTCATATTCTCTGCAGGGACTGAGAGGTTTTTCTCACTAACTCTTTGTCAGTCATATTCTCTGCAGGGATAGCCAGAAAGGCATCCCAGATTGTATTCAGAAAATTACTGCATAATATATAAACACTCAACTGCTACACTGGTTTTCCCTTACTAGGTTTTTCCAGGGACATTAGTCCAAAAATAACAGTGTCAGATGTGTCTATGATTTCTTCTTGTTCAGTTTTGTTTCCGCACTTTTATTTTTCCGCAGTTTATTTAGTGAAGGTTGCAGTGTGTTTAATACGATGTTGTGGTAGCAATAAACTGAATAATTAATTTATCAGTTAGAAGAATTAATACCAGTTGTTGCAATAGGATTCCAAATTTAAGGAATTTTCACAGCGCAGAGCCACACAGACGCAGTGTAGAGCTTCAAAGACAGTATGTATTTCTGTTGGGGAACAGTTAGGATCCAGTGCCAGAGCTAGGGTGTGAAACCGAGAGGCCAAAGGGCTGAAGTTTCCAACTAGCAGAGAGATCAGAGGAGATGCAGCACAGTTCCAACAACAGTGGCAAAGTGACTGCGTAGGTGTGATGCAGTACTGCGCAGAGACAACGTAGAGGCTCATCTCTAGCGCAAATCAGTGTCGGATCTTCCAGTGACAGGGTGAGATCATCTCCCCAGCTTTTTGTTCAATTAGATCTCTGTATAGGATTGTTACTCAGGGTATCCGAAGAATTGTACTAAAAAATTATTGCTTAATAATATCAAACCCTCAATTGCTGCACCAATTTTCCCGCATTGGGTTTTTCCGGGGACTTAGTCCAAAAATAACGGTGTCATGTGTGTTAGTTTCTGCTTGGTCAGATCTTGTTTCTGCGTTTATTTATGTAGTGAAGGTTGCAGTGTATTTACTTCACTATTTACTTGGAGAACACAGTGAATAACTTGCATGATTAATTAAGTAGAAGAGCTATTATCAGTTTGCTACAACAGGGATTCCGGGTTTCGGAAAATTCAGATCAATAACTAAGTTAGTAAATAGTAAACCTTAATAATTACGAAATGTACATCTAAATATTATCATCATTTTGTATTAGACTATTATGAATCATAATTATCGTTTGACATTTCTGCAATCATTAATGTAAAATTGTAAATCTAAAAGTAAATTATTAAATTGAATCCATCAGTTGACATTATGCAATGTTCCATCTAAATTAATCATTTGGCAATGGGCATTAATATTATGCAAGGTACATCTAAATTAAATTAATCATTTGACCATTGAAATTACACAATGCACATAGAAAGTAAATTCATCATATGACAATGACATTATGCTGAAGTCTAAAATAGAAATAGAATACTAAACTAAAAGTAAACATCGAAAGCAGTGAAATACCAACAAAATTCTCAAAAAGTGCTAAATAATAAATCGCAGCTCTAATCCGGTGGCTCCAAGTCGCAAAATCAAAATCACAGCTCTAAGTCAAAAATGAAAATCGCAGCTCCAAATGTCTCAGGCCCTCAGTAGATGGCAAATCCAAATCACAGCAAATTGCAGACGGAAAATTGTTGATTTCTGGTAGCATTGGATGTGCTTTAAGTCTCAAATATTACATTAAGACATTTCTGAATCTTAATTCTTATGCAGAAATTATTTTTGTTAATCCGGTTAAGCTTCTCCTACTTATACAAGCTATCAACTGAATAAATTCAAGTTAACATCAAAGCAAAAAACATAACAGATCTCAAACAATTCAGATCTAGAATAAGCACATGCACACATAGACAAAGTGACACAGTTATTTCTAGACAAACTGTCCCCGGAAAAACTCAATGTGGGAAAACCGGTCTCAGGCTGCTGCAGGGCTCTACTATTAAGAATATTTCTGAATACACAACTCTGGGTTCCAGATCTGGAAAACCCTACAGAGAAAACTCTAGATCTGCAGCGCACTCCGGGCCGATCTAAGACCAACAATACCGACTAATCCACACCCTCAAACGAGATTACAAATTTCCACTTCTAGATCTTAGCCTAGGAAACCGCATTCAAATTCTCGAAAGACACCGGGTCAACCTCTCGAAGGCCTCCAAATGCCTGCACACAATATCGGGAAGGGGACTGCGTTACCTCAGACCGGGTGACGCATCCACTATGCCGCCCTTGGCGGTTTCTCGCATAACCCCTCAAGGGTTTCCTAAAAATCATGATGTCCTTACCGGCCGCCGGCTCGGGCCGTCGGCCGCCTTCCTCTCGCGCTCGCTTTTTCCCGATCTCTTCTCTCGCTTCGTGTATTCTAACTGGACTCTCGGGATCATCCCCTTGGTCTAAATTCCCCTCTTTGCAATTGAAACACTTGAGAATTCTTAGCAACCCCGCCCTAGAATCTCAGCTTAGCTTCAGTGCTCTGCCTCTGTGTCTTACAAATGACCCCAAGCCTTTCCTTTATACTTTTCTCGTTGACAAATCAACGGCCAAGACTAAATCTTTAATCAATGGTTAAGATTAAAAGAAAGCTTGATCCGTGTGATTTAAGACAATTTCATCACATGTTTAATTAAATTCACTTTAATTATTTTATTTTCCTAAGTTTTAACTTAGAAAATACATTAAAATAATTAATTAATTTAATTTCTCCTAAACCAGATGAAATTTCCCAAATCCATTTCTGGGTCTTGTAGATCAGGTGAACTTAGTCCTTCCTCAAAATTTGGGACAGGGAGGCTTAGACATGTATTCCAAAATACCCGGAAAGTGTTTTGGGAAATTCCACCTGCATGGGGTTTTATTAAAATAATTAATTATTTTTAATGGGAGCCTAAGTCTAAACTTAGGGAATTAAAACTATGTTGCACTAGCTGTGGGGACGGGGGGACGGAGGGGACGAGTTTCCGGAACGACTAGAGCGCACCCCTAAATTTTCAGGGGACGGCAGGTTGGGGACGGCAAGTGCAGCAACTATTTATTATATTTATCATTTATTAAAAAATTAAAATTAAAATAAATTAAACATGAATCAAAATAAATAAAATACTAAAATGATAAATCTAAAGACTAATACCAATAGTCTAATCGTCATTGAGAATTGTGCATCACAAAAACAAATTTCGTCCTCATTGCATAGCTTAAGTACTATTAGTTTCATACAACTTACAACCTACAATCTACTACTGTCTAATATCTACATAATCATTCTATGCTCATTGATGCATGATGAATCATTTCAAAATTTAAATAGCGGCTAAAGCGTAAAAGTAAATAGTACTAAAATTCAATAAAGATGTAAACATGAACAATTCATTAAAATTTAAATATATATCTCAAATTAAGGGTCTAGAAGTAGAAAACCATGGATTGTAAATTTATAAAATATAGTCATAGACTATAGTCCAAGAACCAAAATGACAAAAAATAAAATTTAAAAATAATATAGTCACTAGTGTCGCTGCCAAATGGTAAAACAGTGAACCGTAAATGTTTTAAGTTTGATAGATATATGCATTAGCCTTTAGGTTAGGGTAAATGTAATTTAGGAATTTACATTTTTTAATTTAAAATTTTGAATTTTATTAAGATTTGTTTTAATTTTTTTTTTTATAAAAATGAAATATTTTAATATTTTTTAAACTTATGATTTGAAATTTTATTTGGGACGTCCAGAAGTCCCCGATTTATCGAGGGACGTTTTGGAAGTCCCCAAAAAGTCCCTGAATTTTCGAGGGACGGCTAGGGGATGGCCTTGAAGTCCCCAAGTCCCCGATGGAGTCCCCAGCAAATTCGGAACATTTCCGACGAGTTCCAAAGTCCCCGAAACGAAGGAACAGAGGGAACGGCATGAAATTATGGCGGGGACGAGTCCCCATGCAACATAGAATTAAAACAATTAAAGTATATTAATAGAACTGGGTGTGAAACTTCTAGAATAAAACAGAGATCGAGTCAATATGATCTAAGTCGTTGATTATGTTTTAATCTGGGTCGTTGGTTATCCAAAGAGAAGATTAGAAGAAGGATTTTGATGGTCATTTGGAAAACACACCGAGTGAGTCTAGAGATCAAATTTCTCAAGAGGAGTTGATTCGATTGCAGTGAGGGGTAGTGATAGTTAAGGTTGGAAGATCTCTTCCTGAGCCGGGAATACTTTGCACGGAAGGCAGAGGGCAGTACGCAGAAGAGGCAGCGCAGTGCCACGCAGAGGCATCGTTGCAGCATTGAGGAGATCCGCTATTTTTCTGAGGATCAGTCAAATCCATTGCCAGAGTGCTGGGGTTTGAGATCGGAAGGGCCAGAGATCAGCATCCAGCCACCAAAAGCTCTGGCAGAAGGAGGTGACGCAATCCCCAGCCAGAGTGACACAGATCTGCGCAGAGGTAGCGTGGGGCTATCCAGTTCGGTGTTGGGTCAGATCTAGATCTCCAGTGTCAATGTGAAGTAATCCTCACTAGTTCTTTGTCAGTCAGAGTTTCTGTGGATAGCCAGAATTTGGGCATCTAGTTGTATTCAAAAACTTATGCTTAATAATATCAAACCCTCATCTGTTGCACCGGTTTTCTCGCATTGGGTTTTTCCGAGGACTTGGTCCAAAAATAACAGTGTCATGTGTGTTTAGTTTTCTTCTTGCTCAGATTGTATTTCCGTGTTTATATTTCCGCGCGGCGGCAATAGGAAGATCTCGGGCGTCAAGGTAAAATGTCGAGTGTCAGTAGAAGGAAAATGTCGAGCGGCAAGGTAAAATCGTAGGGTTAATGAGAAATGAATGAGAAATGTGAATGATTACATTTTAAAATTTTAATTTATCCTTTAGTTTGTATTTTCATTTTTTTTAAATATATTAAAATTCGTAACTTTTATGTTTTTAATTGTTATTAGCAAAAACATTTGGGGGGTGGTTTTAATTTTTTATGATTTTAATTTTTATTAGCAATAAAATTTGAGGGTACGCGGGGGGCACTTTTCGTCGCCAGAAAAAGTTCCCCCCAAAGTTTCCCCAAAAAAGGGGCATGGGGAAGCGTTTCCCCATGAGTTTCCCCGTCCCGAGAGCATGGGGACATGAGGAAGCGCGTCCCCCACTCTCGAGGGCACATCCCCATGGAACATTGCTTCTAAGGGTCAAACAAGCCAAATCAAATTCGCCTTTGTGGACAAGCATTGTAATAAATTTATTTTCTTTACTCTGTCTCCAAGTTGTGGATGAAAAGTGAAAATTATTATTTTGAAGAGTGAAGTCCAACTAGCTGTTACTAAAGAAAATTATAAAAGGCCATCCCTCCTCTCATTTCAAAAGTTGTTGAATTGTGAAATCACTCCATGCCAAAATAGAACTCTTTTTGAGAAAGAATTTGTATACATTTTGTGGATTGGTTCTTTGTATTTTATCTTTTCTTAGTTAATATTGTAAAAGGGATATAATAAGATAGTAACACCACTAATAAGAAGTACACAAAGGTTGGAGGAATGATCCATATATTCCCAGTTCATATTGAAAAAATATATATATATATTCAAACCCACTGGCGAAACTCATCAGAAAATTCAAATCGAACTTAATTGTTGCCGAACTCAAATTCGAACCCAAACAGTGTGACATAGCTTACACCTATCTTGTGGGCATCTTGGAATGGCATGCACAACTGTAAAACCTGGTTTTCTGTTGAAATATCAAAGAAGCATAGCTGTAAATCAATACCAGAAGTGCGTGCCCCAGAAACATTTCTAGGGTATTTGTATTTTGGAATGACCTGTCAATTCTGGTACACAGTAAAATATTTCCCAAAGTTCTGACACTCGAGAATGTTTTAACATGGTTAGTCTACGGAACATATTTCCAAATAACAACACTAAAATATGAGTTCTAACATGTACTCAAACACCTCCAAAGTTATTTAAAGTTGGCATATTTGATGGCATAGCTATTTTATCAAACACATATGACAAAGTAGATTTAAAATATACTTCTACTAGGTAAACCATATAACTTAATATTTTTTGGCTTGGTTAATTAAACACCCTGCCCTGTAAGTAAACAGGCATACAGAACATTGCAATCAACATTCTATAAGAGAAACATGCAGACTGTATAGAAATCTCTGATCTACCATAAATAGTCAAAGTAAAGAACCACAACAGAACTAAAGTTAGTAAACAAACCTCTTGAGATGTCCAAACATAAAAGGAACCTTCTTTTTTCCTTGGTGCACCTTCAAATTCTGCACTATCAGCATCTTCTGCAGAATATATTCCACCATCCTGGTCTATCATATCCCTCTTCAAGTAATCCAGTATATCCCGAGAAACAGATGAATACATGGTATCTTTCCAGATAACAAAGGCATCCAAATATACATTAACGAGCTGCCCTTGGTCATACAGCATTTTCTCAAAATGCGGAACTGCAGTAGAATAAAACAATTATTACAGAAAAAGCAGCAGTGCATTCATGTATTGGTCAAGAAAGCACAATAATGTGATCACACCAAAAACAAGCAAATATATTATCAACATATTAATTAATTAAGTCTATTGTTTGATCCTAGATTCTGTTCAGATAAATGTTCAATTTAATCTAGTTGAGCTTGGAGTTGTTGAGAATGTCTTAATTATAAGTGTCTACAAATACATTAAATTATAAGTGAGTCTACCTACATCTCATGTCAATTGGGTCTAGCTTGGGTGTTTAAGAGTAAAGGAGAGGTTATCCTCCTCACGCAAATTCAAATACCACCTATGACACGTGCACCTGTTGTGAGCCAACTGTACCAGCAACCTCACTCAAGTGATTGAGGGTAGGACAATATGTTTCCAAAAGATTTAGTCAATGAGATCTAAATGGAGTGGTTAAGATGAAAAGTTCTTATTCTCCCCACTCAGGTTCAAATCTTGCTTGTGACATGTTTGCCCCTCATGGGCAGAGTGGGGCTGGAACGGTACCAGTGGTCTCACTCTTGCTGAAGTGCATGAGGTTGGGACAAAATGTCTCCAAACATATTCAGCCCAAAGGTTTAGCTCATTTCCCCAGTGTTGTTGGACATTTGCACATTAACCTATCCTAGTGGCTTTACTAGGGATTCCATCTAAGATGTCCTTGGGTTCTCTCACAAGGACTTTCCTGGGTAGGGGAAAAAAACATGTCTATGTGTCACACGTCTACTTGATATTCCTTGGCAGTCACACTTGCATCTGTTGCAATATGCCATGAGGTTCCTTGCAAGCTATTATGAGTTGAGAATGTAAACTTACCCACCAAGGATTCCTCCAACTCGTATACAAGATAGATAAGAATCATTGTGTAATATTCTCACCTTTGTAATATGACTCTGTAGTGAGTTTGTGTGCATTTTATGACTTGCAATCTCTTCCCAGTGGCTAATGAGCATAGGTCATCTAAATTAACATGTTATCAGAACTACTGGAGTTTGTGAGCCAGCGGGTGTGAGAGAGGGATATATATTTTGTGTGCATTTTATGACTTCCAATCTCTTCCCAGTGGCTAATGAACATATGTCATCTAAATTAACATGGTATCAGAGCTACTAGAGTCTGTAAGCCAGCGGGTGCGAGAGAGGGGTTTTATATTGCCGATATAACTCCCGCTCGCTGCATGTGTCATTATATTTTACCTGTAAAAACAGGTAAATGTGTGCATGAACCGCTAGTCCAGGTTGTTACTGAGTCATTCATGTAATAGATGCAGGTAGAGGTTCATTTAATAGACAGTGAGTTATTGAATGCTGACAACTGTTAGCAAATGTATTTAGGCACATGTCTGCTCATCCATGTAAGCCAATGAAATTAGGCATATGCATTCGACAAGGTCAATAACGTGGGATAAGGTGTGATTGCATTTTCACGTTAATTGTGGGCTCATATATGATATTTGTAAGGTAGGCTCATCGTTATTATCTGTAAGGGTCACCATATGCCATATACATGTATATTGTATCAAGTGGAATGCAATGAATTAATGCAAAGTGTAATTGAATAGGCTGTGAGGCTCTATGCATTTTCTATCACATACAAGCTTCTGGACTTCATTAGATCTGGCTGTATTTTAAAATCTGTTTGTAGCTCAGATCTACTACCAAATTGTTTCAGTGTTTTCTGAAAACAGTGCATTCATTCTTTCGACTTCTTGTGTTGAAGACAGTGAGAAGTGAAAACCGGAATTGCATAAACATTCAGATGATAATTCACAGAAAATGGGGTGTTGACCAAAGTTCAAACCCTACTTTTTGGCTAAGAAGACACAATTCTCAGTGGTTCTAAATGGCCGGAGCATTGAAGAGTACATATCTGATACTAACGCTAAGTTTGGATTCATGTAGAAGCATAGAAAAATGTCACATGGTTCAGGTTTGACAAGGATGAACGATTGGAATTCAAATTTAGTGATGAGGTTCGAATAAGGTTTGGCATCACATCCGTACACACGCATATAATTTGGAATTTGGATTCATTTATAGTATTTCTATCTACATATTACATTAATAAATTCATAACTTTATAAATATAAATTATATTTAGTCTTGCAATTAACTGCGTTATTAACCATAAGCTATAACCCTATTTTGGAAAGCTGGTAATGGATCACGGATCCAAACCCTTGCTGCATCTCTCGATGGGCCAGGTGTTATTAATAAACTAGAATAACTAATATGTATTCAAGCAATATCCACTAGTTAGTAATTGGAATAGCAACTAGAATATCCATACAGTTTGATATCAAACAGTGGACTCCATAAAATGAATCCCTCTTGCTGGAAGGGAATAGTCAAGCCCCTTGCACGCATGGATATAACACCGCCACCCCATTCTGATTTCAATCAACCTCCTACTAATTTTGGCTCCGCTATTCCCCTATCATTTTGGATTCATAGCCTGTACGTCTATTTCAAGGTATTGAGGGTATCTATCCAAAGCCACCGTGAGGCAATTCAACAACCATCCAACAATGGATGTGAGCTCATGGATGGATAGAATAAGGTGTTGGGGTGGCCTGTGTCCTATTCCCGAGTTTCCTTATCCAGTCATATCAATCAATCTCGTTTGATCTCATTCAACCCACCGAGCAACACCAGTAGCAGGGGTCATCAGGTAGAGGGAGCAAAATTTGCATTTATAGGAAGAAGTGGCACTCCTTTGGGTCATCTACTCGGGCCTGTAATTAACCTTGTAAATAACCTGTAATTAACCCATAAATAACGTGCAAAAATTTGTGCTGAAAATGGTGTGTATATATATATCATTCACAAAATGTGACAATGCCCTTGGACAGTTTTCCATGGAGAAAGTGAAAAAAGTGAAAAAAGTGGAAAAAATGAAAAATGAAAAAGACAAAAAAGGAAAATCAAAAATATACACACACATCAAAGTCTTATTCACAAAATGTGACAATGCCCTTGGACAGTTTCCCTGAGCCTGAGCTTTCCATGGAGTAAGGGAAAAGAATGAAAATGATGTATGTGCGTTTTTTCCACGGGGCCTGGATTATGCCCCAAAACTACTTCTGCTTGGCTAAGAGCTTGTCTTCGTCTGACATAAGGAAACAGTTTAACGGCCCAAGACCCTGAGGTATCTCGCAGGAGTGAATGCCTGCCCCTTTACAGATCACCAGTGGGAATTTGGGGAATTCCAGGTGGCATGGTTTTCAACGGTGATGAGTCAGCCAGCATTAATGGATAGCATCCAGTGATGGCTCTCCCCACTGCTGATTTGACAACTGAGTTATGATTGGTTTTCCCACTGTGTAAAAAAACAATCATTTCCAAAACAAAGAACAAATCAACATGAATTTAAACCCAAACATTTATTTGCTTACATATACATTGAATAGGACACCAATTATTCACAAAAGCAAATGTTTAGTGACATAATGAGTTCGTAAATCATGTCGACTATACATACCATGCCAGTATTCATCTACACTGTATCTATGAAACCCCCCTCCTACGTGATCATGCATCCCTCCTCGAGCCATGCATCGTAAAGTGAACAAAGCCATCTCCAGAGCCTTGCTCGCGGGGGTCTCTTTTCCAGCTTGGTCCAATCGTTTATATCGGCGTAGCATCAACTGGATTTCTACTGGTCTAGGAAATTTTGGAGCTGATCCAAACCCTCCATGTTTTGAATCAAAACCTTTTGCCAGCTGTAAATAACAAAAAACATTAGAAAACTTGTGTAGATTAGAAATATATTAACAAGGGTAACCTTCTTATTATAAAAAGTGTAACTTAATTTCAGTTTGCAGATTAAGACAAGCATATACTATACAAGAGAACGTAAATGTCAAAACCACAAAAATCATAAATATAACAGAGTACAGGCACGCACTTTTAAGTTAAGTTGACACAAATATTTTTAGATTTAGCCATTTCAGAGAGCTGTCATGCTTAAGAAAATATAACTGAGCATCCAATCGTTTCCAAAACGTATTACATAAAATGTTCATAGAATGCTCTAGAGTCGACTTATCTCTATCTCAGGACCCCGTTAAATCAATATTGGGATAGCTATGAGGTAAAAGATGGCATACACTTTGAACTGGAAAACCAATCATGAGTAAAGGAACTTATGCTACTTCATTAATAATCAAATTACTGCACTCCAAGCCTTCCAATATTTAAGGGATAGCTCAGACATGGACTTCAACAAGATTTGCGTTTTACAAATTTCCAATGCCAAATGGAAGGAAAATTTATGGATAAAAACATTTGATACATCCCCATAAATCATAACACGAACAGCAATTACAGACTGGCCCAAAGCTAATTAGTAGAACAATCTGATCAAGGTGCAGAAAATGAGGACTTGTCATATTGAAAGCAGGACACTGAGCATGCTTAAGTACAAATACTTTTAAGCAAGAAGATCCTTGAATTTACCTGGCTAGCGCAAAGCTGCACAGCCTGTTGAGCTAAACCCTCAGTCAATTCTTGAGAAGTTTCTGATGTAGACAATGCATCAGAAAGTTGCTGAATAACATTATTCCCACTATCACGAAGCAGGCCCCTTTTAGAATCCCAAGCTTCTTTAACTCGTCTGCACAGAAAAGAACAGAAGGCAGTATAAAGATTTGCTGCAAATGCTTAAAGATGCAATTTCAGTTTCAGCAATGGAGTAAGAAAACAATTTTTTTTAGAAAACGAATTAACCTCAACACAGTCTTGAAACCTGGCCTGCCATATTTGTCATCAGGAGGGAAATATGTCCCGCCCATTATGGGCTTCAAATCAGGTGTAAGAAATACACTTAACGGCCAGCCCCCACCTCCATAAATAGCTTGCACGAATGTCATGTATACCTGCAGGAAAAGCATCAAAGAATAGATCATTCTCACAAAATGCCTAGGCAATAAACATTAAAAAACCATGTCAACTAACAGACCAAAAATATGTTAGTCTTTGAGAGAGAATATGAGAAATAAATATAATAAGCGCACACATAGCAACAAGATATTCAAACCATGTACACTATGATTTACCCTGGAAAACCCCAACTGGTAAAAACCAGCCAATAATAGATTTAGTTTTGTCCTTAGCTAAAACACAGCCAAGCTGGCCAACAACCTGAACTTTTACCGCTCAACTCTGGCTCAATACAATGGAGAAACCTCAACCCTTTTAACGGCTTCAATTACATGTAATACCATGGGTCACCAATACAAGGTGCCCAAAACCACAACTGTTGGCACAACCTCAACTCCACTACTGGGTCAAGTTTATCTAACAATCCCCCCTTTAAACTTGACTTTGCGTTTTCCTTGGCCAAATCTAGCCAAACCGGCCAAGTGAGCCAGCATCACCAACACCAATGACCTCCAGGCCCTACCCGTCAACATTAGGGTATTTGAGAATTTCACATGCTGCCCAGCTTAGCATGCTTCCACATGCTCCCCTATATCACCTAGTTCTACATCCATCCTTTAATACTTTCATCAACATTTCTTTTCAATATGAAGACCCATTTACATCCGACAACACTTCTCCCTTTAGGAAGTTCTACAAGATCCCAGGTTTTGTTCTTGGCCAAGGAATCAATTTCCTCATCCATAGCCTTCTTCCATTTTTCACGATCCACATCATCCATTGCTTCCTGATAAGGAGGTAGGTTCCCCATCCTCAGTAATCAAAGCAACAGATGAAGCAAAATCTTCATACCACTTGGGTGCTCTTCTTTCCCTTGTAGACCTCCTAAGAGTGGCGTTGTTGAACTTCTACACTTTCCTTTATATCTTCTTCACCTTTTTCTTCAGAAATTTCTTCTTCTTCAAATTTAACCTCCATATCAGTCAATTGGCTAATAAGGGTATTAAATACATTTAGCTGATCTGCAATTTTAGTGCCTTCCTTCAACTAGACGCTATATAACTGCCTCTTCAAGTAAATTTTGTTGGTTGGAGACTTAGTCATGTATAAAATTTCCAATTTATTCCACAGACCTGCTGTTGAGGTTTCTTCAACAATGTTGAAGAGAACATCATCTGCCAGGCACAACCTGATGGTATTGAGAGCTTGAGCATCCAATTGCTCCCATTCCAAATACGTCATGCTACCAGGTCTCTTTCTTACCCCATCAAATGCTTTGTGCAACCCTTGTTGCACCAACAAATCTCGTACCTTTAATTTCCACAATGCAAAATTGCTTTTACCGGTGAATTTCTCCACCTCAAACTTTCCATTACTCATTTTACCTTTTTCTTCCTACACGAGCTCTTTAAATAATTTTATTTTTAATATAACAGAAAGTGTATAAGTTCAACAACTAGTCACTCTTAGGAGGTCTACAAGGCAAAGAAGAGCACCCAAGAGGTATGAAGAGTCTACTTCATTTGTTGCTTCGATTAATGAAGATGGGGAACCTTCTTGTTATCAGGTAATGGATTATGCAGGTAGTGAAAAAAGGAAGAAGGCTATGGACGAGGAAATGGATTCCTTATCCAAGAACGAAACTTGGGATCTTGTAAAGCTTCCTAAAGGGACAAGTGTTGTCGGATGTAAATAGGTCTTCAAATTGAAAAGAAAGGTTGATGGAAATATTGAAAGATATAAAGTGAGGCTAGTAGCAAAAAGATACTCTCAAATAGAAGGTATTGACTTTCATGAGATTTTTTCAAAAGTCATAAAACTTGTTTCTACTCGTACTGTGTTAGCATTAACAACATTACTTCACTCTTAAATAGAAGGTATTGCCTTTCATGTGATTTTTCAAAAGTCGTAAAACTTGTTTCTACTCGTACGGTGTTAGCATTAACTGCGTTACTTGACCTTGAGTTGGAACAGTTAGATATTAAAACAACTTTTCTTCATGGAGATTTGGATGATGAGATCTATATGGAATAGCCAACAGGGTTTTGTACAAGGTCGCAACATGAAATTACTTTGCAAGCTCAGGAAATCATTCTATGGCTTGAGATAATCACCTAGGCAATGGTACAAAAAGTTTGACTCCTTCATGGCGAGACAAAACTTTTGTACAAGGTCACAACAAGAAATTACTTTGCAAGCTTAGGAAATCATTGTATGGCCTGAGATGTGAATGTTTCAAAACAAAAACCCTACTGCAGTGTCTTGATCTACTTTGCCTACTTGTTTGATTAATTAATAAGTTATTAATCTGAAGTATTCAGAAAAACATTAAAGCAAATACAAACTGCATCCTACACATCTATAGATCATTTACTGAACAACACACACATGTGACAAAATTACACAGATTTTTCAGACCAGTGTCCCCTAAGAAACCCAATGCGGGAAAATCGATGCAGCAGCTCTAGAGGGTTTTATTATTATGCAGAATTTGAATACAACATTCTGGGAACCATAAATGGTTTTCCCTACAGAGAAAATGCACGGCAGTGGTACCTTTCACTCGGAGATAGAAAATATGGCTAATCCAACCCTTTGCAGGGAATTATGAATTCGAGCCCTTTTTGGCCCACTGGAACCCTCATCGCTGCCTCTGCAGCCTCTGCGTCAGCCCCTACTGGCCAGCATACCCACTGCGTCACCCTGACTGGTGTTGCGCAACCTCTACGCTACCCTAGTTGGGCCTGCGTCACCCTGGCTGGGTCTTTGCTACCCCTGCCCTGCCTTGGCTGGGCCTGCATCACCCTGATTGGGCTTACGCAATCTTCTGCATGGTGCTCGTTGGACTGTGTCCCTCTGGCTAGCCTCTGCGTTGCCTCTCTGCTATTGTATTCTCAGCCTCGGATCAGATCATCCCTTGTCGATCTCTGCTCCGCACTGCACTGCAAACTCACTTCAAATTCTTCAGCAACCCCGCCCCAGAAATTCGACGTAGCTTCAGTGTTCTGCAATGTGTGTGTGTCCTCCAACTGACCCCAAGCCCTTCCTTTATACTTTTCTCGTTGGGAAACCAACGACTGTGATCTAATCTCTTATCAACAGCTAAGATTAAAAGAAAGTTTGATCCACGTCACTTAGAACATTTCATCACATGTGTAATTTAATTCACTTTAATTTTTTAATTTCCCTAAGTTAGACTTAGGGTCCCCATTAAAAAATTTAATTATTTGAATAACTATTACACTAGATGAAATTTCTCCAAACACTTTCTGGGTCTTGGAGATCTCGTGTGTCTTAGCCCCTCCACAAAGTTTCAGAGCTAGAGCACACCCGATACTACCCCAAAATCTCAACATGAGACAATCACCGAAGCAATGGTACAAGAAGTTTGACTCCTTCATGGCGAGACAGAACTTCACAATCACCCAAGCAATGGTACAAGAAGTTTGACTTCTTCATGGCGAGACAAAACTTCACCAAAAGTGAATATGATCATTGTGTGTATTTTAAAGATTTCAATCGTATATTCATTATCTTGGTTTTTTATGTTGACAATATACTTATTGCAAGCAAAAGCATGGAAGAGATCAACAGGATAAAGGCTTAACTTTCTAGGACGTTCGATATGAAGGATCTTGTAGCTGCAAAAAAAATATTGGACATGGAGATACATAGGGACAGGGAAATTGGAAAGCTTTGGTTATCAAAGCATAAGTATGAACAATGTGAGACCTGTTAATGTTCCTTTAGCTTCCCATTTTAAGCTTTCTTTGGGTTTAAGTCCTAGAATTGATGAAGAAAAGGAGTAAATGTCCCGTGTATCATATGCAAATGCAGTAGGCAACTTAATGTATGCAACAGTATCTACAAGACCTGAAATTTCACATGTAGTTGGAGTTGTCAACAGGTTCATGGAAAATCCAGGAAAAGAACATTGGCAAGTAGTGAAATGGGTGCTTCGTTATTTGAGAGACACAAGTGACCATTGTATCATCTTTAATGGTTGCGATGATTCAATCTACGAATATGTTGATTTAGATTATGTTGTTGGTGAGAATGATCAACATATTCACGAGTGCTAAATTGAACACTCCAGTACAAGGAGCCAAATAATTATAGTTTACAATGGACACATGAGGCTCACAACTAAACTAAGAAGATACTCCCCATGCATTGGAAATCTATCATAGGCTTATACATGAATACCAATCTAAAATTCATCAAAATAAACAATGTATATGGTAATTACTAATTATAAATACTAAGGAGCTTACTTCTCTCTATCCGATTTACATATAGACCATCTTATGGTGAACAAAGTGCCATTTGCTTCACAAACTTTTCCAAAGAATGTTTCAACAAGCTGAACTGTGCAGAGCTCTCAATCTAGATAAAATGGAATTCTCAAATATAATTCTAATTGTTGCTTCTATCTTCCTGGACAAGAAAACAATCTTATCAAGCACCAAATATGAATTCCAAACCTTGTCCACATCTGGCCGCTCCTCTCTATCCACCTGCAAACAGCAGCATAAGTAAAACGTCAATGATAAATTTTTATTACAAGTTCCAGCACTACCTTCTACTGAATCATGCATTCCCTACTTTCACTGCTATCCATTGAAGACAAATATTACAACAATTAATTAATGGAAATCAAACTAGTTAGTGAATTGAATGGCTTATGTGTGATGCTTGATTTTGGGATATGGGCTTAATAAATCTAACTGCCATCGATATGGGTTATGGCTTATGTTGAGTTACATAACAAATCTAAAAATCATCTTCTGAATTGTGCTGATCAGTACAAATGATTTCACACTAATAAGGCTAGATGGTAGAATATAACATCACCTTAATGCTCACAAACCACTCATTCAATATTTTTGCCACCTCTTCATTCTCAAATGACTCCACCTCCATGACATGACACCTACAGAAAAAAATGTGATTAGAGAAATACCATGAAATAGTCAATATCTCCACTCTGTATAACTTCATATGACAAATTTCAACCTATCACACTATTGTTAAAGCAATTTCAAACACTTCAAAGTACACCGAACATAGATTCACAATTACCTGTTTACTGCAATTAGAAATATAAAAACGCATGCTCAGTGTTTTAGGAATTTAGACAAATTCATACGCAATCCTAAAAAGATTTAAAAAAATGAATTTTAAGGAGTTGTAAACACAATATTCAAAGCACAGATGCCAAATAACAGCAATCTAATAATGCAATAAATAAAGATGGAAGTTTATACTTGTAGTCTATGTGCCTGTTACAGCTCAAACTAGCAGGGGTCCTAAAAGGGGATCCTTGGAGGGCTACTACCAGATCAAGGGCAACAACGGAGCAATAGCCCACTATCACCTCGGCTATGGCTCCCTACTCTTTTCAGACTTTCACCGATGGGAGGAGACCCGATATAATATGGACCACGAAATGAATAGGTTAATGATAGGGCGAAGGGGTGATCCTAGGGGCCTATTCACAAGAGAGGCTCAAATGTATAGCTTGCTTGCTTTGGAAGGCACGGTTGAAGGCTCTTAAGGAAGGGCTCAAGGAGAATTTCAAGGTTTAGGTCTAGGGTATGTATCTTACAATGGAGGTCCTCAAACCCTAAAATTCTTGTGAAGGCTTGGATTCAAAGTGATCTTTGAAGAATTATCCTTAATAGCGTATGGGACCACACGAGATCAAGTGGACCCGGGATTAGGTCAAGGGGGTAGATTTTAGCAACCAATGATATACTTGTCCTAATCCGGAGGGAGAAAAGGACCAAAGAAAGAATTTTCAATGCAAGGCAATGTAAGGATCCGAATGACGTTTCTAGCTTTGAGGAAACCAAAAGAAAAGTTGATCTTGAGGCTAGGGCTTGAGGTATCTCACAATCCCACCGTCAACTTCAAAATTGGAGGGTGCTTAGGAGAAACCCCAACGCAGAGGATCCCAAGAGATCAAATTTTTTCAATGGGTGGTTTGCAAGATAAATGATGCCCTAGGAGACCTAGCGGGCTAGACCTAGAAAAGAAAAAGTGAGAGAAGGAAAATAGGTTTAAGGTGATCACCCTTATGGTGGACCAGTGCCTAATCCTTTGGGGAGATTTGGAGTCAAGAGGAATTATGACTATGGATATTGAATTTTCTATGTCAAGGAGGCCTCAAAGACAACTTCGCATAGCATTAGGGCAGCAACAAAAGCAGCTTCAAAAGCTTTAAACTTCGTTTTGAAAAATGGATGTCTTATCAAGATGAATTTCAATGATGAAGCATCTCTAGGAACATTCACTCATAATACATGGCCCATACATGAAGCATCACAATCTAGAAACAAAATTTCCACAACTTCGCATAAATGGATGCAGTAAATTAGCCCTAGTATAGTGAAACCCAGCAAAAATGTATGTGACAAAAATATAAAGAAAGAATAGCATTAAATTGCACTTGCATGTATTAAGAGTATATCCAACCATCAAAACTTTGCCAATCAAGAAGCTCCAAGACAAGAGAAAATGATCCAAACATCAAAATTCATTCCATGCTCCAAATATTCGTCCTCCAAGAAGGATAGTGAAGTTCTCTAAAGAGATACAAGTCCAATCCAAGTGATGATGCTAAAATGAAATCACATCACTTGTATTTATACACTTCTAATGAGTCTGATTTAGCTAATTAAGCCAAATAGAACCCCTAAAATAAAGTAATGTACAAAATAACAATCTTTTGGTGACAAGCCCACCAAACTAGCTCAAAATCAAAAAAGTAAGCCTCTCAAGAGGTCGAACGAATAATAATACATGTCGTTGGGCCTTAGAGGAGGCCTAATGAAGTCCATAGGTGCCATAATGTGAAATAGGACTCCCAAAAGCAGTGAACAAGGGGTTGGCCCCTTGTTCTCCAAATAATAAACCTGTTGTGCTCCCAAGTAGGTGTGGGGGCACACACGTGTCCTCATGGGTCTTCAAACAAATCAAAGATACCTATAGACCATCTGCAAGGGCTTGGATGATGGTATAAGCAATACCACATCATCATACAGGTCCTGGGTCATCTGCCAAGTGCATAATGTCATTGTGGGGCTGACTGGGCATGGTGAACCAGGTGCATCTTCCTCGTCCAATAAGTGAACCACGAGCAACCCCTGAATGACTCTGGGGATCCAAGGAATAATGTCTGCTACTGTGGAGACCCATGGCTCTCTACACACGCCCTAAATGTGCCAATGTAGCCCTCTAGAGGGTTAGGACCCTGTATAGGGAAACCAAACCTAAGATGGAGACCATCTACAATCTTGCATATAAGATCCAATGCATCCCCTTTCCTTCCAGTACATCAAGTCATTAAAGAAATCATGTTAAAGAGTTTACAAACCATGGACAACAGGTCGACACTTCACAATGGCATGGCCTTCCATAGTGGGCTTTGGCATGTGCTAATGTCTTCAAGCTCCAACAGGGGTTAACCAAGCACCTTATTAGGTGGTTTCACTTCTAAAGGGGATGGTATGTCCATATTACATCCTTCAAATGATGGTGGCATGTGATAAAGTGATGGAACAGAGTAGGGGATAAGAGAGGCAATCTTGGGTCACATGCCAGGGTACCAGGGTAGCTAATAAGGGGAAGCCCACACCTAGGTAAATAATGTATAGGAGGAAGCAATCGTGGTGCATGAGTGGCCTTCACCTTGATTTTTCCACCCTTCTTCATATGCCTTTTTTCTTTTATGATTTCTCTTTGGTTAACTACTCGGGGCTCAAGGAATGAGAGCATGATGTGTAAATTATAGCAGTGGATACCCCCTTTAATGTGGGGCAGTTCATTGCCCACCAAGGGTTGGGACAATCATGGGTTCCTGATGATAAAGGAGGCTCATCTAGGGCCTATAGGAACCAGGGAGATGACCATGGGAATGGGGTAGAGTGCATGTATTGGCTTTTGCCCACGTGCTAAATTTGTTTGTCCCGACCATCATTTGCATTTTGTGGTACATTTTCCTGTTGAATGTGGCCAATTATGCTTTTACTTTTCTTTTCAGTTGCATCAACCTTTGGGGCATCGTTTTAGGCCCGACTCAAGGTATGGGCAAGGGGAAGGGGAGGCTAACCCTATATGGACCCAGTGGAGGTATCTAGACCCAAGTGGTAGAAATGATGAATAGGGTTGTAATGAATGGAAGGAGAGTGATATATGCGGATGAGGGAGCGAGACCACACAATCAAAATTAGGGTTTCCCATGTAGTACCATCCCTAAAGCCCAAAGGTCAATAAAAGAGATCCCACGGGATCAAGATCCAAGGGTAACATCCAAAAGAGGTCTAGGAGACAAGAGCACATACATAGCCCACTCTTTCTGTCGAATACTCAATTACCAAATGATAAGGCATACCTTTAGGTTCAGGAGGCCCACCTTCAAACATATGATCATGACAGATGGGTGAGGGACCACATAGATGGCTCAGGTGGCAGAAAAATGGCACAACGAGCTAGTTGGTGTCTGCAAGGGGTTGTTGGTTGTTCACTGAGGACCATCTTGGAGAAAATTTTCTCCTAGGGATATCACCCACAAAATGGTGGGTAATAGGGCCCTTGGTAGGTAAAATGTTAAATAACAGTGATCTAATAATGCAATAAATAAATATGGAAGTTTACACATAGTCTATAAGGCCTTAGTAGGTAAAATGTTGTTATTTCCCCTTTCTTATACTTCGTTAGTTCTTGTGTCTTGTCTTTGCTAGGTTCAGTACTTTCCTCAATAATATATTCCATTACTTCTTGTTCTATGAGTATCAGGTCAAACAATTTCTTCCATGCTAGATAATTTGATGCTCCAACAAGCTTATTTCTCTCCTTGCAGAAATAACCTATATGACCTATAGATACTGCTCTCCTTGCAGAAATAACCCATATGACCTGTAGATATTGCTCTCCTTGCAGAAATAACCCATATGACCTGTAGATTCAGTAGATTCAGACATGATGTAATAATAAAATACTTACTTGATAATCAAGATTTTCCTTAATGATGTCCCTAACCTTCTTGACACCTTCAAGATCTTTGAAGATACTTCCTTGAAAACAACTTCCAAGAGTGATCAATGATAAGATCCTATAATGCTTCCTTTAAAGAGGCCTACCAATGAGTCTTCACGCTTTCCTTGAGAGTTTCCTTTTTCCTTCACCTCGACAAGTGATTTCTTCTAGTGTCCTTCTAGTTGCCTTCCTTGTTCACCTAGCTCTAATACCATGTTGTAAAATGGAAAGTGGCAGCTATTAATTCTTATTTTCCTTAACCTTAATATTTGCTTGTGAACCTTGTTAATCTTCTTTATGTTCTTTAGTAAGGTCTTTTCATCAAACAAATATGAAGAACAAACTATTAACAATTGAGAACACAAAAATTAGGCTCTCAACTAGTGCAAAACCCCTACAAGGGGAAAACCCCGAAAAGTCTTCTTTCTTCTTATAGAATTTGTTTCAAATGAGACAAAGACCCAAACCCTAGAACAAGTCCTTCTCCAAGTACCAAGTCATCCCTTCTTGAAGTCCCTCTCTAATTCTACACCAACCAGCTACAAACTGTAACTTCAACCTGCCGGCTTCAATACTACAACTCATCCTGCAACTTTAACCTTGCAATTTCGGCCTTGCAGCTTCCCCAGAAACCCTAATCTTGCTTCCTCCTGAGACCTTCCTAGAGCAAGACAGCTCCTCCTAAGGTCAACGAGAGCAAGGTAAGTTATTCTCCCTTCTAGACAGGATTATGCACTTCGTCATACTTCAACTCGGACCTACAACTTCGACCTCCTTCTACAGCACTAGAAACCCTAAAACTTCACACATGTGAGAGATAGAGCCCAAAAACAAAGATCTTTCGTCCTCCTTTCTTCTCCTAGACCTTTGCTCTTGCTTTTCCTGCTTCCCAGCTACAGATTGGATTCTTTCTTGAGAGATCAAACTTCTTGATTGAGTGAGTGCTAAGTGAGGTCGAACTGCTCCTTTATATAGCCTTTCTAAGAGGTCGAAGTCCCTGCTTTAGGGAGGCTTGTACTTTTGGAGTTTCTAGGACTTTCTAGACTCGAAATAATTCGTTACAATTACATTTTTTTTCCCGGAAAGGTCTTATAAACATGATGTTGGCTCCTTTGACTCATGACAATAATTCCTAAGACCTAACAAACCCTAGAAGCATGAAGAACATGCTTTTACCTAGAAGACCATGTAGAAATTTGAATAACTGATATATTATTCACCGAGATTCTCCTGATCACACACTATTTTAACTTCATGCACAATACAGAATCTCTTCTACCATTGATCATTACATGCGGAAATAAAATCAATTGCATGCGCACATTAAAACCACAAACAATCACACATATGAACACAATATTTAATGGGAAATCTTAAAGCCGAAAACCCCAACTATCTGTATATTATATGTCATGGAGATCATGTAACAATCATAGTACAAAATCTCCTCACAAGCTCTCATGCACACCCTCAATTGCTACACACTATCAAGCTAGATCTAGCAAAACACATGCTCCAATCTTTTGCCACTTGATAGCCAGCCTCTATTGTGTAATCAATGCTATGGGATCGCTTCATTAAATAGATAAACCACCTGGCTTGTACTGCGTAATCCTCATGGGCTTCTCCACCTATCTATGTGTTGCAAATAACAACTGTATAGTCACAACTAATAGTTAACCTGCTCTTTCACCTATTTCTGCACTGGTCTCCACTGAAACTGTCCATGCACTGAAGTTAATTGATGTATTCTTTAGTTGATTAATGAGTTTATAATTAGTGAATTAATTAATAATTAATTCACACCACTCTCACTAATTGTATCAATCATTTAAACTAGATACAAATAGCTCAACTATGTTTAGATTAGTTAAACTGAATACAACTCCACTAACTTCCTCAATCAACTCCACCAAACTCTGTCACATGAGTTCTGACTGAAGTATCCATGCAATAGCTCCACTTAACCCTCAGGAATAGCATAATTCCTTCTGTCAGCTCCTGTGCCACATCTGTGCACTTAAATGAAGTGCTCCAAGAGAATAAGATAATGTTTATAGTCCAAATATTATTAAGAGCTAATAATATTCGACATATCTATTTTTAGACTCGCAATCTAAAAATAGATTCCGCCCAATATGTCTAAAAATAGAAGTCCATCTATTTTTTCCAACTTGACCAACCATCCACAAATAGCATCCTGCAACTCATATAACATGATCCATATGTCTAAAAATAGACATAGTCTAAAAATAGACTTTGCGCCAAAAATAGCCTGCGGGCCCACTTAGTGAAGGCGACTTCTTTCCACTAAGCTCATCATCTTGTTGCAATCTCAACACTCCCTCTCAACAAGATAAGGATTATTTGCCACCCCTATCCTGCCTCTGTGGTATTCGAATTTTCTCCTGGTGAGCGCCTTCGTCAAGATATCAGCATCCTGATCCTCCGTGGGAATGTATGAAAGTAACATGATCTTCCGCTACACACAATCTCTGATATGATGATACCGGATGTCAATGTGTTTAGATCTATCATGAAATACTGGATTAACCGAGAGTTTGATGCAACTCTAATTATCGCAATATATCACAGTAGGATCTAAGTGTGAACCGAACAATTCGGCCAGGATCTTCCTCATCCATATAGCCTCGCATGCAGCCAAACTCGCCGCCATATACTCGTTCGTCGAACCGAGTGCCACGACCTTCGTCTTCGCCGTACCAAGAAACTGGCCGTCGACCCGATACCAAAATCCCTCCGCATGTGCTCTTTCCGTCCGTTGGGCCCCGCCCAATCCGCATCCGTGAAGCCACATGAAATTTATATGTCCGATCGTTTGTACCATGATCCATATCCCGATGTGCCTCCGAGATATCTCAATACATGCCTGCCTGCCTTCCAGTATAGCTTGGTAGGCTTAACCATAGCTTGTGAAATCTGGTTAACAGCATAGCATATGTCGGGTCATGTATTGACCAGATACATAAGCGACCCCACCAACTGTCGATAAACAGTGGCATCCACTACCTCCGCCAAAGTAGCATCCTCCTTCCTCCATCCACCAAGAAGAGGAGTATCAACAGGCTTGCAGCCATGCATGTTGAACTTCTCCAGTATCTCCCGGGCATACTTACCCTGAGAAACAAACAGTCCACCACTGCGCTGCCAAATTTCCAATCCCAGGAAATAATGAAGGAGGCCCAAGTCCTTCATCTCAAATTCTTTTGCAAGATCCTCCTTGCATGAGAGTATCAACAGCTCATCACCTGTCAAAATCAAATCATCTACATAAAGTACAATGATCAGCAACTTACCCTCCACCACAATCTGGTATAGGTTCGGATCTGCCTCACTCTTGGAGAATCCAAGTCCTGTGAAATAACTGTCTATCCGTGTGTACCAAGCACGAGGTGCTTGTTTCAACCCATACAACGCTCTCTTGAGCCTGCACACATGCGACTCGCTGCTGAAGATCTCGAAACCTTCGGGCTGCTCTATGTACACCTCCTCCTCAATCACCCCGTTGAGGAACGCAGTCTTCACATCCATCTAATGAATGTACCACCCCATCTGCACTGAGAGAGCAAGAATCGTCCGTATGGAAGAATACCTTGCGACAGGTGCAAAGGTCTCCTCATAATCGGACCCCTCAATCTGTGAGAAGCCTCGGGCAACAAATCTTGCCTTGTACTTCTCCACACTCCCGTCAGCTGCCTGCTTCACTTTGTAGATCCATCTCGAACCCACCACTGATTTCCCTTCCGGCCTTGGGACAATCTCCTATGCACTGTTTCTAACAATCGGATCATACTCTTCCACCATGGCATCTACCCATGCGGGATCCTCCACATTTTCCTCAAAATAGGATGGCGCTGTCACGATACATTGACTCATGAGAGCCATGTATCCAATGTACCGATCAGGTGACTGTCTCTGTCTGCGCTGTGATGTAGGTGCTCCCACAACCTTCTCTGCATCTTTAGCCAGTCGCTCAGCTTCTGTAGTGTGCTTCCACCCTCTGATGGTTGGCGCTGCATGAGTGGTCTCTTCCACTCCATGAACCTCATCTTGTGGCTGATCCACATCCTGAGACTCATCCTTAGGAACTAATAGCTCCTCATCCGCATGCAAGTGTGGCTCCCTCTCAAGCGAACACTTCATGGCTTTCTCCTCATGAAATTTGATATCCCGTCGCACAACAGTCTTGCGACTGTCTGGAAAATACACACGATAGTTGTGGGGCGTATCAGTGTACCCCACAAATATCCCAACCTCTATGGTTGGCTCCAGCTTCTTCCTGGCATCCTTCGTCACATGAATGTAAACAGGTGAACCAAAAATCCTCAAATGGGAAATATCAGGCCTCTTACCAGAAAATGCCTCCTCGGGTGTACTCATGCCAAGTATCCTATGAGGACAACGATTCTGCACATATACTGCAGTATTGCATGCCTCAGCCCACAAGTGTATGGGAAGGCCCTGATCATGCAACATCGTCCGTGCAGCACCCACGATCGTTCTGTTCTTCCGCTCAGCAACCCCATTCTGCTGTGGGTTATGAGGTGCTATGAGCTCTCTTCGAATTCCTTCTGCGCTACAAAAGTCCTTGAATTCTCCAGAGATGAATTCACCACCATTGTCGCTCCTAAGAGCCTTCACCTGCTTCCCCGATTCTTTCTCAACCAGTGCCTTGAACTCACAGAACTTTGAGTATGTCTCACTCTTCTTCTGCATGAAGAAGATCTAGCACTTACGAGAAAAATCATCAACAAAGATCACATAATACCTGTGCTTTGCTGTCGAAGCTACTGAGAAAGGTCCACACACGTCTGTGTGAATTCTCTCAAGGATCGTTGTGGCGCGACTATCCTTCTCGTGAAAGGTGGCTTTCACAAATTTTCCCAAGGTACATCCCTTGCACTGATCTGACTGCGCAAGAGTACCCTTAGGAAGCCCAATAGAAATCTGCTGCAGTATCTTCAAAGCTCCATGGTGAAGGTGGCCCAATCTCCGGTGCCACAACTCGCCATCATCCCAGCTCACCACTCCTTCTGCCTTGCCTGCCATTGCTACACAGCCATCTACCTGTAATTGATAAAGGTTCTTAACTCGAACCCCTATCCTCCGGGTCTCACCAGTTGCCTTACTGCGCAGGAAAGCCTTTCCCTCGCTAAAGACAACATCATATCCCTTGTCTTCTAACATCACCACAGAGATAAGATTCTTCTTCAATCTTGGAACATGCATCACTTCCTTCAATACGAAGGGTTTACCAGACTCCCTCTCAAAGGAAATGGTACCGATACCGGTCGCACTGTATCTACCATCATCGCCCGTCTCGATGTGCACTCCAAGATCTTTCTCATCCAGATCAGTAAACAAATCTCGATCTCCTGTCATGTGAAAAGACGCACCACTATCAAGAAACCACACTGAACCCATCACACTTGAGACCAAGCATGTGATCAGTGAAAAATCCAGCTCAAACTGTGAGGCTAAGGCCTCTCCAGCTGCAGATCCAGCAGCCTGCTTATTTTTCTTCTTCTGTGGACAATTAGTGGCGTAATGTCCGTGTTGGTGACAGTGAAAGCACTTCACCTTGGACATGTCCTGCTTCTTGCCTTTCACACCGGAATGAGAAGCTTTCTTGCTCTTCCCCTTCTTTGCTTTGGTAGCCAAAGCGCAATTTTCTTCATCAGATGCCTTTGATGAAGATCCGTCTCTGGTATTCCGCCTTATCTCCTCTTGCACAAGATCCGACCAAAGTCGCTCCCATCCCGGCAATTTCTCCCGACAATTGACAGAATCCTGATAGGCATGCCAACTATTCGAAAGACCAAGGAGAGCCAAGCTCACCAATTCCTCATCATCAACAGTCACCCCCACACTTCCCAGCTCATCCCTGCATTGGATGAACTTCGTGAGGTACTTGGGCATACTGTCGCCTTTCTCCATCTTTATGTGTCTGAGTTTATCCTTAAGCGCCAACTTCCTCTGGTCGCTCTTGATTTGGAATAAATCTGTCAACGCTTTCCACATCAAGTATGGAGAATATTTTCCATGCATGCTGGATACAATGTGATCCTTCACGCCCTCCAACAGAATCCTTTGACATTTTTCCATCTTCTTTTGCCATGCGTCAAGCACGTAAAGATCGGCTAGAAGTAGGTTTTGGAACTTCGCATCTATGAACTCCTTCAACCCATTGTCATCCAAAGACCGCCTCCATCCTCGTCCTTCTATGTAATTCACTCCGAGCCGCTCAAGGGCATACTCCAATCACAATCCGTTGAAATACATCTCAACTTTGACACCAAGAAAACACTGCTGCAAATTCGAATTCCACCAGCACAAAACTCAACCGCTTCAATGCTTTGCAATTGCTCCAATGATCAATATCGCTTTGATACCATGTAGAAATTATATAACTGATATGTTATACATCCGAGATTCTCCTGATCACACACTATTTGACTTCATGCACAATACAAAATCTCTTCTACCATTGATCATTACTTGCGGAAATAAAATCAATTGCATGCACACATTAAAACTATAAAAATTCACACATATGAACACAGTAATTTATGGGAAAGCTTAAAGCTGAAAACCCCCAACTATCTGTATAATATATGTCATAGAGATCATGTAACAATCATCAGAGAAAGCTCCTCGGAAGCATCAAGACAACTCCAATTGCTACACACACTAATCAAGCTAGATCTAGCAAAACACATGCTCCACGGTCTCACACTCCGATAGCCAATATTTCTCTATTGCGTAATCAATGTTGTAGGATGGCCTATTAAATAACTTGAAACCACCGGGCTTGTACCGCGCAATCCTCATGGGCTTCTCCAATCACCGAAGCGTTGCAAATATGCAATAGTATAGTCACAACTAATAGTTAACCTGCTCTTTCACCTATCTCTGCACTGGTCTCCACTGAAACTGTCCATGCACTGAAGTTAACTGATGTATTCTTTAGTTGATTAATGAGTTTATAATTAGTGAATTAATTAATAACTAATTCACACCACTCTCACTAATTGTATCAATCAGTTAAACTAGATACAAATAGCTCAACTATGTTTAGATTAGTTAAACTGAACACAACTCCATTAACTCCTCAATCAACTCCACCAAACTCTGTCACATGAGTTCTAACTGAAGTATCCATGCAATAGTTCCACTTAACCCTCAGGAATAGCGTAATTCCTTCTGTCAGCTCCTGTGCCACATCTGTGCACTTAACTGAAGTGCTCCAAGAGAATAAGATAATGTTTATAGTCCAAATATTATTAAGAGCTACTAATATTCGACATATCTATTTTTAGACTGGCAATCTAAAAATAGATTCCGCCCAATATGTCTAAAAATAGAAGTCCATCTATTTTTCCAACTTGACTAACCATCCACAAATAGCATCCTGCAACTCATAGAATATGATCGACATGTCTAAAAATAGACATAGTTTAAAAATAGACTTTGCGCCAAAAATAGCCTGCGGGCCCACTTAGTGAAGGCAACTTCTTTCCACTAAGCTCATCATCTTGTTGCAATCTCAAGAGACCATGAATAATGAGCATGAAACCCATGAATAATAACTTTTTCTTTTTTTCTTTTGTTTGTTACATAGGATACATATTGAAATGAGTACAACAACAATTATGAAGACTGAAACTAGTTATATTTTCAACAAGAAGCAGGTATTAAACTATAATAATCTTAATAACCATCCTCTTCTTTTACTTTTCATCCAATCTCTATATCAAACTACATAAAGTGTTGAAGATTGTAACTAGGTTCGGTCTTCATAAATTATATTTAATGTACTTATCAAACGAATCAAAGAAAAGAATTTTTATTATTATTAAATGACTTATTAAAGCATGGGTTTCATGCTTGGGTCATTATGTTTTAAGTCAAAGTCCCCATTATGGACTTCTAGATTTATTATAAGTTTATAGAGTCATTATGTATTCAAAGAGACCCTTCTTGGGCTTTTGAATCATGCAAAAATATTTATTATTGAGTCAAAAACGATTTAAAGTACCTCCACATCAAGTCGGCCTTAAGGAGATAAAGTTGACCTCAAAGGAACCTATTCGACCTCACCTGAAGCCTATAAAAGCAAGAAGATTGAATTCATTTGGAGCATCACTTCTCAAGCAAGTTCGATATCTACTGCCACATAGGAAAAAGTGTGAAGTTGGTCAAGGAAGTTGAAAGGAGTGCGAGTTGGGTCAATAGGATAGTGAAAGAGAAAACTGAAACTTTGGCGGTCGTCCCTCTCCATTTTGTGCCCTAAGTTGGGATATAGAAGTCTTTTTGTGTTTGTTGTTGTTGTTGTTGCCTAGTCGAAGTTGTTGGAGGACAAGTTATTGTTGTTGTTAGGTTGAAGATCCGGAAGGATGATCTGGTGTGGAGGGAATGTTGGTCTATGTCTAGGGTGAAGAGTCTCAAAGAATACTATTGAAGGAAGAGAATTTTGACTGGGTTTTCCCCTAAGAGAGGGTTTTTGCCCTGGCATAGTGCCTACATCTTGTCTCTTGTGTTCTTGTGATCTTTGTACATACATACTTTGGTAATTTCTTGATTAAAGATAATCTAATAAAGAAGTAAAAGAAGCCAACATAATTCACAAGTAATTATCAAAAAAGAGAAATCAAACGCTAATCTACTGGCATTGATTTCTCAAGATGGTATCAAAGCTAAGGTCAAGAAAGGTTGAAGATTGTTGGCTCAAAAGGTTTGAACATGGATTCTCCCTCTTTCATAAGCTATATGAGAATGGGTATCAACACTGTTGGAAGCTGGATCAAGAAGGTCATCCACTACTTATTCAACAAAGTCAAAAGTCAGGGATTTTTGGTTGGTCTTACAGGATCTCTTAATGATTACAATGCATGGATCATTGATAGTGGAGCATCAAGATGCGTGACGGGGGAAAGTAAACAACTCATACACTATCAAAGGAGTCATCTTCTCATGCAATGGAATTGGGTGACAACAAAAGCTATGTTGTTAGAGGCCTGGGATCAATATCGTTGGAATTGGAAAGTGGATCGAAGTTGCACCTCAACAACATACTATATGTTCCAGGTTTGAAAAAGAATTTGCTTACTATTTTTTGTTTAGAAGATAAAGGAGATAGAATTGCTTTTGTTGATGGAAAAGTATTGGTTTGGGGCAAAGACTCTAGCATTGATAAAGCTAGAGTTATTGGAGTTTGTGAAGGAAGTTTGTATAGGGTCACTACTTCACCTCCTCAAGCTTTAATTCATATGGAAATTAGTCCTACTGAGCTATGCCATAGGAGGTATGGTCATCTACACTACAGAATTATTCCACTCTTAACCAATCGGTTAATGGCATCCCCAATATGAAGGAAGACCATGAAGGTGTGTGCAAGGGATGCTCTTTGGTAAAACATACAAGAAAGCCATTTCCAAATAGTGAGTCTAGGTCTAAAGAAATACTAGACCTTATTCACTCTGATGTGTGTGGGCCCATGCTTGAGAAATCACTTGGAGGCCATCTCTATTATGTGACATTCACAGATGAACATTCTACAAAGACACGGATCTATCTTCTTAAGACAAAGGACGAAGTATTTGAGAAATTCAAGGAGTTTTGAACTGAAGTGGAAAACCTCACTGAAAGAAAGATAAAAACTCTAAGATCCGACAATGGTGGGGAATACACTTCCAAGGAGTTGATTGCATATTGTAAGGAAGCAAGAATTAAGAGGGAGCTCAATGTTCCCTACTATCCCAAACAAAATGGAGTTGCCGAAAGGAAGAATAGGTCTATTGAAGAAGGCATTAAAACAATGTTCCTTGACCAAGACCTACCAAATTCATATGGGGAGAAGCAGCCATGACAATGGTGTATAATCAAAATAGAAGCCCTCACAGAAGTCTCAAGAATATAACTCCCAAAGAAATATTCACAGGAAAGAAGCCAAGTGTAGATCACCTTTGAATCTTTCGAAGCCCTTCCTACATCCATGTTCCAAAGGACAAGCGAAAGCAGTTGGATTCTACAAGCATCAAAGGAATATTCGTTGGATATAGTCTCTCCTCAAAAGTGTTGAGATTTTGGGGTAGCATCGAATGTGCTCTAGCTCCAAAACTTTGTGGAGGGGCTAGAACACATGAGATCTCCAAGACCCAGAAAGCGTTTGGAGAAATTCCATCTGGTGTAAAAGTTATTCAAATAATTATTTTTTTTAATGAGGACCCTAAGTCTAACTTAGGGAAATTAAAAAAATTAAAGTGAATTAATTTACACGTGATGAGAACATTCTAAGTGACGTGGATCAAGCTATTTCTAATCTTAGCCGTTGATTAGAGATTAGATCACGATCGTTGATTTGTCAACAAGAAAAAATATAAAGGGCGGGCTTTGGGTCAGTTGGAGGATACACACAGTGAATCTAAGAGATCAAATTCTTCTGACGGAGCAATGCTCAGACGAAGATCAGATCTGAGTGATTCAGAGAAGTAGTGAGGGGCAGATGCAGTGATTGGTCGAAGGACCAAGAGTACAATGCAGAGCAAGGGCAGCAGAGACATAGTGGAGGCAGCGCAGCCATCAGAGGGTGTGACGCAGTCCCTAGAGAGGGTGACGCAAGGCTCATGCAGGGGCAGCGCAGAGCCTCCAAGGAAAGTCCAAGATCTAGCTGGAGACAGGGGTTTCTGAGCCGGCAAGGTTGAAACCAAAATCTGAAAAAGCTTATCAGCGCAGAGCTAGGGTGACGCAGTCCCTCGGCCAAGGCCACGTAGCCTTACGCAGTGGCAACATAGAGACTACGCGGAGCTAGCTAGGGTTTCACCAGTGGCTCATCTGGATCAGTTGGGACTTGCAGGTGTGAGGTCTAACTCACATTTTTCCCTATTGCCGAGGTTTTCTCTATTGGGTGAGCCCGATTCAGTGTTTTAAAAACATGTCGGTCTGGCTCGGAATCGGCCGAGCTGACTGAGCTGACCCCCTACTCGGACTGGCTCGGTAGAGAAATCGGTCTGGGTGTCCTTTTGTGACCGAACCAGCCGAGTTGATCACCAACTCGATCGGTTTGTGTTGAGATTTTGTGTAGTCGAGGTAGCATTGGGTGTGCTCTAGCCCTGAAATTTTGTGTAGGGGCTAAGACACACTTGAAGTCCAAAACCCAGAAAGTGTTTGGAGAAATTTCAATTGGTGTTCAAGTTATTCAAATAATTAATTATTTTAATGTATTTCCTAAGTCTAAACGTAGGAAAATTAAATAATTAAAGTGAATTAATTAACACATGTGCTGAAATGTTCTAAATGACACAGATCAAGCAGTCTTTTAATCTCAGTCGTTGATGAGTGTTTTAATCTCGACCGTTGATGAGATCATCGAAAAAGTATAAAAGAAAGGCTTGAGGGTCAGTTGGAGACACACACACAGATGCAGAGCTGAGAGACTGATCTAGAATTCTAGGGCAAGGTTTGCTAAGAATTTCCAGAGGAGTTTTCTGCAACGAGGGATAGTATTGGCTGAGGGGATGATCTGATCCCAGAGCCAAGAGTCAGCAAGAGGCAGAGGAGAAGCTTTCAAGGACAGCGTAGAGGAGCAAGGGCAGCAGCAACAGCAGTTGCGCAGTGCAGAGGCTTCAGCTGCTACGCAAGTGCAATGCAGGCCTAGGAAGGGGCAGCGTTGCAGCTTCAGAGGGCTTCAGAATTACGCAGAGACCTTCGGAGGCAATGTAAGGACTACGTCACCCACTTTGGGGTTACGCAGTCCCTCTCTGAGCAGCGCAGAGGCATGCAAAGCCTAGCAGGGCTGACGTTGGGGCTTCAGGGGCAGCGCTCAAGTTTCTAGGGCCAGATCTGGGCTGAGTCTTGTAAATCCCATTTGAGGGTGTGGATCAGTGAAAATTTTGGTCTCAAAACAGCAAGTTAGCTGCAGTATTAGATCTATTTTTCTCTATCGGGTGAACCAAATTTGGTGCCCAGATTTGTTGTACTCAAAATTTACTTAATAATAAACCCTCATATCTGTTGCACCGATTTTCCGGCTATGGGTTTTTCCGGGGACTTATGTCCAAAAATCAGTGTGTCACTTTGTTTGAATGAGCGTAATATTCAGTAAATGATATGCATGTGTAGGTTGTTAGTTGTGTTTGCTTCGGTATTTTCTGAATCTTATTTCTGAAGATAGCTTGTATAATTTAATCATGTAGGAGAAGTAAACCATGATACTATAGTAGAATCTTCACAGTTCGGTCACAAACCGACCGGCTCGGCCGAGCCAGTCCCAGCCGCCCATGGACCCCACTTTTGCCCAGAAACGGACTCTGAAAGGGATTTTTGTTTGTTGTTAGGGTTTTGTTAAGGCCTCTAACCCCTCCCTATTCTATTAAAGCTTCCCAACCCCTCTCATTTCCTCACAACTATCTCATTGCATTTGAGTGAGCATTTGTGAAGAATTTGTGAAGAGTTGTGGAGTTGGTTTTTGGAGTAGCTTTGAGGAGTCTCTTTGCGCAAGATTTGGACTAGTAGTGAGGAGCTTATTGGGCAAGCTTTGGAGCAGCATTGAAGAGTTGGTTTGTTGGAGCAACATTGAGGAGGCTAGAACCTAGAGGTATTTTTTTTTCCCTTCTAAAATCTGCCTTTGCTTGTTTTATTTTTTTTGCTTGTTTTCACACCCTATTCTCCCTCTAATAGTGCACATGGTCCTACAGCTACTAGAGGTCAAGTGCAGCCCACTTTAGATCAGCATTGGAAAAAAGAATTGAGAGAAACTTCTTGTGATTACATTGCTAGATGGTGGTATGATGTTAATATTCCCTTCAATGCTTCTCGTTCACCATATTATGAACCTATGTTTGATGCCATATATGCTGCTGGAAAGGGCTTCAAAGGCCCTACTATGCATGAGTTAAGAGGATCTCTTTTACAAAAAGAGATTGTGTCCATTAATGAATATTTGAAAGAATTCAAAAACTCATGGGCACAAATAGGATGTACCATCATGTTAGATGGATGGACTGATCAGAGGAACCGTACCACCATAAACTTTCTTGTCTTTTGCCCACGTGGAACCATGTTTCTAAGATCAGATGATGCATCTGATAGGGTGAAAGATGCACACTTGTTGTTTCAACTTTTGGATGAGGTTGTTGAAGAGGTGGGGGTGGCAAATGTTGTCCAAATCATCAAAGAAAATGCCTCTAACTATGTTCTTGCTGGTAAATTGTTAGAGAATGTAACATTCCTTTTTTTGGGTGTTCCTCATGACAGGGTTAGGAGGAATTTCCAAAGTTGGGAGCAGACAGGTCACAGGTACAGGTCGGCGTCATCAGCAGGTCCAGGGGCTTTTTGGAGGAGTTTTGAGGAGTTTCTATGAGGGTCGGTGTCATTCGCTTGATATACTCCATCAGTTGCACAGTTTGCCTTTCGTTCAGGTGTATTCCAACAACTTTCGGAAAAATAAGTTATTTTTGGGCTTAACTCAATTAATTGCGCTCAAGGTGGCATTCCGGGAGGAATACATGATAGAACATCTTAGTGTAATAGCTCGTAGGAACCGGAACGAGAATACCTACATGATTGGATGGTTGGACATGAGTTTCAGTGAACTGAGGGGACATGGTAGCCAATTTACTCTTTCCTGCATTAAAAAGGAATATTTTAATTGGAAAATAAGAGGGAAAAGTGCTCCATGATTAAAATAATAATAAAATAGAAGGCTCTAGAGGGGTCCATGAGATCTATAAAAGAAGAAGAGGCCATTGAGGATCATCTTGGATTTGACATCTTTCCTTGTATGTGAGGTTGAGAACCCGGCTCTCTTCTCCATTGGTAGCCCCAGGACGAAAACCCTCGGGTATGTTGTCGAGTGTTGGATGGAAACCCGAAAAATGAGTTATTTTTGGGCTTAACTCAATTAATTGCGCTCAAGGTGGCATTCCGGGAGGAATACGTGATAGAACATCTTAGTGTAGTAGCTCGTAGGAACCGGAACGAGAATACCTACATGATGGGATGGTTGGACATGAGTTTTAGTGAACTGAGGGGACATGGTAGGCAATTTACTCTTTCCTGCATTAAAAAGAAATATTTTAATTGGAAAATAAGAGGGAAAAGTGCTCCATGATTAAAATAATAATAAAATAGAAGGCTCTAGAGGGGTCCATGAGATCTATAAAAGAAGAGGAGGAGGCCATTGAGGATCATCTTGGATTTGACATCTTTCCTTGTATGTGAGGTTGAGAACCCGGTTCTCTTCTCCATTGGTAGCCCCAGGGCGACAACCCTCGGGTATGTTGTCGAGTGTTGGATGGAAACCCAACTCTCCTTGAGGAGACTTCATATAGGAGTTTCACAAAGCTTCAAGGATATTGGAGTGAGGATCATTCAGATCCTCAATTGGTACGTCATTGTCTTCAGTTGATTTAGTGGCAGCTATTGTTGGGGGGAGAGTGCAGTTGTTCAATTTTGGTGGCCAATGCAGTGCCGCAGATTATATTGGAGGCCAGTTTTCCATCTCAACTATTTTGGGTCAAATATGCATGTAACCCTAGTTTGCCATTTATAATAAAAATCTGAGATTCTTCTTGTTCAATGTGTTAATGGATTGCAGTGTTCTATTTGTTTTTATTTTACATGGCAATCTTTTGTTAAATAAATGTTGATTTTACGATAAAGTTTTGGGTTACGTTATTTCTTGCAAATTTAGGCATAATATCCCATTCGGGATATTACATAGGAAAAACACAAAACCATCTTTTGACCCCATGTGTTGCACTTGGTAAAATAGATTGGATCAAGAACAATATAGAGCATGGCAGAAGCATCACAAAATATATTTACAATCACTCATGGATTCTAAACCTGATGAGGAAACACACAGGGGGCAAGGATATTATTAGGCCTGCCATCACTAGATTTGCAACACATTTTTTTATATTGAAATCTATGCTTTCCCAACATAGAAACTTGCAAAAGTTGTTTTCCAGTGATGAATGGAATGAATGTCAATGGGCTCGCAAACAGGATGGAAAAGATGTGAAAAAAAAAAAATTAATGAAGAAATAAGGCAGCAAAGATTGTGAAGGTTGTTGAGCCACTGGTTAAGGTGTTGCGATTGGTGGATGGGAAAAGATTGGCTATGGGCTTCATTTATGAGGCTATGGATCAAGCAAAGGAGCAAATAAAGGTAACATACAAAGACAGAGTGGGTAAGTATGGGCCCATTTGGGAAATCATTGATCAAGGATGGAAAAATCAACTCCATCGCCCTATACATGCAACTGGGTATTTTCTGAACCCACGGTATCATTATAAAGCTCAGGAAGCAAGAGCTTTGACTGGGGAGGTTAGAGATGGATTGATTGCCTGCATTGATCGCATGATACCCACGAAGAGTAACCAATTGCTGATACACAATCAGATCACTGTGTTCAGCAAAGCCATATGCATCCTCTCATGATCTGTGCCCCGTATGCATCCTACCCATTGAGTCCCGGACTCATGGGAAGTACTTCTCATTTGGCTAGTGAGGTAGGAAAAGCTAGAGACCAGTAGCAAAGATTGATTGACGCATAAGATATTGTTGTACTCTCTATGTCTAGGATGGCACGTGTCCAACCACTTGATCTGGGATCAAGTCTAGTGAGGTTTCGGACCTCCTACTAACTTCGAGTCAGATAAACCAACTTTGGTTTGGTATGTGACTCTTTGAGTCCTATAGAGGTTTCGGACCTGTGGGCTGAATTTGTCAGCCGGGAATGATGTCTTTGTGACTGCCCACTTTTGTTCTGAATTAAAGAAGCCAGCAAAGCAAGTTACAGCGGGATGACGGACGATGTTTGGATTGCACAGGTGGATGGAGTTCTCCCTAGTTGAGACGGTGTTAATTTTGGCTAGGTCCAAACTCCATGTTGTGATGCTCAGATGAAGATGCCAATATTTTTATTGGATTCCTCTTTCGAGGAGGTGCAAGATCGATCTAAAGATCATCTTGATCGGATGAGCAAAACATTTATTTTGAATTTATTCAAAATATGTGCAGGTCAGCCTAAAATGAAAAGCAGGCTTGAAGCCCCAATAGTTGTGTCACACACCCTCATTGATGGATATAAATAGGTCAACGTTGGAGGTCATTTTCACTTACACATCACATCACATTCTCTCTCATCATCTGATTGGTTCGATCACTTGGAGGCTCTTGTTCATCCACACGTGGGAAAACGCCGCAAGGAGAAATTTATGTTTTCAACCTAGGGTTTCAGCACAGAGTTGACCAGCGTTGAAAAGTCAACGCATGGTCAACTAACCCCAATTTTGGTCAAAACTCCGATTTATGCAGTCTGCATTTTCTGGCACAAAAATCGAGTTTGACCGTTGACTTTTGACTGGGCTGCTTTGACTTTTTGTTGCTGCTGTTTGCGTTGACTGTTGACTTTCATTGACTTTTGGGTTGACTGATCTGGCTGTCCTAGAGGGTTGTGTGACACTTCTGGTTGGCTGACCATATTGAGACTTTGCTAGTTGAAGCATCCTGTTGACAGCCGTAACGCACCAACACACTTATATATTTTTGGCTTGTCTTCTGTCGATCTACTGGTATGTTCTATCAGCATTTTACTTTCTTGTTTATGTGATTGCTTACTGATATTGGGGATAAAAAGTAAAGTTGCATCAAGCATAGAACATCTACAAAAATTTACAGCATAGCTTGTTTATCTTAGGCTCAATGTGCTACAGTTCCAATTGAGGATGTTGATGAGGAGGAGCGAGGAGTTTCCCCCTCTGATTCAAAGTTTGAGCCAGAGGATATTGCCTTGTCAGATGTCTAGCAGTAGTGACTAGTCATGTTTTGTTGTGGAGGCCATTTAGAGCCTCCTTGGTTATGTTTTTTGTTCTGATCTCTATATCATCATCATGTATGTACTATGTACTATGTATTGGGCAGTGCATTGGGTGCAATTTTGATAAAATGGATATATTCATGAGCCTACTTTGATCATATGTTGTCGTTTGTCTATATCTTAATGCTTTGTGTTTGGAAACATGAATGAAAATCTTTAAAGTTATGTTTTTTATAAAAAAAATTATATTTAATGTATTTTTTACAAAGGCCAAGTCATTAAAACTGAACCGACCGAGTCGATACTGAGTCGAGGTCGGAGTGGACCCTCAGATCTGCTGCACTGGTTTTCCCGCATTTCGTTTTTCTGAGGACATTTGTCCGACAAATCTGTGTCCCCTTTGCCATATGTGCGTGAGGTTCAGCAAACGATCTGTATTTGTGTAGGTTGCTAGTTGTGTTTACTTCGATGTTTTTCTGAATATTTTCAGTTAAATAACTTGTGCATAATAAAAACAAGTAGGATAATTAAATTAATATTTAGTAGTAGGATTTCTGTGCTCAGAAATTTTCACAAAAAGCATATAGAATCTACATCAAGGAAGGCAGGCATATTGAAGTGAGCATGGATGTCATATTTGATAAAAGTCAAGCCTACAAGAAATCTAAAGATATCCCCATAGATTTTGATGATGAAGAATCTCCAATATTCGAAGAAGAAAAAATACACCATGAAAACCCTACTACAAATCAAGAAGAAGCAGTAGGACCAAGTGAGCCTATTCAACCTGTGATCATCCCGACCACAAGGAAGAGGCCAAATTGGTTGAAATCTACTTTACAATATGTCAAAGGACATGAAGCTCCGATAGGAACCTTTAGAGAAAGTAAAAGACCGAAGACATATTCTGGCTATGTTGCATACATGACGAAATTAATTAAAGTTGGACCATCTAAATTCGAAGAAGTTGTTCATCAAGAAGTTTGGAAGAAGGCAATGCAGGACGAATACCAATCCATCATGAAGAATGGGGTTTGGGAAATCGTTCCTAGACCTAGTGACAAATCAATTGTCACTGTTGGAAATACTAAGAGGGGGGGTGAATCGGTATTTCTTTTCAATTGTTATTTTTACCAGTTAGATCACTTATATTTAGAACACAAAATGAACAATACGAATAAATGTTTTATTAATTTCTTCTTTACAATAAATCAAGTACAATATATGTAAGGCTCCGACCCTAGATGAAGACACCGATCTTCAGTCTCCTTTGCTCCAACCTGTATTTGCCAAGCACCGACTTGGACTTCCAAGGCTCCAACCTTGTCAATTTTGAGGCACCAACCTCAAGGGCTCCAACCCTATATCTGGTACAGGCTCCAACCTAGTCTCTTGAGGGCTCCTATCCTCTAGGGCTCCATCCCTATATACCAAGGCACCAACCCTGTCTCTACGAGGCTCCAACCTCCTGCTTCAATTCCTCAAGATATATTTGGTTATACTTCACGGCTCCCAATGTCTTCTTCAACAATCCCTGACAATCTTTAGGGATGCCTTCACTTAGTCTCCACGTCACTTCATCAATGACAACCTTGTTCTTCACATGAAGGTGTCACCACAGCTCTTCATGGTACCCAAACTATTTCTCCAAGGTTATTCCATCATGGGGGTCTTCAACAATGCATCGTGATCTTTACAAATGCATCCAAGCGAGCTCTCTAAGGTCTTCAATAGGTCTCAAAAAATCTTCAATAAGCTGCTTTAAGAGGGTCCTCAGATTCTGCTTTACAAGGCTTCAAGAGTTGCTCCAAGGAATCTTCAAAATCAACTCTAAAAGATATTTCAACCCCTGCTTTGAAAATTCTTTAAAATCAGGCAGCTCCAACAATGCTTCAATAATAATCTCAAATCAACTTTAAGAATCCTCAATCAGCGTCTAAAAATGCAAAGGTACAGTCCTAAGAATGCGCTCAAAAATATGCTCAAATGTGTCAACAGATCTTCTTCACAAGAGGTCAATTAAGTTTTCTCCAAATCCAAATATGACCTGTTATTAAGGTAGGCTTGAAGAGAGGGTTACAAACAACTCCAAAAGGGATCGATAATCTGCCTCAAAGGATGCACAATTACCAACCACAGTTTCCAACGAATTCTGATCAATTTGCCAGTTCAAAATTCAAGACACAAGCATGAATTTTTCAAAGATCTGTACTACTATGCCACAGGTACGAATGCCACAAATGAATGGCTCATTTTATGCCAGATCTAAACTTAAAGTCTGTACATAGGTTGCAGCAGTCACAAGTTCAAATGTCATAAGCCCGAGCTTAAGATCTTTGTCAAGGATTATGCCACTGGAAATCTATGCACATTTCCACAAATCCAATCCTTCAAAATATATTCACACATGTTAATAACAGGCCTGAAGGAATTGCAGACAGGTTTGAGGAACTATAAGTCCGAACTTTGTAACGTAGCTCCTCAAATTTGTGGTCTTCAAGCTGTCACAGTTTTGCAATTTACCACTGCAATCTGGGCTTGAAATCTGCAATCCGAGCTGTTGTAGGTGGCTGTCCTTCCTAGTCTGAGTTCTCCACTTGTCACAGGTCCTAAAATATGACAGTACCCTCTGTCATGGATCCAAATTTAGAATAGAATCTTGAGCTGCAATGAATAACTAAAAAAGTTGCCCAAACAAAAATATCTTTAACTGTCTTCCTCATCTTCTGTCTTACTTCTCTATCTTCTTGTGATCTTCACCAAAAATTCTGTGCTAAAATGAGGAGTCCGAACTCCTGTATATACTGGTTTTTTATTGGAATCAGGGGAGGTGACTCTCTGGAGGGAAGCCTACATGTGTCATTGAGCATAGGTTGGCTCAATGTCAGAGTTAATTTCCTTAACTTAAAAAATCAATATCTCCCAAACTATTTGGAGTTTCGGGGCAAGTAAGGGCTCATTAGAAAGAGAAAAAAATCCTCTTTCAGATGGTCTAGGTCCCATGTTGAAAGGTTGCCTCTAAGGTGGCGAAAAACATTTTTCTTTATGACTACCCTTGAATTATTTAGTGCAGAAAATGATTAGGACAGTATGGCTTCCTTGTTTGGCTTATTGTTCGTCTTCTTCATTATTTGGCTTCTTCATCATCATAGGAACATGTAGGACATCCACGTCATCATGATAGTGCCCAGCAATGAGTACATCATCCATGTCATCACATAATGGTGCAGTGATATGTTATAGTGCAACATTATTAGGAGAACTCCAAAATAGTCTTCCAACCCTCAAATGATCTCCAACCATGATCATCATATGTCATCATCAAGTATCAAAGTGTATGACATCATCATATGACATCAAGGGTTGAGGTCTAGATCATAAAGTGCATGCAACATTAGATCAAGGACTTCTTAGGGCTTCTTTCATTAGTGGTTTGACTTCTTTGTGATTTGACATCTTCATTAATGGCATGACATCATCATCTTGAACCAGGGATCTCAAGAATATTGACATCTTGGTTAATGCCATATTGACATCAATGACAACCTTGATTAACAATCACATCCAAATGGATCTACAAGATCAAGCACGTTGTTGATGGAAGCATAAACAAGTACAAAGCAAGGTTCATCGCAAGGGGCTTCTCTCAAAAGGAAGGAATAGATTATGAAGAAACCTTTGCACCTACAACAAGGTATACTACCATTAGATCTTTGGTTTCATTGGCTGCTACAATGGGTTGGAATATCCATTATACTACCATTAGATATTTGGTTTCATTGGCTGCCACAATGGGTTGGAATATCCATCAAATGGATGTGAAAATCGCGTTTCTAAACTGGACCATTGATGAGGAAGTATACATCGAACAACCCAAAGGTTTTGAAGTAAATAACAGGGACACATGTTTGCAGACTCAAGAAAGCCCTATATGGCTTAAAGCAAGCTCCTAGGGCATGCGACGTGAGAATGGATGCATATCTCCTAAGAAATAAGTTCGTGAAGGGTACTGTTGATCCAAATATCTACATCAAGGCTGTGAATAATGAGCTCGTCATTATTCTACTATATGTTGATGATTTATTCATCACTGGTGTGGAGCATAGAATTCAAGAGTGCAAGAAGATGTTGGCAGTTGAATTTGAGATGAAGGATCTAGGACTTATGCACTACTACCTGGGTCTCAAAGTATGGCAGAAACTTGGGGACATATATTTGGGGCAACGAAAGTATATCATCAAAATGTTGCAGAAATTCAGAATGATGGACTCCAAGGCCCATGACTACTCCTATGATCACCAATCTCAAGAAGTTGCGGGGTTCTAACTCAAGTCTCGTGGATCCTACCTCCTATCGACAATTGGTGGGCTCCCTAATGTATCTGTTAAACACTAGGTCAAAAATATGCTTTGCAGTACACATTCTTAGTCAGTTTCAGTTGGAACCTCGTCATGATCACTAGATAGCTTCCAAACACATATAAAGGTATTTTCGTGGTACTATACATCACTGCCTAAAGTACGATAGTAAGGAAGTCAACCTAATTGGCTTCACAGACTAATTGGGGTGGCAGTGAGACCGATGGAAGGAGTACTACCAGTGGATGTTTCAGTTTGGGGCCTGTTATGATTTCATGGATGAGTAGGAAGCAAGATCTTGTTGCTTTAAGTAGCGCTGAAGCAGAATATGTGGTTGCATGTGAAGTAGGAAAGGAGGTTGTGTGGTTAAGGAAGCTTCTAACAGACTTGTTCGAGAATTCTCTAAGTCCTACTATAATCAACTGTGACAATCAAAGTTGTATCAAGATGTCTGGAGATCCTGTGTTTCATACTAGGATGAAGCATATCAACAATAAGCTCCACTTTATTAGGAACTTGGTACAGGATGGGATCGTGAAATTGAAGTATGTCTCGACAGATGAACAAGTAGCAGACATACTGATGAAGTCTCTTCCTAACAAGAAGTTTGAATATTGAAGAGACAAGCTTGGTCTGGGAAATATTGTTGATTGTATTGATGATAATAGGTTGGAAGAGATATGTTGAGGCTTTGCGAGTGAAGCATTTCTTGGGAAGACATCAGGTCAGCACTTTATATTGATGTCTGATATGGAGGGTGACATCGAGTGGATGCACACCTAGTTCCCTGGGTTGGTGGTTAGTAAGTAAGCCTGATGGTACCTAGAGAGGCTGAAAGCTTTAGTCCACCTTAGTCCCACTTGGATAGATAGCCTTGGTCGGGAATCTAGTCCATGGCATTGCGGTGCCTAAACTCTTGAGAGACCAATCGTTAGATTGCCCTCGTTAGGAATCTAGTCCATGGCATTGCGGTGCCTAAAAACTCTTCATAGTTCATATAGTTTGAGATCTTCCTTTTTTGTATATTATGAATACCTCCCTAGTTAAGAGGGAGTGTTGAAGATTGTAACTAGGTTTGGTCTTCATAAATTATATTTAATGTACTTATCAAAAGAATCAAAGAAAATCATTTTTATTATTATTAAATGACTTATTAAAGCATGGGTTTCATGCTTGGGTCACTATGTTTTAGGTCAAAGTCCCCATTGTGGACTTCCAAGTTTTATTATAAGTTTATAGAGTCATTATATATTCAAAGAGACCCTTCTTGGGCTTTTGAATCATGCAAAAATATTTATTATTGAGTCAAAAACGATTTATAGTACCTCCACATCAAGTCGGCCTTAAGGAGATCAAGTCGACCTCAAAGGAACCTATTCGAACTCACTGGGAGCCTATAGAAGGAAGAAGATCGAATTCATTTGGAGCATCACTTCTCAAGCAAGTTCGATATCTACTGTTGGATAGGAAAAAGTTTGAAGTTGGTCAAGGAAGCTGAAAGGAGTGTGAGTAGGGTCAAGAAGATAGAGAAAGAGAAGATTGAAACTTTGGTGGTGGTCTCTCTCCATTTCGTGCCCTAAATTGGGAGATCAAAGTCTTTTTTTGTTTGTTGCTGCTGCTACTGCCGGAACCGCTGCCTTGTCGAAGTTTCTGGAGGACAAGTTGCTGCTTCTGCTAGGTCGAAGATCTGGAAGGCTGACTTGGTGTGGAGGGAAGGTTTGGTATATGTCTAGGGTGAAGAGTCTCAAAGAATACTATTGGAGAAAGAAAATTTTGAATGGCTTTTCCCCTAAGAGAGGGGTTTTTCCCTGGCATAGTGCCTACATCTTGTCTCTTGTGTTCTTGTGATCTTTGTACATACATACTTTGGTAGTTTCTTGATGAAAGGTAATCTAATAAAAAAGTAAAAGAAGCCAACATAATGCACAAGTAATTATCAAGAAAGAGAAATCAAACCCTAATCTACTTGAATTCATTTCTCAACATAAAGTACACTTTAATTTTTCATATTTCTTATATGGTTCTGAAAATTAGAAGCAGATAGATCCTTGTTACATATCAAAAAAATTGCATACAAAGTCTAACTGATCACATTACATGTGTGTCAAATCGAGATATTTTCAATCCAAGATTAATCAAAATCAGTTTGTAATGAAGACCTCAATGAACAACATCCAACCAGGCAACAGACAAAAAAAAAATGGAGCATATCTGTAATTTAAGACAGCTAGGACAGATACTTGCGATTATTTTGATAAGAATAGCACATTCAAAACCAATTTAGCAGGTTGACCTAGACAATAATTGGTTACCTTAATCCAGACACATATATTGAAAAATGCCATCAAGTACAAGAAAGGAAACAGCACATGTTTGAACTTGGCTGAAAAAATTTATATATTGCCGGCTTCAAAAGATATATGAAAATCAAGAGAATATTTATTCATAAAACATGTTACATCATTTTCCAAGACCAAGGCTTCCTCTTGTTTCCCTTTAGGTTTCATTTATGTCAGCATAAAGACACTCAACATTGCAGATAATATGAATGTCAAAACAAGATTCCGGTCAGCTTATATTGTCTGAAACAGTCCCTACGCATTTTCTTTCAATTATTTTGGAGATAATATATAGTCTTTGACATGGGGGCAAAACATCAGTTTCCTATCAGAGATACTAGTACCACTAAATACATCTGTACCAGAACCATGGTTTCAGAACAACGATAACGCTGGACTCTACAGTTAATAAATCCCAAGTTGCATTTACTTACCAGTGACAGGTGCTGTATCCAACTTCAACAGTACCACACAAGTATCCCGCCAATCCCCAACCCCAACCAGCGACCACATCAAACACATAGTCAGTTCCTCAAGGCGTGATCTAGATGATAATTAACTTTCTGTGAAGAAAAATTTTACACAAGAAATAACAATGTTATGAAATTACATAAGAAATGGATATGGAACATACTTGACAAAAATATAGGTTTCTCTTCACTTCGAGCTTTTGCAAAGGCCTCTTCTCCCCATGGATACCAATCAACCTTTACAGAAGTAGAAGATTTTTCTCAGATAAGGATAGTAAAGTAAGGACCTAAGTTTTTTGACATGAACTACAAAGTACATATAAGAAAGTATGAGTAGCAAATTTGATACACAATTTTCCATCGTTTTATGAGCATCTCAGATTAAACTTAATTCCATTCCATGGCCATATATATGAAAATTTTGTTAACAAAGCTTCTGCGAAGAGCACTAGTCATATAGTTTCACAAGGGTGCAGATGCAAATCTGTCAAAAATGCAATGAACCTTTGCAGTTTGGAATAGACTAGCTGAACTTTTGGGTTTTCTTGAAACAACCCAACCAAAATGAAGATAAAGCAAAGCAAGGTCAGAACAGCATCCATATAAATAAAAGTAACATGGTAACTGCAGCAATAAGCAATGTATTTTCTTAGGTAATTGCAACATTTATCTATTATTGTCCTTTGGGCATGTGTGAAATACCATCTGTACTGTCACAAAGTACATGAAGATACTTGGCTGCCTTGCCAAGCATACCTCATAGAAGGGAAAGAGTTGTTCATTCCAGCAGGCACAAAAGCAGCATAGAATTCTTTGGCATAGCGGTGTGATGACATAATAGAATTCTTTGACATGGTAGTGTCATGAGATAAACGAAAAGGAGTTCATGGCCTCCCATCTGATATGTGTGTGCATCTTGCACCCTATTTTATATATTGCTAGCCAGGGACGGAGACTTTATTTCAATTATAAAGGTAATCTCACCTTGAGACATATGCATCCCTTCAGAATTCAATTACAAATAAGATAAAATAATTTTATTGATGTCTAACAAATGACCTCAAAAGTAGGTCAATAGGACTAAAGGATACATCCAGTAGAATGCAAACGCAACTCCTAGAAAATGTCAAAGCTAAGAAAATGGGGACAGCACAGTCAACCTGTGGGGCTTGATCATTTTGTTGCTGGATCAACCAAAATATTTGTCTCCGGATAGAGGTACTTCTGCTGGGATTTTTTCTCTGTTGGGTGAGCCGGATTTGGCACCCTAGTTGTATTCAGAAATCTGCTTAATAATAAAACCAGCATATATCTGCTGCACTGGTTTTCCCGCATTGGGTTTTTCTAGGAACATTTAATCCAAAAATAAGTGTGTCCTTTGTGTGAATGTCTCATCTCAATTTTCAGTACTTGATCTGTATATTGGTGTAGGCTGCAGTGTATTTGCATTAATGTTTACTAAAGAATTTTGTAAATAACTTGTTAATTGAAGAACACAAGTAGGAAATGCAAACTAATCCAAAAATATGTGTCCTTTGTGTGAATGTATCATCTTATTTTTCAGTACTTGATCCGTATATTGGTGTAGGCTGCAATGTATTTGCATTAATGTTTACTGAAGAATTTTGTAAATAACTTGTTGATTGAAGAACACAAGTAGGAAATGCAAATCAATTAACTACAGTAGGATTTCTGGTTGTTAGATTCAGAAATTTTCATAGTCCCGAATTGAGAGGAAGTGAGGATGTACACTTAGTTCTCCATGTGTCAAGTACTTTGACTAGGACTAATAGTCGTAAGTCAAGTACATGAACACAGATAGGGAGAATGGTAGATTGGATAAGCATCATGGACAGCCATTCTTGAGTCATGTACTGTGGCTAGGACTAACAAGCGTAAGTCAAGTACATTGAACCACAGTATAAGAATGGTCCAGAGGACTGACATTTCCTTGCGTTAAGTATTGTGATACCGATTAGGAAATGGTCCTATGGAGGACATACTTTGGTGAACATAAGTGGAGTATGTGCCTCGGAGAGGCGGCTATCTAGTGTCATGTTTATTGGAAAATGGAAAGTGGCAATTATTAATCTCATTTTCCTTAACCTTAATATTTGCTTGTGAACTTAGTTATTCTTCTTGTGCTCTTTAGTTAGATCTTTCCATCAAACAAATATCAAGAATGAAACAGAAACAACAAAGGACACAGAAATTAGGCTCTTAGCCAGGTCAAAACCCCTCCAACGGGAAAACCCGGTAAACTCTTCTCTTATAGAATTTGCTTCAAAAAGAGACACAAAGACCCAAAACCTAGACCAAGTCCTGCTCCAAGTACCAAGTCGCCACTTCCACAAGTCTTTCCCTAATTTTGCACCAACTAGCTTCAAAATGAACTTCGACCTGCCAGCTTCAATATTGCGACTCGTCCTGCAATTTGGTCTTTGCAGCTTCTCTGGAAACCCTAATCCAACCTCCTCCTAAGACCTACCTAGAGCAAGACAACTCTCCCACAGTCAACGAGGTCAACGAAGGGATTTCTTCCTTCCAGCTACAAGATATTGCACATTGTTCTCCTGCAACTTCAGCCTCCTTCTGCAGCACCTTCGCTCTTCTTTTCTACTTCTCTCAGTTTCATATCGAACTCTTTCTTGATAGATCGAACTTGTGGATTGAGTGCTAGATGAGGTTGAACTGCTTCTTTATATAGCCTTCTCAAGGAGTCGAATTCCCTCCTTTAGGCTGACTTGTAACTGTTAGGGTCGACTTGTACTTTTGGAGTTTTCAGGACCTTCTAGACTCAAAAATAGTTCATTTTACAATTACACTTTGCCCGGAAGGGTCTTAGAATCATAATGTTGACTCCTTTGACTCATGAAAATAAATCCTAAGACCTAATAAAACCCTAGAAGCACAAAGAACCAATTGCGAAGAACATGCTTTTACCTAGAAGACCATCAATAATGAGCATGAAACCCGTGCTTTAATAATAATAACTTTTTCTTTTCTTTTCTTGTTTGTTACATAGGATACATATTGAAATTATTACAATAATTATGACGACCGAAACTAGTTACATTTCTCAACACTCCCTCTTAACTAGGGATGTATTCATAATTGTACAACCAATACAACATCATATCTCAAACTGAAGAGTTCTCACAAGAAGATTCGCATTGATAGGCCAAACTGTAAGCATCATCATTATGACTAGTACTGCCTCTGAGGCCTAACCAGACAAAATCTTCTTTAATCAAGAGTATTATGTTGAGAGGTTTTACCTGTGATATAGCACTACCTCTACAAGGTACATACTGTGAAAATCTACAGTTGCAGTGATAGATTTATTTCTTCTACTTATTACTCTGATAAGCTATTTACAGAAATCTATCAGTAAACTTTGAAATAAATACTACTGCAACATTCACAATTATATATGCAGAGAAGTAAACAGTAAAGAACATAAGCATAAGAACCAATCACATGTACACATTTATTTTTAGACAATTGTCCCCAGAAAAACCCAATGTGGGAAAACCGATGTAGCAGATGAGGGTTTTATTATTATTCTTCAGCAAATGAATCTTTACAAGGAATACACTAGCGGATATAATCAAAAAACACTTGAGACAAAATTCTCGTCTCCTCCCAAAAATTTCCTGATACCAGAAAGAGCCTCTGACTTCCTCTGCATCTGTCTGCATGTTTCTCTGCGCAGTCCTTGCACTGGACTACGTCACTCTGCGTGGGTTCACTGTGTTGCAGCTCTGCGCTGCGTTCTCTAACCCTCTGCATCCTCTGTCCTTGTGCTCAATCATCGTTGACTCCCTCCTTCTGCCTCTGCAACTCCTCGCCATGCAATTCTCCTATTGCAATCGAATACTATTCCTTCAAAATCGGTCTCCTTCGGGTACTAAGTGTATGCCCGACTTACTTTCCAAATGACCCTCAAGCCTTCTTTTATAATTTTCTCGTTGATGAATCAACGGCCCAAATTAGAAGTCTAATCAATCGCTAAGATTAAAACTTGACTTGATCTTTGTTCTCTAGAAGATTCACACCCTGTCTTATTAATACCCTTTAATTATTTAATTTCCCTAAGTTTAGACTTAAGGTCTCCATTAAAATAATTAATTATTTTAATAAGACATGAACCAAGTGGAATTTCCACAAACGGTTTCTGGGTTCTTTGGAATACTGATGTCCAAGTCTCCTCACAAAGTTTGAGACTTAGAACACTTTCCGATGCTACAAAAATCAACACGTACCCCATCCAGATGTCTACAAAATATGTCCTATCCGAACACTTAGAACACTTTCCGATTAGGACTATCCTTATCTTGGATCTCCAATCCTGAGTCCTCAAAGAATATAGGTCCTCTTTGACCACTCTTCTCTTGGATACCTGTCACATCCTTAAAGAGTGTCAATCCCTTTCCTTTCTTGTATTTTATATCCTCAAGGAAACCTCGTATGCTTATCCAATCTTCTGCCATTCTCTTTTCATTACCTGAAGAAGAGAATGCACATGTGATGTCTAACATCGCTCCCTCTCAAACTGAGAGGACATCCCTATTCCCCTTTAATCTTGAGAATAGAACATTGCTCCTTTTCAAAGAGACTTCTTCGCTCCCTCTTAAATCCAGAGGAGATTTCCAACTTCCTTTCTATTTGGGAAGTCAACACCACAAGCCTCATAGCTTGTCTTCTTCAAAGTATCAGCTACTAGTTCTTCATAGTTACATGGCTCCCTCTTTCTTCTGCGTCTCTTGCTTTCTTTCGAGCTATCATGGAGCCATCTCCACTCTTCGTTCTTGTGACAGGATCCAAGCCATCTCTCTTGCTCATCACTTTCATTTTTGACATCAAGGCATTGCATTGAACCTTCCCAATTTTGATCCTAGCTTCCTCATGAAAGTGATCTCCTTTAACCTATACGTTATCTTCTCGCACAACTACCCTTTCAATCCAAGATGGACTCATCTTGACTTCATAATTTCCAGGTACCAGATATTGAACTTTCGTCAACATTCTTCATATATTTCCATCCAGATAGTTGAACTTGCCTCAATTGTCATCATGTATTCTTGCAACATTCTTCCAGGTAGCAAAATAATATGTTAACCAAATAACTAAATCATAAGCAAATTAGACATACCTTGCCATGATGACCTTCTCATCAACATCCTCATCAACCATCTCCACTTCAAACTTCCTTCTTGCATCAAAGTGCCCAGGGATCGAACTTGATTACCAAGTTACAGTTTTTTCTTCCAGAGATTATACTAGATTTTAATCATTATTTTCCATATTCTAGAGAAAGTTTGATTCTTAAGTCAACATCATATAATCATACAAGATTCTATTAAAATATATATGTGTGTGTGTGTGATGGGATAAGAAGCATAGGAATGCACATTGAAAGAAACTCTTAAATAATATTCATTTGAATAGAATCTTGTATATTGCAAAGAGCATGTATCCTGACCCATTGCACTTCTTCATCCCTTTACCAGTATAGACTCCACATTACATGTAATGTATACTAACTTTGCCATAGTGCTTCTTCCCAAGAACCTTTCATAATGATGGTTCTTACAGGATCGTAATGATCCATCTAAGCAAGATGACTACTTCTAACATAATGTTAGATAATGCTTGGATGAACAAAATGTAAAATGGTCTATCTACCTTTAAAAACTAAATGACTTCTACAAAGCAACTTAACCAACTATCACATACTTCTCTCTATGATATGCAAAATTAAAACTTTCCTACACAATGCATGCCAATTTTACCAAGAACCAATCAAGATGCCTTTTCTAATAGTAAAGATCATTCACTTCTTCCTTCTTCGATTTCTTCTTGGGTTCTCCCATTGCCTCGGCTACATGAGCTTCACTCCTTTCCTTTCTCTTGTTGTTTTGTTGGGTTGGACAGTCCCTCTTAAAGTGTCCAAACTCATTGCCTTTAAAGCATTGAACCTTGGACATGTCTTTCTTCTTGGACTTTCCAAACTTTCCCTTCTTTAGCTTCTTCACTCGGGTTAGAAAGGGTTGAGACTGCCCATCTGATCCAATGTCGTCTTTTACCTTGATCCTTGATTCTTCAAGAATGCATTAAGCCCACTACTCATCAAAAGGACTTGAATCTTTCTTGGAGTAGATGCTTGTTGCAAAGTTGTTCCATTCTGGTGGCAATGCATTTAGTACATTGATGGTTACTTCTGAATCATAAATTGTTTCCCCGAGTCAATGCAGATGGTCTCTTAGTTAAGAGACTTTCATGAGAAAGGATGCCATATCCTCATCATTTGACTTCTTCATTCTATATAACTTATTCTACAACGGCATCTTCTGTCCTGATGTACCTATAGAGTACAAATTTACTAGCTTGTCATACATAGCCTTGGAAGTCTTCAAATTTGCAACAAATGGAACAAGAGAATCTTTAATGGATTCAACTATGATCCTTTGAGCCCTTACTTCCCCTTTCTTTTATTTCGCTAGTTCTTGTGTCTTGTCTTTGCTAGGTTTAGTAATTTCCCTTGTAACATACTCCATTACTTCTTGTTCTGTGAGAATCAAATCAACCCTTTTCTTCCATGCCAGATAATTAGATGCTCTTACTGTTGATTTTTGTAGCATCCAGAAGTGTTCCAAGTCTCAAAATTTGCAGGGAGGCTTGGACAATAACATTCCAAAGAACCCAGAAACAGTTTGTGGAAATTCCACTCGGTTCATGACATTAAAATAATTAATTATTTTAACGAAGACCCTAAGTCTAGACTTAGGGAAATGAAATAATTAAAAGGTATTAATAAGTCGTGTGAATCTTCTAAGAAACATGGATCAAGTCAAGTTTTAATCTTAGCCATTGATTAATATTTTAATCTGGGTTGTTGGTTCTCCAACAGGAAGATTATAAAAGAAGGCTTCCGGGTCATTTGGAAAACAAGTCAGGCATACGCTCAATAACCGAAGGAGATCGATTCTAAAGTAAGAGAATTTGATTTAAGTGGGAGAGTTGCAGGGCGAGGAGTTTGCAGTAATAGAAGTTGGAGGGAATCAGTAGTGATCGAGATCAGGGATGGGGGGCAGTAGTGGGCCACTAGAGGCAGCTTGAGGCTACAGCACAGAGAACCCACGCAGACTTACGCAGTCCAGCGCTAGGACTGTGCAGTGAATCACGCAGACAGACATAGGAGCCAGCCATAGTATTAAAAACCGGCGGGCATGAACCGGAAACCGGTCAAACCAGCCGGTTCATTAGCTTACAGGGTCAAATCAGTAAAAATACCAGGTTCAACCCTCCTCTTCGCCAAAAAAACCGGTCCAACCGGTGCTAACCGGCCGGTTTAGGATGAAACCAGCCGATTTATGGTCAAACCGGTTGGTTCCATCCTAAACCGACCAGTTCATTGTCAGGCCAACTATGACCCCACATAATGAATTTTTTTGAGTTTTGGAGCTTTTTTTAGGGAAATTTAGGGTTGTTTTCCTCCAAAAATATCCCCTATAAGAAAAGCATGCCTACCCTCTCATTTTCTTGACACATCCTATTGGCAATTAATGGTAAGGTTAAATTCTTAAAGTATCATTTTCATCCTTTTACTTAAATTTTTAACATTACCATGAAATGACTCAGGAAGTTTAAGAGTGGTTTCGACCTCATTGGATTTCATATGGAGAAACTAGAATTTTAGATTTCACTCAAAATTCAGCAGACTTAATAGTTTTCAGGGTTTCATGGTTTGGGAGTTTGCAATGTCTCCATTTGATTCTATCATGTGTAAGGGTATGAGATTGACATTTGATCAAGAGCATGAAGCCCTTTAAGAACCTTGATGTTGGTGGCATTGATTGTTGAACTTTGTTGATGTTGGTGGTATTGATTGTTGAACTCCCCTACCGTGGCCTTAACAAGAATGTACCCTTCACTCAAAGGAAAACAACTGGTTAGGCATGCTAATCTTTTTCTACCCCATTTTAAGGTTGAGGAGATGAACCCTCCACTCAAACCAAAATCATTGGTTAGGCATGTTAGAAAAATTCAATTTCTATCGTGTTATAAGGTTGAGTAATCCAAGTCTGAAGACTTTGAGCTAGATGATGTTTATGTATCTCTTGTTGATGATCCCATTTCTAGTAGCGATGAATCAATGATGAGTTTCATGAGAGACCATGTTGCTTAGTGATTTGTAGTTTGGATGTCTATTTTTGCTACTACTACTACTACTAAAGTTGTAGAGGAGTTTTAGGAGTCCTCAAACTCTGAGCCATATTATTTATGTAGCTCATGTTGATGATCCCTTGTCTAGTAGTAGTGATGATTTTGATCATGATGAGGAGTGACAATGTTGTTGATCACTAATATGTAGTCTTGTTGTAGGCCAACGGCCTCATAGCTTGTAGCATGGTTTTTAGACTTTATAGGCCATTTGAAGCCTCATTGCGTATGTATTTTTTCGATGATATGTATTGCACTTGTGCCATTTTGATATATTCACCTTTACATGGTATATAAATGAGCAAACTTTGCATATTTTGTCTCTATTGGCTGGGAATCATGGTTACAAATCTTACAAATAGTTTTTTAAATTAAAAATTAATTATTTGATGTATTTTTTAAAAATCTGTTCGTTTAGACCTGAACAGTACCGATTAGACCAGTTCCAGTCAGAAACTCGATTCATTAGGTCCACCGGTTCAGAGAATTATCCGAGGGAGCTGGAAATTCAGTCTCAGGTGTTTCAGAATTTATCTACCATTATATTTCCCTGTAAAGATATCATTTGTTGAAGAATTAATAAAACCCTCATTTGTTGCACCTGTTTTCCCACATTGGTTTTTCCGGGGACAATTGTCCAAAAATAACTGTGTACATGTGATTGATTCTTGAGCTTATGTTCCCTACTGTTTATTTCTCTGCATATATATTTCTGAATGTTGCAGTAGTATTTATTTCGATATTTGCCAGAAGATTTCTGAATAATTACTTATTGAAATAATAAGTAGGAGAGATAAACCTATCAATGCAACTGTATAGTTTTCACATGGTATCAGAGCCAGAGATGAATAACAGGAAGGGGGAATCAACTAGTGAACGAAAATCTACTGTTGCAACAACAGCGCAAAAGGGTTCACGTAGTTCTCTAGGAAGGGAAAGAAGCACGACAAAACAGATGGATCATGATGTCTCTGTATTGGCATCCAGACTTGAGGAAGATTTTGCTTGCGTATTGAGCACTACTTCTGATGATGTCTAGTATATTGACAGTGGAGCCTCTGCTCACATGACTGGAGTACGGGATTGTTTTTCCGACTACCAAGAAGAGCAGATGAATTTCAAAATAACCATGGGTAATAAAGCAAAATGAACTCCCGTTGGGAGAGGTACCATAGTTTTTCAAACCGAGGCGGGAAATAGAATCCGGGCCACTAATGTGCTGCATGTGTCGGGTTTGGGGATGAACTTGCTCTCAGTGTCTCAACTTCAAAACCGAGGTTATGACGTCTACTTTATTGGCAATAGAGTCTACATCAAGCACCCCAGTTGGAAGAAGAAGGCACAGATCGGGGTAAGAAGCAACAAACTGTACAAGCTATAGCTTGACTCTCCAATGGCACTGGTCGGCAGCGCAGATGAAACGCACTTGAATGAGCTATGGCACAGAAGAAAGGGGCATTTGCATCATGAGGTGTTGAGAACTCTCCAAAAGACTGACACAGGTGTTCCAGAACTGAGCACTAAACGAGATGATGTCTGCAAGGGGTGCATATTGGGAAAATATGCCAAGGCAGCATATCAGAGAAGCAACAATAGGGCCAAGGGTGTATTGGACCTAATACACTTAGATATCTGTGGACCGATGTCCACTAGAGCTCTTAGCAGTGTCAAATATTTCGTCACCTTCATTGATGACCATTCTAAGAAAACTTGGATCTACTTCTTGAAGACCAAGGATGAAGTCTTCAGTCGATTCAAAGAGTTTAAGGCTCTAGTAAAAAATCTGATAGGGAAGCGGATCAAAGTGTTGCGATCAGATAATGGTGGTGAATACATAGATAAAGAGTTCACTAGATTCTGCGCAAGGGAAGGCATCAAAAGAAAGTGGACAACTCTATACAATCCGGAGCAGAATGGTGTGGCAGAAAGGAACAACCAAACTATTGTTGAAGCAACAAGGGCCATGTTGTATGACCAAGACATGCCCAAATTCCTGTGGGCTAAAGCGTGTAATACAACTGTCTACATTCAGAACATGACTCCTCACGCTGCACTGGGAAATATCACGCCAGAAAGTGTCTTCACTGGCAGTAAGCTTGAAGTGAGTCACTTTAGGATCGTCGGCAGTATAGCTCACTGTCATGTGCCCAGTGAAAAGAGGAAGAAGTTGGAGATGACTACCGAAAAAGGGTATCTGGTAGGATACAGCGAGAATGCAAAGGCATATCGCATCTACATTCCTGAGAGTAGGAAAGTCGTGGTGCGAAGGGATGTGAAGTTCATGGAGGAGAAGGCCTTCAGAAGATCCCGTGAGTTGCCTTCTGCTACGCAGTCTGAGGAAGAGCCTCCGGTTCAGCCCCAACAACCAGTAGCAGAAAATTCAATTGCCTCTCCAAGGCATAGGGATCCAAGAGATGTGTCTCCCGAGGATTTGCAAGAGGGAGAGCCGGTAGATCCACCCACTACCAATGGGAGAACGAGCAGGGAACTTCGACAAATTATGAAGGATGTAGAGGACTTTGTCGGAATTCCCCGAAATGAGAAGAGACAGCGTAAGCAGCCTGAGAGGTATCAAGCCTTGGTTGCTCAAGTTGGAGAACCTTCTAGTTTTCGGAAAGCAGCTCATCACCAAGTGTGGGTTGATGCAATGGTGGAAGAGTACAGTTCCATCATGACGAATGATGTCTAGGAAGTGGTCCACAGACCTCAGGAGAGATCAGTTGTACGATCCAGGTGGATCTACAAGATCAAGTATGCTGCAGACGGCAGCATCGAGAAATTTAAAGCCAGGTGTGTGGCTAAGGGGTATGCTCAGAAGGAAGGAATTGACTATGAAGAAACCTCTGCCCCAGTAGCCAGGTACACCTCTATCAGGTCCGTGATATCCCTTGCTGCGCAGATGGGATGGGAAATTCACTAGATGGACGTCAAGACAGCATTCTTGAACGGGGTGATAGAGGAAGAGGTGTATATAGAACAACCAGACGGCTTTGAGACACATGATCAGAAGACTCATGTGTGCAGATTGAAGAAAGCGTTATATGGACTCAAGCAAGCTCCTAAAGCCTGGAATGGTCGAATTGAGAGCTACCTGCAGAAGATGGGATTCGTCAAGAGTGACGCAGATTCCAACCTTTACTATCTGAGAGTAGGGAGTGAGCCTTTGATACTAGTTTTGTACGTAGAAAACTTGTTCTTGACTGGATCATCAAGGCTCGTCACAGACTACAAGAAGAATTTGCCTGAAGAATTTGACATGAAGGACCTAAGATGAATGCACTATTTTCTGGGGTTGCAGGTTTGGCAGCAGAACGAGGAGATCTTCCTTGGTCAAGGGAGATACACTACAGAGATTATGAAGAGATTTCAGATGGAGGATTGTAGACCCATGACAACTCTGATCACTACGCTATATAGGTAGCTCATAGGGTCTTTGATGTATCTAGTACATACAAGGCCAGACATCTGTTATGCTGTAAATACCCTCAGCAGTTCATGGTGGAACTGAAGAGGGCACATTGGGTAGCAGCCAAGTATGTTCTCAAGTACCTTCGAGGAACAGTCGAGCTTGGATTGAAGTATACCCATAGCAATGATGTCAGGTTGAGTGGTTTCACCGACGCAGATTGGGCTGGAAGTTCAGTTGATCGGAAGAGTACCAGTGGGTACTGTTTCAGTCTAGGATCAGGAATAACTTCCTGGTGCAGCAGGAAACAGAAGTCTGTAGCATTGAGTTCAGCAGACGCAGAGTATATGGCAGCCAGCACAGTTTTGTACGAAGCCATATGGCTTCGAAAACTATTAGTGAACCTACTCAAGGGAAAAATGGAAGCGACCAGCATCTTATGCGATAATCAAAGTTGCATCAAGCTCTCTGAAAATCCTGTGTTTCACGATAGGTCGAAACATATTGACATCAGGTATCACTTCATCAGGGATTGTGTACAACGTGGAGTTGTTCAGTTACAGTACACTCCAATAGGAGAACAGGTGGCAAACATTCTCACGAAGCCTCTAGGGAAGACAAAGTTTGTCTACTTCAGAGAGAAGATGGGTATGATGAAGAATCCCTTCTAGTAGCAAGAATGGATAGACTCAATATTCAGAGGGAGCTGTGGTACAGATGCAGCAGTGACAGTGGCAATGTCAAAGGTAGCAGTACAGGAGACAGCAGCGCAGCAGAGGAGGGGCAGCGTCCAGAGATCAGCAACGCAGAGGGTGCTTCAAAAGCAGAGCAGCATGCAGCAAGCATATTGTTGGAACACTTTCCTCGCTAAGAGGGAGTGTTGATTTTTGTAGCATCTGGAAGTGTTCCAAGTCTCAAACTTTGCAGGGAGGCTTGGACGGCAGCACTCCAAAGAACCCAGAAACAGTTTGTGGAAATTCCACTTGATTCATGACTTATTAAAATAATTAATTATTTTAATGAAAACCCTAAGTCTAAACTTAGGGAAATGAAATAATTAAAGGGTATTAATAAGTCAGAGTGTGAATCTTCTAGAAAACATGGATCAAGTCAAGTTTTAATCTTAGCCATTGATTAATCTTTTAATATGAGCCATTGGTTCTCCAACAGGAAGATTATAAAAGAAGGCTTGAGGGTCATTTGGAAAACAAGCCAGGCATACACTCAGTACCCAAAGGAGATCGATTATGAAGTAAGAGAATTCAATTTCAGTGGGAGAGTTGCAGGACGAGGAGTTTGCAGAAGCAGAAGGAAGAGGGAGTCAGTAGTGATCGAGATCAGGGACGGAGGGCAGCAGTGGGCCACTGGAGACAGCTTGAGGCTACAGCGCAGAGAACCCACGCAGTCTCCACGCAGACTTACGCAGTCCAATGCTGGGACTGCGCAGTGAATCACGCAAACAGACACAGGAGCCAGCAGGGGCTGATCAGGGTGTTAGAGAATTATCCGAGGGAGCCAGAAATTCAGTCTCAGATGTTTCAGAATTTATCTACCATTATATTTCCCTGTAAAGATGTCATTTGCTGAAGAATTAATAAAACCCTCATCTGCTGCACCCTTTTTCCCAAATTGGGATTTTCCGGGGACAATTATCCAAAAATAATTGTGTGCATGTGATTGATTCTTGTGCTTATGTTCTCTGATGTTTATTTCTCTGCATATATATTTGTGAATGTTGCAGTAGTATTTATTTTGATATTTGCCAGAAGATTTCTGAATAATAACTTATTGAAATAATAAGTAGAAGAGATAAATCTATCACTGCAATTGTATAGTTTTCACACTTACGAGCTTGTTGCTCTCCTTGTAGAAAGACCCCATATGACCAATATATTCGGACATGGTGTAATAATATGTTATTTGAGATCAAGATTCTTCTTGACGATATCTTCAATTCTTTCGATGCCTTCAAGATCCTTGAAAAATGCCTCCCAAACAAATCTTCTTCCAAAGAGAGAGATTCAAGCTTTCCTTGAGAGTTTCCTTTTTCCCTGCCCTTGACAAGTAACTCATTCTAGTGTCCTAGTTGCCTTCCTTGTTCACCTTAGCTCTGATACCTGTGAAAATTCCTAGATCTAACAATCTTAGGAATCCTATTGCAACTGTCTGGTTTACTTCTCCTATTATGTAAATTACATTTACAGAATTAATTCAAAATGCATCATGAATTATTGAAGCAACCTACACTTAATTAAATATGATTTTGAAACAAGGAAACTGTGCAAGAAATCAATCACACATAAGACACCTTTATTTTGGACTAAGTCCCCGAAAAAAGGCAATGCGAGAAAACTGATGGAACAGATCCGAGGGTTTGTATTATTAAGCAGCAATTTTTTTAATACAATCTTTGGATGCCTTGTTGGCTATCTAGTACAGAGAAATCACGGCAAACAAAAATATAGTGAGTTTAACCTCACACTGCAAGTCCCGGCTGATCCGAATCTAAACTAGCAAAACCCCAGCTGCCTCTATGCAATAGATGCATAGGCCCGCGTGGGGATGGGTGTGGACTGTGTCACCTCCTCTCTAAATCGATCTGCCTCTCGGAAAATCAAGTTTCATCCCTCCCAGCGCAAAAACCCTGATCTCTAGCAAAATCTCAGACTGTCTCTTGGAAACACTGCGCAGTCCCTGCGTGGGCCTGCATCACCCCTTCTGGGGACTGCATCACACCTCCTGGTGGTTGCGCTGCATCCTCTGTTGGTTCTGCCTCCTCTCTGCTATGTACTCTTGGTCCCGGAGAAGATCCTCCGACCAATAACTGCCTCTGCCCCTCACTGCACTGAATCACTTAGATATTATCTTCATCTGAGCACTGATCCGTCAGGAGAATTCGATCACTAAATTCACTCGGTGCGTCTTTCCAAATGACCCCCAAGCCTTCCTTTATAGTCTTTTAGTTGAGAAATCAACGGCCGAGTTTAGATCTCTAATCAACAGCTAAGATTATAACATGACTTGATCTTCGCTTTCTATATCATTCTCACTCTATTTTATTAAATCCCTTTAATTATTTAATTTCCCAAGGTTTAGACTTACGGTCCCTATTAAAATAATTAATTTTTACAATAAAACATATTCCGAGTGGAATTTTCACAAACGGTTTCTGGGTTCTTTGGAATACCAGTGCCTAAGCCTCTCCACAAAATTTGGGGCTTAGAGCACTTCCGATGCTACCAAAAATCAACACTCCCCCTTAGCGAGGAAAGTGCTCTAACAATATACCTGTTGCATAATGCTCTGACCCTGAAGCATCCTCTGTGCTGCTGATGTTGTTCACCAACCACTGCGTTGTTGCTGCAACTGTACTGTTGCCCATGATACTGCCACTGCTGCATCTGTACTACAGCTCCCTCTCAAGTGTTGCATCTGCTATGCTGCTAACACTGCATCTGCACTACAACTCAGTTGTTGAGAGAAGCAGCTGAAATCACCCAAAGACTAAACAAGTGTTCAGTGGACGGACCTCGGTGCTAAAGACTCTGACTATTGATAACTAGTGTGTTGTCCCTCTAATGCATTGTGTTGTTGCTGCCCTCTGCTGCACTATTGTGCACTGTGTTGTTGTTGCTGCTTTGCGCTGCTCCAGAAGTAGTCACTGCTACCTATTGCAACTGTCGCTCCATTACTCCTTGGCTCCCACTGAAAACTCCTCCATCCTGCTACTGCTGATAAGGGCTCCCTTAGCAAGGTAATGATCCATGAGGTGGGATCCTCAACGATCCTACCCAATATGGTACTCTGGAGTTTTAAACTCCTCCTAGGTCTGGTGTCCCTTTCAAGCCTAGTCCCTGGTTGGGACCCTTCCTCTCTTTGCAACTCGCACTAGACAACTCGCACTTCCACAGGCAACTAGAAGTCGATCGGTTGCCCAAATCTACATTCTAGATAACTCGTACAACCTTCTCTCGCAATCTTGTATGATAATCCCTGCAGAGCTGCAAAAATATGAAAACTTAAAACTGGAAAAGGAAATGATCTCACCAAAATGTTGAATGCCTCCTCTCTCCTCTGCGTAGCTGCTGATTGGCTCTACGCACTCCCTGCTGGAGTAAGTAGATCCGCTCCCAGATACTGTTGCTCTACAGTGAGAAATCGAATTCCTTGGCTCGAAATTCTCTGAGGAAGACATTCCCTTAGTGTCATGCAACCCACTGGCTGCCATCTCTGTCATCAACTGTCGAACTACTCCCTCTTCTTCCCCCTCTGCACAGCACTAGGCAGGCTTACGCACTCCTTGTGGAGCTCATAGATCTGCTGCCCGGATCTACTGCTCAAATCCTGGAAAAATGTTGAAATTCCTCGGCTAGGAACTCACTAAGGAAGAATTCCACACTATGTATTCTTTTCTTTCTTCTGACGCTTCTCTCCCAACAACTTCCTACAAAAAAACTGCGTCCCTCTGGCTCTGCGTGAAGACTCTGCGTTGCTCCCTTTGCCTCGACAAAATCTCGAACTGGAATTCCTACCTCTGTCAACTCACTCAGAGAGAGACAACCTCAAAACTTCAGCCCTTCTGGCTACAACTGCGCAATCCCTCTGGGAATTCGATCTGTTGCTGCTGTAACAATTCAGCCTTCACTTCAGTGCTCAGATCCGCTCTTCCTGTTTCACATCAAATGCTCTGATACCATGTGAAAATTCCTAGATCTGACAATCTTAGGAATCTTACTGCAACTATATGAGTTTACTTCTCCTATTAAGTAAATTACATTTACAGAATTAATTCAAAATGCATCATGAATTATTGAAGTAAACTACTGAAGTAGCCTACACTTAATTAAACATGATTCTGAAACAAGTAAACTGAGCAAGAAATCAATCACACATAGGAAACCTTTATTTTGGACTAAGTCCCCAAAAAAACCCAATGCGAGAAAACCAGTGCAGCAAATCTGAGGGTTTGTATTATTAAGCAGCAATTTTCTGAATACAATCTTTGGATGCCTTGTTGGCTATCCAGTACAAAGAAATCACAGCAGACAAAAATATAGTGAGTTTTACCTCACACTGCAAGTCTCCACTGATCTGAATCTGAACTGGCAAAACCCAAGCTCCCTCTGCGCTGCCTCTGCGTGGTAGATGTGTAGGCCTGCATGGGGATGCCTGCGGACTGCGTCACCTCCTCTCTGAATCGATCTGCCTCTTGAAAAATCAAGTTTCAGCCCTCTCGGCTCAGAAACCCCGATCTCCAACAAAATCTCGGACTGTCTCTTGGAAACACCGCGTAGTCTCTGCATGGGCCTGTGTCACCCCTTTTGGGGACTGCGTCACATCTCCTGGTGGCTGCGTTGCTTCCTCTGCTGCCTCTCAACTATGTACTCTTGGTCCCGGAGAAGATCCTCCAACCAATAATTGCCTCTGCCTCTCACTGCACTGAATCACTTAGATTTGATCTTTGTCCGAGCACTACTCTGTCAGAAGAATTTGATCTCTACATTCTCTCGGTGTGTCTTTCCAAATGACCCTTAAGCCTTCCTTTATAATCTTCTCATTGAGAAATCAACGACCGAGATTAGATCTCTAATCAACGGCTAAGATTATAACATGACTTGATCTTTGCTTTCTATATCATTCTCACTCTGTTTTATTAAAACCCCTTAATTATTTAATTTCCCTAAATTTAAACTTAGGGTCCCCATTAAAATAATTAGTTTTTAAAATAAAACATAATCCGATTGAAATTTTCACAAACAGTTTCTGGGTTCTTTGGAATACCAGTGCCTAAGCCCCTCTCCACAAAATTTGAGGCTTAGAGCACTTTTGATGCTACCAAAAATCAACAATACCTTGTTGGAAAATGGAAAGTGGCAGTTATTAATATTATTTTCCTTAAACTTAATATTTGCTTGTGAACTTAGTTATTCTTCTTGTGTTAATTAGTTAGATCTTCTCATTAAACAAATATCATGAATGAAACAGCAAAAATAGAGGAAACAGAAATTCGGCTCTCAACCAAGGCAAAACCCCTCCAAGGGGAAAACCTGGTAAACTCTTCTCTTCTTATAGAATATGCTTCAAAATGAGACACAAAGACCCAAACCATAGACCAAGTCCTTCTCCAATTACCAAGTCAACCCTTCCACAAGTCTTTCCCTGATTCTGTAGCAACCAACTTCAACCTACTAGCTTCAATACTGCAACTCGTCCAGCCCCGCAACATCGACTCCCGCCACCTTGCGTGAAATTCCACTCAGATTGTATTCTATGGAAATAATTAATTATTTAAAGGGGACCCTAAGTCAAAACTTAGGAAAATAAAATAATGAAAGTCTATTAATAGAACATGAGTGAAAATAATTTTGAATAAACAGATCAAGTCAAAAGTTAACCTTAGTCATTGATTAGAGATCTAATCTGGGCTGTTGAAGTTTCAACGAGAAGATCATAAGAAAGACTTGAAGGGTCATTTGGAAAATACATTCGTGGAGACACAGAGGATCTAGAGATCAAATTTTTCTGAGGGAGCAAATGCTCAGACGAAAATCAGATCTAAGTGATCCTTCATTGCAGTGAGGGGCAGCATTTCCGATTGGAAGGTTTCCTAAGCCGCAGAGTACATAGCAGCAGAGACAAAGAGAGCCACAGCTTCAGCGCAGAGACAGTGATGCAAAGCCTACACAATCACTGCGCAAAGCAAGAGGGAAAGACGTTTTCCTGTAGAGGAGACAACGTAGAGTCAATGTCAGACCCCAGAGAGATTTTATGGAGGCTCAGTTTCCAGCAAACAGTGAGACCAGCGCAGAGGCAGAAGGGCAGTCGAGTTGTGACGTAGTCACTACGCAGATGCAGCGCAGGGCATTCCAGCCTTGGTGCAAATCAGTGCCAATTTCCCATGGAGTGAGGTTTGTCTCACGAGATCTCTTGTCAGTTTTGTTGTATGATTTGACAGTCTCATCAATCACAGATTTGTACTCGGAATTTACTGCATAATAACATAAATTTTTCGAGGACATTTGTCCAAAAATAATTGTGTTGGATGGTTGTGTGACCATTGTGTGTTCAGATTTGTTTCCGCACTTGTATTTCTTCCACAGTTTAATTGTGTAGTCTATAGTGAATGGATTTCGATATTTGCTTGTAAAACACAGTGAATAATTTGTTAAGTAAAATAACAAATAGAAGATTTCCCATCGGTTACTGCAGTAGGATTCCATGTAACACCAATTTTCACATGGTATCAAAGCCTGTTTAAGCTGAGTGCAGGCGAAACAGAGAACAGATCCAGCAGATTCAGCGTTGGTAGCCACGAGGGCTAGACCAGCAAGAAAATCTCTCTCTGAGTGAGCTGAGAGAGAGGTAAGATAGTTCCAGATTGTTGTTTGTCCGAGGCAGAGGGAGAAGTGCAGTAGATCCATGCAGATCAGGAGCTGGAGGGACACAATTGACTACGCAGCAGTGATTACTGGTGCAAAGCATCAAGAAAGCGTAGAAGAAACACAGATTTGGGGATTTTCTAACCTCAGAGAGTTTTTTTGCCCAAGAAACTCTGATTTCCCGTTCAATAGCAACAGTTTTTGTGGCTTACTCCATCAGGAGTGCGTAAAGCCAGCTACGAAGAGGGTGAGAGGCAGTGGATCGACAACGGTTGGGTGACATGACCACCAACGAATTGCGTGACCAAGACCGATTGGAAGGTGCCTCCAACTATGTAATTTGGAAGGCAAGGATCTCCTTCCTTCTAGATGAGCATGACCTCAAGCACTTTATTTATAGTGCTCAGGCTAAACCAATGGATGCAGCACCATTACGGGCCTTCAAGAAGAAAATGGCTAAAGCCAAGCAGTTGATCCTCGATGGAGTGAGGGATCACATTGTTTCACACATCTCAGCCAAAGGAACAGCTAAGGAGATATGGGATACATTGGCAACGATGTATGAGGGGTCCTTCGAGCAGTGAAAGATGTTTCTGGAGGAGAAAATGTGGACCACCAGGATGTAGAAGGGAAAGCGTATTGATCCATTCCTGTCTAGACTTCAAGAAAACCGAGATCAATTGGCAGTCGTAGGAGAAGCTCCTAAGGCCACAGAGATGGTCAGATTGGCCCTCAACTCAATGTTCGAGGATTACCAAGTTTTTTTCCAAAGCATCTTGGGCAGAGAAAACTTGTCGGACTGGGAGCAAATGTGGGTAGCTCTTCAGCAAGAAGAGATGCGAAGAGACTTACTCAAGTGTCAACTTAAGGGCGGCACCAGCAATAGTTTGAAGATCAAGAAGGAGGAAGAGAATGCGGCCCTTGCATCAAAGGGGTAGCAAGAGCAGCGCAAGAGGAAGAAGGATCTGTCAAAGATCAAATGTTTCTGGTGTGGCAAGATGGGGCATTACGACACACAGTGTCCTCTCAAGAAGAAGCACAAGGATGAGAAACATGATCCTCAGGGCGAACCAGCAAAGATAGAGGAGGAGGAGTTTGCGATGATTGCTCATATACCTCACAGAGGGAGGTAGGCTGATTTGGAGTTGTAGACCCAAAGATCTACAAGATGGGCAGGATCCTTGAGGAGTCCACCTCTCGGATCATCACCTTGCTACGGGAGCCCAAAACAGCAGTAGCAGGATGAACTAGTGCCAGTTGGTGCAAAGGAGTGTTGAAGTGACAGCGCAGTGGTTAGGAGCACTAGAGTCTGAGCAGCACAGAGTAGTGTTGCAGCAGCGCCAGAGTTTGAGCAGCACAAAGCAGTGTTGTAGCAGCGCCAGAGTCTGAGCAACACAAAGCAGTGTTGCAGCAGCGCAAAGCAACAGCAACAGTCAGATCTTCATCACCATGATGCAATATACTTGTCCAATTTTGGATGTTTTCAGTTGCGGAAAGCAACTATGTTGCAGTGCAGTAGCGGTTGGCAGTGGCAAAGTCAGCAGTAGCACGGATGCAAAATTCAAAGGAAGTTGCAGTACGGATGCAATGGTTGACAGTGGCAGTGTCAGTAACAGTACAGATGCAGTATTTGAGCAGAGTTGATGGACAGCAGAGTCAGACATCAACAACGCAGAGGGCGATGCTTCAAAGTAAGAACAATATGCAACAAGACATACATATTGTTAGAGCACATTCCTCGCTAAGAGCGAGTGTTGATTTGGGGTAGCATCAGATGTGCTCAAAGTCTCAAATTTTGTGGAGAGGCTTAGACACGTATTCTAAATAACCCATAAGGTGTTTGGTGAAATTCCACTCAGATTGTATTCTATGGAAATAATTAATTATTTTTAAAGGGAGCCTAAGTCAAAATTTAGGAAAATAAAATAATTAAAGTTTATTAATAGAACATGAGGGAGAATGATCTAGAATAAACGGATCAAGTCAAAAGTTAATCTTAGTCGTTGATTAGAGATCTAATCTGGGTCATTAAAGTTTCAACGAGAAGATTACAAGGACTTGAAGGGTCATTTGGAAAATACATTCGTGGAGACACAGAGGATCTAGAAATCGAATTTTTCTGACGAAGCAAGTGCTCGGATGAAAATCAGATCTAAGTGATCCTTGATTGCAGTGAGGGGCATTATTTCCGGTTGGAAGGTTTCCTGAGCTGGAGAGTACATAGCAACAGAGATAGAGAGAGCCACAGCTTCAGCGCAGAGCCAGTGACATTGTCGACGCAGTCACTGCACAAAGCAAGAGGGAAAGACGTTTTCCTTCAGAGGAGATAGCGCAGAGCCAGTGTCAGACCCCGGAGAGATTTTCGGAGGCTCGGTTCCCAACCAACAGTGAGACCAGCGCAGAGGCAGAAGGGAAGCCGAGTTGTAACGCAGTTGAGTTGTGACGCAGCCACTACACAAAGTGATGCAGTCACTGCACAGAGGCAGCACATGGTAGTCCAGCCTTGGTGCAGATCAGTGTCAGTTTCCCGTGGAGGAGTGAGGTTTGTCTCACGAGATCTCTTCTATCAGTTTTGTTGTATGATTTAACAGTCTCGTCAATCATAGATTTGTACTCAGAATTTACTGCATAATAACATAAACCCTTAGATTTGTTGCACTGGTTTTCCCGCATTGGGTTTTTCCGGGGACATTAATCCAAAAACAATTGTCTCGGATGGCTGTGTGACCTATGTGTGTTCAGATTTGTTCCTGCAGTTTAATTGTGTAGGTTGTAGTGAATGGATTTCAATATTTGCTTGTAGACACAGTAAATAATTTGTTAAGTAAAATAACAAATAGAAGATTTTCCATCAGTTGTTGCAGTGGGATTCCGTGTAACACGAATTTTCACACTCAAGGGGTCAAATTCCCTCCTTTAGGCCGACTTGTACTTTTGGAGTTTCCAGGACTTTCTAGACTCAAAAATAGTTCTTTTACAATTACATTTTGCCCAAAAGGGTCTTATAATCATGATGTTGACTCCTTTGACTCGTGACAATAAATATCAAGACCTAACAAACCCTAGAAGTACGAAGAACATGCTTTTACCTAGAAGACTATCAATATTGAGCATGAGACCCATGCGTTAATAATAATAACTTTTTCTTTCCTTTTCTTGTTGTGAAAATTTCAATCTTGAAATCCTACTACAATGATAGATTTATTTATCCTTATTTACAGAATTATTGCAGTAAATTTTGAAATAAACACTACTGTAGTAATCAATCATGTATATGCAGAGAATAGAACAGCAGAAAATACAAGCATAAGAATCAATCACATAGACACAATTATTTTTGGACAATTGTCACCGGAAAAACCCAATGTGGGAAAACCAGTGCAACGGATGAGGGTTTATATTATTCTTCAGCAGTAAAATCTTTACAAGGAAAATTTGACAGAAACAATTGAGAAAACTTCTTGAGATACACCTAAGAGAATTCTTCTATAGTCCTCGGAAGAATTTCTAACATTTGAGGGATTCACCAGACCTCCCTGTGTCACTCTGCATCTCTCCTGCGTGCCCCTCTGTGCAGAGCCAGCGTATGCCTGCGTTAGCACTATGTGAGGCCTTTACGTTGCTCTTGCGTGTTGCCTTCTTCTCTCGAACCCTGCCACTGTTAAAACCCTTTGCTTCCTTTGCCCTGCAAATCTCCCTCTGAAATCGAATTCTATTCCTTTGTAATCGACTTCCCTCGGGTCACTGAACGTTTACCCGGCTTGCTTTGCAAATGACCCTCAAGCCTTCTTTTATAATCTTCTCATTGATGAATCAACGACCCAGATTAGAAGTCTAATCAATGGCTAAGATTAAAACTTGACTTGATCTTCGTTCTCTAGAAGATTCACAATCTATTTTATTAATACCAATTAATTATTTAATTTTCCTAAGTTTAATCAATGGCTAAGATTGAAACCTGACTTGATCTTCGTTCTCTAGAAGATTCACACTCTATTTTATTAATACCCATTAATTATTTAATTTTCCTAAGTTTAGACTTACGGTCTCCATTAAAATAATTAATTATTTTAATAAAACATGAACCGAGTGGAATTTCCACAAACGGTTTCTGAGTTCTTTGGAACACTAGTGTCTAAGCCTCCTCACCAATTTTGAAACTTAGATCATTTTCCGATGCTACAAAATCAACACTCCCGCTTAGAGAGGAAAGTGTTCTAACAATATGCTTACTGCATAGTGCTCAGACCTTGAAGCATTCTCTGCATTGTTGATGCCTGGCTGCTGCTGCCCCTCATTTGTTGTGTTGTTGCCTTCTATACTACTACCCATGACATTGCTAATGCCAATGCCTTATCCGTACTGCAGCTCCCTCTCAATTCTGCATCAGTCCATTTCTGCTATTGAAATGGATACTTGATCATCCCCATCTTCTCTCTGCAGTAGAAAAACTTAGTCTTTCCCAAAGCCTTAGTAAGGATGTCTGCCACCTGTTCTCCTGTCGGAGTGTATTGTAATTGTACAGCTCCCCACTGGACACAATCTCTGATGAAATGACACTTGATGTCAATGTGCTTCGACCAATCATGGAACACGGGATTTTCAGAGAGCTTGATGCAACTCTGATTATTGTGAAATTTTCACTCTGAAAATTGTTATTGTAGTAGTTGATTTATTTTGCCTACTTATTATGATAACTTATTTACAGATGCTTCAATAAATTTTGAAAAAAACACAGCTGCAATATTCACTCTAATCAAAAGCAGAAGAACAAATTAAACACATATAGCACAATAGAAACAACCACATGAACACAGTTATCTTTGGACAATTGTCCCCGGAAAAACCCATTGTGGGAAAACAGGTGCAGCAGATGAGGGTTTGCATTAATCTTCAGCAGTGAAAAGATCATTTACAGAATTCATGACGAGCAAAATCAATAGCTTACATCGCATATGAATTTTCCGGACAATCCGAAAGAATTCCCGACACACGAGATGACCTCCTGCACCCTCTGCGTCAATCTGCGTAGGCCCTTTGCGCAGTCACTGCCTGGACTGGGTAAGCCTGCGTGGAGGGCTAGTGTTGTTGCTCTGCATTGCCTTCCCCTCGTCTTTTGTCTCCCTTCTTCTTTGTTCTGCTGACTTCTCCCTCCTCCTTCTGTCTCTGCAACCCCGCCTCTACAAACTCACCCTCTGAAATCTAATTCTCTTACTTCAGAATCAATTTCCTTCAAGTATTGAGAATGTGCCTGGCTTATTTTCCAGATGACCCTCAAGCCTTCTCTTATTATATTCTTCTCGCTGATGAATCAACAGCCCAGATTATAACCTTAATCAATGGCTCAGATTAAAAGATGACTTGATCTTCGTTTTCTAGAAGATTCACGCTCTGCTTTATTAATACCCTTTAATTATTTAATTTCCTTAAGTTTAGACTTAGGGATCACTTTAAAATAATTAATTATTTTAAAAAAGCAAAATACGAGTGGAATTTCCACAAACGATTTATGGGTTCTCTGGAATACTATTGTCCAAGCCTCTCCTCAAAATTTGAGAGTTGGAACACTTCCCGATGCTATAAAATCAACACTCCCTCTTAGTGAGGAAAGTGTTCGAGCAAGGTACCAATTGTACTGCTCTGATTCTAAAGCATCTGCTGTGATGTTGATGTCCTGGCTGCTACCTCTCACATCTACGTTGTTGCCCTCTGTATTGCTGCCTATGGCACTATCTTTGCCACTGCCTCATCTGTAATGCAGCTCCCTGTCTTTGTAGACCACCCATTCCTCTACTGGAAAGGGTTCTCAACCATCCCCATCTTTTCTCTAAAGTAAGTGAACTTAATCTTACTCAGAGCCTTGGTGAGGATATTTGCATCCTATTCTCCTATAAGAGTGTACCTCAATTGTACAACTCCTCATTGGACATAGTCTCTGATGAAGTGGCACCTAATGTCAATGTGCTTCGACCAATCATGAAACACAGGATTCTCAGAGAGCTTGATGCAACTCTGATTCTCACACAAAATTTCGGTCGGTTCCATCCTCTTCTTGAGTAAGTTTAAGAGCAGTTTCCGAAGCAATATGGCCTCACACGAGGTTGTGCTTGCTGCCATATATTCAGCTTTGGTTGAGCTCGATGCGACGGACTTATGTTTCCTACTGCACCAGGAAATCATTCCTGATCCGAGACTGAAACAGTACCCACTGGTACTTTTCCGATCCACCGTGCTTCCAGCCCAATCTGTGTCAGTGAACACACTCAACTGGATCTCATTGCCCTTAGTGTACTTCAACCCATACTCAACTATCCCCTTCAAATATCTGAGAACATGTTTGGCTGCTACCCAGTGAGCCCTCCTTGGTTCCACCATGAACTGACTGAGGGTATTCACTGCATAACAAATGTCTAGTCTAGTGTTGACCAGGTACATCAATGATCCAATGAGCTGCCTATACAAGGTAGGGTCAGCCTCATCATCCTCAGACGTGTCCATCTTCTTCCAATTTGTAATCATTCGCGTAGCCATGGGTCTACAGTCCTCCATCTAAAACCTCTTCAGGATCTCTGTAGTATATCTTCATTTCCCAAGGAAAATTTCTCCCTTCTACTGCCAGACCTCCAAACCAAGAAAATAGTGCATCTACCCCAGATCCTTTATGTCGAATTCGGTAGCTAGATTCTCCTTGCAGTCTTTGATGAGCTTGGATGATCTAGTAAGGAACAGATCATCTACATATAATACCAAGATTAGCGGCTCATCCCCTACTCTCAGATAGTAGAGGTTGGTATCTACATCACTCTTGACAAATCCCATCTTCTGCATGTAGCTATCAATTCGCCCATACCATGCTCTGGGTGCTTGCTTTAGTCCGTACAGGGCTTTCTTTAGCCTGCATACATGAGTCTTCTGCTCATGTGTCTCAAAGCCCTCTGGCTATTCTATGTACACTTCTTCTTCTATCACCCCATTCAAGAATGTTGTCTTGACATCCATCTGGTGAATCTCCCATCCCATTTGTGCTGCGAGAGAGATGATGGATCTGATTGAAGTGTACTGAGCTATAGGGGCGAAGGTTTTTTCATAGTCGATCCCTTCTTTCTATGCATACCCCTTAGCCACAAACCTGGCTTTGAACTTCTCTATGCTGCCATCTGCAGCATACTTGATCTTGTAGATCCACCTTGATCCTACAACCGATCTGTTCTGAGGTCTAGGGACTACTTCCCATACATCATTTGTCATGATGGAGCTATACTCCTCCACCATGGCATCTACCCACACCTGATGTTGAGCTGCCTCCCGAAAGCTAGAGGGTTCTCCAACCTGTGTTACCAGTGCTTGGTACCTGTTAGGTTGCCTACGTACCATCTCTAGGGACTCCAACAAATTCTTCAGCATCCCTCAAAATTTGTTGGAGCTCTATGCTCGTTCTCCCACTGGTAGTGGGTGGATTTGCCATCTCTCCTACTTGCTATTCTTCGAAAGAACTTTCCTCAGAATCCTTGTGTCGTGGAGAGGCACTCGAGCCATCCTTTGTAGGTCGTTGAGGTTGTACTAGTGGATCCTCCTCGACCTGCGTATCTGTAGCCATTTCCCGGGCTCTTCTAAAGACTCTCTTCTCCATCAATTTCACGTCCCGCCTTACTACGATCTTCTTGTTTTCCGGAATATAGGTGCGATATGCCTTCATATTTTCACTATAACCCACAAGATAACCCTACTGCACACTCTGATCCAACTTCTTCCTCTTCTCATCGGGTACGTGGCAATACGCTATACTGCCAAATATCCTGATATGGCTCACCTCAGGCTAGTTGCCTATGAACACATTCTCAGAGGTCACCTTCCCCAATGCTATATGGGGCACCCTGTTCTGCACATACACAGTTGTATTGCAAGCCTCTGCCCACAGAAATTTGGGCATATCTTGGTCATATAGCATCACCCTTGCAACTTCTACAATGGTCCTATTCTTTCTTTCTGCAACTCCATTATGCTCTGTATTGTATGGAGTTGTCCATTCTCTCTTGATGCCTTCCTTTGCGCCGAAACTGGTGAAGTCTTTATCAATATATTCTCCACCGTCATTTGATCGCAGCTTCTTGATCTTCTTTCTGGTTAAATTTTCTACCAAAGCCTTGAATTCTTTGAAACGCTCAAAGACTTCATCTTTGGTTTTAAGAAAGTAGATCCAAGTTTTCCTGGAATGGTCATCAATAAAGGTAGCAAAATACTTTGCACCACTAAGAGCAGTCGTGGACATTGGACCGCAGATGTCTAAGTGTATCAACTCCAATACACTCTTGGCTCTACTATTGCTTCTTGGAAATGTTGCCTTGGCATACTTCCCTAGTACGCACCCCCTGCAGACCTCATCTTTCCTTGTGTTGAGTTCTGGAGCTCCCGTGACAGTCTTCTTGAGAATCTTCAAAGGCTCCATGATGTAAATGCACCATCCTTCTGTGCCATAATTCATTCAAATCCCTTTGGTCCGTACTGTCGATTAGTGCCATTAGGGATTCAAGCTGGAGCTTATATAATTTATGGCTCCTTACTCCGATTTGTGCCTTCCTTTTCCAGCTAGGGTGTTTGACATAAACTTTATTTCCAATAAAGTATACGTCATAACCCTTGTTCTAGAGCTAAGACACCGAGAGTAAGTTCATCCCCAAACCCGGTACATGCAGAACGTTTATGGCTCGAAGCTTGTTGCCAGCGTTTGTCTGAAATATTATGGTGCCTCTTCCAACGGGAGTACACTTGGCCTTGTTTCCCATTGTGATCTGGAAATTCATCTGCTCTTCTCGGTAGCTCGAAAAACATTCTCAAACTCTCGTCATATGAGCAGATGCTCCACTGTCAATATACCAAACTCCTAGAGAGGTCGTGCTTGACACACAAGCGAAATCCTCCTCTAGTCTGGATGCCAGAACAGATATGTCATGCTCCCTCTATTTCTCCATATGCTCTGGAGGACAGCGTGGGCCCTTCCGAACTATGTTAACATTGGATCTTTGTTCTATTGCAGAACTCCCCTTTCTGTCTTTTGCCTTTAGCTCTGATACCATGTGAAATTTTCACTCCGAAAATTGCTACTGCAGTAGTTGATTTATTTCACCTACTTATTATGATAAGTTATTTACAGATGCTTCAATAAATTTTGAAATAAACACAGTTGCAGTATTCACTCTAATCAAAAGCAGAAGAACCAATAAAAACCAATGTTTTGAACATCGCGATTAAATCGCGATTTTTTCGCTTAAAAGATTAAATCGACGATTTTTTGGATTTGAAAAAATCGCCAAAAAATCGTGATTTTTACCAAAAAATCGCGATCCGATCTTTAAAAATCGTCGCCTCTCCAAACAGCGAGTTTTTAAAGTGCGATTTTGATTTTTTTTTTTTGGTCTCATTTTTGCAGTGACAGGTTTGCTAAGGAGAGCCAAGGAGTGAAGGAGAGCTAAGAAGGAGAATAAGTGATCTACAAGGGCAAGAGTGGACAAAAGTGAAGGATTTTAGCAAGCCAAGCTAACAAAATTCGAATTTGGACCAAGTTTCTTCGGCAAAATGTTTTTTCCAGGTATGGGCATCAAATTTGACCCATTTTTTTTGTTTTTTTCTTGTTCTTCCATGGGTTTCTATCACCCATGTATTTTTCATCATTTTTTATTGCATTTGGTTGTGTGTGTGTGTGTGTGTGTGTGTGTGTTTTTTTTTAAGAGGGTTTATTTTGGTCAAAAATGCAAAAAATTGGTTGTTAAATTAGTTTTTTATATTTCTTCTTGTGCTCCTAGTTTCTTTCCATTATTTTTGCTTGCGTTTCAACATGTATTTTTTCCATTATTTTTGCATTGAGTTGAGGTTTTTTTTTGTCAAAAAATAAAAATGTTGTATGTAAAATTGTAATTTTTTTATTTTATTTATTAACTTGCAATTTTTCTTGTGCCCTAGGTTCAAATTTCAAAGTTCAAAGTTCATCTTACAATAAAACTCAAGAATCAAGAGTTCAACAAATTTGCAAACATGCGAAGGAAATTGGATCCTTTATGGGAATTTGGTGAACCTAATCAGGGGTTTGACCGATCAAACTTGAGTTGCAAGTTATGTGGTCAACACATGACAGGGGGGGTATACAGGTTGAAATACCACCTGGCACAAATTCCTGGACATGAAGTAGGCCCTTGCACAAATACCAATCCAAAAATAATCAGAAAAGCCATCAAATCATTGGAAGAAATAGAAACAACTAAACTCAGCAAGGCAGCTCTAAAGAGTCAAATCTCAGGGTTTAGAGTTTACCGTGAGAGTGGTAGTGGTTCTTCAGCATCAGCATCCTCTATAGCCAACTCCGTAGATGCCTTCTCATATTTTGTTCCTAGAACCACTCCCGGTGCACAGCCATCCATCTCCTCACTTATTAAAAAAAAGGAGAAGGAAGAAGCTGACAGGTTATTGGGCAAACTGTTTCTTTGGAGTGATAGTCCTTTCACTGTTGCCAGGAACAATCCATTTTATCAGGCTACAATTGATGTTATCGTTGTTGTTTGCCCAGGATACAAAGCCCCTTCATATGATGACTTTAGAAGGCGCATTCTTCAAAATGAGAAAGCTGACTGCACCAAGAGATTGGAGGAGTTAAGGGCATCATGGGAAGGCACAGGATGCACTGTGATGTCAGATGGTTGGACTGATCAAAAGGGTAGGACCCTTATTAACTTCTTGGTCAGTTGTCCCAAGGGGACAATGTTTATGAAATCTGTTGATGCATCTGCACATGTCAAAGATGCACGATTATTATGTGATTTATTGGATGTGTTCATCCTGGAGGTGGGTCCCAAAAATGTTGTCCAAATCATAACGGACAACGCTGCAAACTATGTTGTTGCTGGCAAGATGCTTATGGAGAGGCATCCAACAATATTTTGGACACCTTGTGCTGCACATTGCCTTGATTTGATGTTGGACATAGGGAAGATTGAGTTTGTCAAAGATATTGTAGAGTCATCAAAGAGCATTACAAAATTTATATATAATCATGCATCTGTGCTTCATTTGATGAGAACATTCACCAACAAGAAGGAGTTGGTGCGCCCTGCTATTACACGATTTGCCACTAGTTTCATATCTCTTCAATCTCTCTTGAATTCTATGTGGGATTTGAAGAGAATGTTTCTTTCAGAGGAATGGTGTGCTTTGACTGTCAGCGGCAAACCAGAGGGAGAGGCCATTTGCAGGTTGGTTTCATATTAGGAAAGCTTCTGGTCGGGAGTGCAAGAGGTGTGCATCGTTACTAAACCTTTGGTAAAGGTCCTTACATTGGTTGATGGAGAGAAGCCCGCAATGGGCTACTTGTATGAGGCCATGGACAGAGCCAAAGAAGCAATTCGCAGCTACTATGATGATAAGGGTGATGAGGGGTTTCAGAAACAACTTCTTTTATGGGAAGTGATTGATGACCGATGGAACAACACACTCCATTGTCCCATTCATGCTGCAAGGGTCTTCCTGAACCCCGAATTTGCTTACTCATGTAGTTTCATATTTGATGCTGAGGTCATGGATGGCTTTTTCAATTGTGTTTAGAAGATGGTGCCATCTCCATCAGAACGTGCAGAGATATCCAAAGAAATGGAGGTGTACAAAATGGCAGGTGGCACCTTGAGCTTTGACATGGCTATCCACGATAGGACTACTAAAATGCCAGGTAAGATTTTCATTATTTTAAAATTTTTCTTATGTTTGTAACTTTATGAGTTTATCTTATTTGTTGTAACTTGTAACTTGTATTTGCATGGTGGAGGAGTTACGGTGGCAGATTACCAAAACTCCAAAATCTTGCCATTAGAATACTAAGCCAAACATGTAGCTCTTCAGGATGCGAGCGCAACTAGAGTGTATTTGAAAAAATACACACCAAAAGGCGCAACAGGTTAAAAACTTAAAATATTCCAACTAATTTTTTGAATTCATTAAATAATTTTTTTTATAATTATTAATTTATTGTTTATATATATATTTTTAATTTATTAATTTATGACCCTTGTATAGGTTGGAGGCACAGCGCCTCAATGACATGGTTTACGTCTACTACAATCTTAGATTGTGGGTGAGACAACTTGAGAGGACACCTGATATGGAGGCCATCTCTTTAGATGCGATTGACACCACTGCTGAATGGAGGGTTGAGGCTGAGAAGCCTATCATGGAGTCGGCCCCTGATTGGATAGAGCAGGAGGTAGTGGAGGGGGAGGAGGACGAGGAGGAGGAGCAGCAGCAGCAGCAGCAGGACGAGGAGGCGACACCACCTACCCCTGCTACCAATAGAGGACGTGGTCTGCCTCCTTTAGCTCCTAGTGCTTCAGGTTCCCGTTCTGCTGCTCCTTTAGCTCCAAGTGCTTCAGGTTCCCATTCTGGTGCTTCAGGTTCTACTTCTAAAGCACAACAGAGTCCATTGCCAGCCCCGCAAGCTTCTTCATCTAGAGGGAAAGCTGTTACATTTTCTCGCAAGAGGCGCAGAGGAAATCAGTAGTATAGGACCATAGGTTATATGTGCATTCCTTTGTATATAACATTATGACTCATGATATGAGATACATTATTATATTTTTTGTTGATATTTTGAGGCTGAGTTGACTCTTGAGACTCGGGACTTAGTATTCAGGACATGATTCAGTTTTATGTGTGATGTAGCACTAGACATGGTATTACACATCTTATATATTAGTTTTTTTTCATGCTTATGTGTCAATGCATTTATTTTATGCTGTGGATGATTTAGATATTAAAAAAAATTGTAAAAAAATGAATATTTTTGTATGTGCCGATTTTTTCCCGATTTTTACCGATTTTTTCCCGATTTTTACGATTTTTTCCGATTTTTTCCCTCGCCGATTTAATCCCAATCACAATTTTCAAAACATTGATAAAAACACATATAGCACAATAGAAACAACCACATGAACACAGTTATTTTTGGACAACTGTCCGGAAAAACCCAATGTGGGAAAACCAGTGCAGCAGATAAGGGTTTGTATTAATCTTCAGCAGTGAAAATATCATTTACAGAATTCATGACGAGCAGAATCAATAGTGTACCCCTGATATGAATTTTCGAACAATTCGGAAGAATTCCCAACACATGGGATGACCTCCTGCACCCTCTGCGTCAATTTGTGTAGCCCCTCTGTGCAGTCACTGCCTGGACTGCATAAGTCTGCGTGGAGGGCTAGTGCAATGAGGGTTTGTATTAATCTTCAGCAGTGAAAATATCATTTACAGAACTCATGATGAGCAGAATCAATAGCATACACCTGATATGAATTTTTTGGACAATCCAGAAGAATTCCCGACACACGGGATGACCTCCTGCACCCTCTGCGTCAATCTGCGTAGCCCCTCTGTGCAATCACTGCCTAGACTGCATAAGTCTGCGTGGAGGGCTAGTGTTGTTGCTCAGCGTTGCCTTCCCTTCATCTTTTGTCTTCCTTCTTCTCCGTTCTGTTGACTTCTTCGTCCTCCTTCTGTCTCTACAACCCCGCCTCTAAAGACTCACCCTCTGAAATCGAATTCTCTTACTTCATAATCGATTTCCTTCGGGTACTGAGAATGTGCCCGACTTATTTTCCAGATGACCCTCAAGCCTTCTCTCGTTGATGAATCAACGACCCAATTTATAACCTTAATCAATGGCTTAGAATAAAAGATGACTTGATCTTCGTTTTCTAGAAGATTCACACTCTACTTTATTAATACCCTTTAATTATTTAATTTCCCTAAGTTTAGACTTAGGGATCACATTAAAATAATTAATTATTTTAATAAAGAAAAATCCGAGTGGAATTTCCACAAACGATTTCTGGGTTCTCTGGAATACTGTTGTCCAAGCCCCTCCTCAAAATTTGAGACTTGGAACACTTCCCGATGCTATAAAATCAACAATTATCACATAGAATGTTGGTCGCTTCCATCTTTTCCTTGAGTAGATTCACAAGCAGCTTCCTAAGACATATGGCCTCACACAAAGCAGTTCTTGCAGCCATATATTCGGCCTCAGCTAAGCTTAGAGCCATAGACTTTTGCTTCCTACTGCACCAGGAGGTCATTCCTGATCCAACATTGAAACAATACCCACTGGTATTTTTCCGATCTACTGGCCTCCCAGCCCAATCTGCGTCAATGAAACCACTCAATATGATGTCATTGCCTCGGGTGTATCTCAATCCAAGCTCGACTATTCCCTACAAATATCGGAGAACATGTTTGGTTGTTGCCCAATGTGCCCTCCTTGGTTCCACCATGAACTGACTAAAGGTGTTGACAGCATAACAGATGTCTAGCCTAGTGCTGACCAGATACATTAGAGATCCTATGAGGTACCTATACAAGGTAGGATCAGCCTCATCATCTTCGGACGTATCAATTTTCTTCCAATTGGTAATCATTGGAGTAGCCATGGGTATCCAATCCTCCATCTGAAACCTCTTCAGAATTTTTGTAGTATATCTTCCTTGACTAAGGAAGATCTCACCCTTCTGCTGCCAAACTTCCAAACCCAGAAAATAATGCATCAACCCTAGATCCTTCATGTCGAATTCTTCAACTAAATTCTCCTTGCAGTCCTTGATGAGCCTAGATGATCTTGTCAGAAATAGATCATCTACGTACAGCACCAGTACCAGAGGCTCATCCCCTACTCTCAGATAGTAAAGATTGGGATCTGCGTCACTCTTGACAAATCCCATCTTTTGCAAGTAGCTGTCAATTTGACCATACCAAGCTCTAGGGGCTTGCTTCAATCCCATACAAGGCCTTCTTGGGCCTTCACACATGAGTTTTTTGCTCATGCGTCTCAAAGCCCTCTGGTTGTTCAATATATACTTCTTCTATCACCCCATTCAAGAATGCAGTCTTGACGTCCATCTGGTGAATCTCCCATCCCATCTACGCAGCAAGGGATATCAAGGATCTAATAGAAGTATATCAGGCCACTAGGGCGAAGGTCTCTTCATAGTCTATCCCTTCCTTCTGAGCGTATACCTTAGCCACAAACTTGGCTTTAAATTTCTCGATGTTGCCATCTGCAGCATATTTGATCTTATAGACCCATCTCGAACCCACAACTGAACTATCCTGAGGCCTAGGAACCACTTCCCAGACATCATTTGTCATGATGGAGTTGTATTCTTCCACCATCGCATCTACCCACACCTGATGCTAAGCTGCCTCCTGAAAACTAGAGGGTTCCCCAACCTAGGCTACCAAGGCTTGGTACCTGTCGGGTTGCTTGTGCTGCCTCTTCTCATTTTTGAGGGGCTCCGACAAACTCCTTTACGTCCCTCAAAATTTGTCATAATTCCATGCTTGTCCTACACCTAATACTAGGTGGATCTACCTGCTCCCCTTCTTGCAACTCCTCGGTATATGTATCCCTTGGATCCTCGTGCCTAGGAGAAGCACTCGTGTTATCTTTCGCAGGTCATTGTGGTTGGACCAGCAGATCCTCCTCAGACTACGTTGCAGAAGGCGTCTCTCGAGATTTCTGAAGGCCCTTTCCTCCATGAACTTCACATCCCGTCGTACTACAATCTTCTTGCTCTCAGGAATGTAGACGCAGTAAGCCTTTGCATTCTCGCTATATCCCACCGATATCCCTTTTCCGCAGTCTTATCCAGTTTCTTCCTCTTCTCTTCGAGTACATAGCAGTATGCCACACTGCCAAAGATCCTAAAGTGGCTCACCTCTGGCTTCCTGCCAGTGAAGACACTTTCTAGAGTGATCTTACCCAATGCACTGTGAGGAATTTTGTTCTGTATATATACAGTTGTATTACAAGCTTTGGCCCACATGAATTTGGGCGTGTCTTGATCATATAGAATTGCCCTTGCAGCCTCGACAATAGTTCTACTCTTTCTCTGCAATTCCACTCTACTCCGGATTATTTGGAGCGGTCCACTCTCTTTTGATGCCTTCCCTTGCACAGAACTCTGTGAAGTCTTTATCGATGTATTCTCCACCATTGTCTAATCGCAATGTCTTTATTCGCTTTCCTATCAGATTCTCCACCTAAGCTTTAAACTCCTTGAATCGATCAAAGACTTCGTCCTTGGTCTTCAAAAAGTAGATCCAAGTCTTCCTGGAATGGTCATCAATAAAGGTGACGAAATATTCGGCACCACTAAGAGCTCTAGTGGACATTGATCCGCAAATGTCTGAGTGTATTAAGCCCAACACACTCTAAGCCCTACTTGTTACTTCTATGGTACGCTGCCTTGGCATACTTCCCTAATACGCACCCTCTGCAAACATCATCTCGCTTGGTGCTCAGTTCTGGAACTCTTGTGACAGTCTTCTTGACAATCCTTAAAGCCCCATGGTGTAAGTGCCCCATTCTCCTGTGCCATAGTTCATTCAAATCTTTCTCATCAGTGTTGCCTATCAGCGCCAATGGGGATTCGAGCATTAACTTGTAGAGTTTATTGCTCCTAACTCCGATTTGTGCCTTCTTCCAACTCGGGTGTTTGACGTATACTCTTTTGCCAATGAAGTAAACGTCATAACCTTTGTTTTGAAGTTGCGACACAGAGAGTAAGTTCATCCCCAACCCAGGCACATGCAGCACATTGGTGGCCCGAAGCTTATTACCAGCTTAAGTTTAAAACACTATGGTACCTCTTCCAACAGGGGTACATTTCGCCTTATTGCCCATGGTGATTTTAAAATTCATCTGCTCTCCTTGGTAGATTGAGAAACATTCTTGTACTCTCGTCATGTGAGTAGAAGCTCCACTGTCAATATACCAGATCTCTGGAGAAGCAGAGCTTGACACAAAAGCAAATTCTTCTTCCAGTCTGGATGCCAGAACAGAGATGTTGTGATCCATCTACTCTTTCATGCTTTCCCTCTTCTCTAGAGAACTGCGTGAACCCTTCTGAGTTGTTGTTACAGCAACGTCTGATCTTCGTTCCATTGCAAAATCTCCACTCCTGTTACTCAATCTCAGCTCTGATACCATGTGAAAAATTCAATCTTGAAATACTACTGCAGTGATAGATTTATTTCTCCTACTTATTCTTACAATAAGTTATTTACAGAATTATTCCAGTAAATTTTGAAATAAACACTACTGCAGTAATCACTCATGTATATGCAGAGAACAGAATAGCAGAAAATACAAGCATAAGAATCAATCACATAGACACAGTTATTTTTGGACAATTGTCCCCAGAAAAACCCAATGTGGGAAAACCCGTGCAGCAGATGAGGGTTTATATTATTCTTCAGCAGTGAAATTTTTACAAGGAAAGTTTGACAGAAGCAATTGAAAAAACTTCTTGAGATACACCTAAGAGAATTCTTCTACAGTCCTTAGAAGAATTTCTAACACCTGAGGGATTCACCAACCCTCTCTGTGTCACTCTGCATCTCTCCTACATGCCCCTCTGCGCAGAGCTAGTGTATGTCTACGTCAGCACTGCGTGAGGCCTCTGCGCTGCTCCTGTGTGTTGCTTCTATAGTTTTATGTTGCCTTCTTCTCTCGAACCCTGACACTGCTAAAATCCTCTGCTTCCTTTGCCCTGCAAATCTCCCTCTGAAATCAAATTCTATTCCTTCAAAATCGACTTCCTTCGGGTTCCTGAACGCTTGCCCGGCTTGCTTTCAAGTAAATTTTGAAATAAACACTACTGCAGTAATCACTCATGTATATGCAGAGAACAGAACAGTAGAAAATACAAGCATAAGAATCAATCACATAGACACAGTTATTTTTGGACAATTGTCCCCAGAAAAATCCAATGTGGGAAAACCCGTGCAGCAGATGAGGGTTTATATTATTCTTCAGCAGTGAAATCTTTACAGGGAAAGTTTGACAGAAGCAATTGAGAAAACTTATTGAGATACACCTAAGAGAATTCTTCTACAGTCCTTAGAAGAATTTCTGACACCTGAGGGATTCACCAGCCCTCTCTGTGTCACTGTGTCTCTCCTACGTGCCCCTCTGCGCAGAGCTAGCATATGCCTACGTCAGCATTGTGTGAGGCCTTTGCGCTGCTCCTGCGTGTTGCTTCTATAGTTTTATGTTGCCTTCTTCTCTCGAACCCTGACACTGTTAAAATCCTCTGCTTCCTTCGCCCTACAAATCTCCCTCTGAAATCAAATTCTATTCCTTCAAAATCAACTTCCTTTGGGTTACTGAATGCTTGCTCGGTTTGCTTTCCAAATGACCCTCAAGCCTTCTTTTATAATCTTCTCATTGATGAATCAATAGCCCAGATTATAAGTCTAATCAATGGCTAAGATTAAAACTTGACTTGATCTTCGTTCTCTAGAAGATTCACACTATGTTTTATTAATTCCCATTGATTATTTAATTTCCCTAAGTTTAGACTTAGGGTCGCCATTAAAATAATTAATTCTTTTAATAAAACATGAACCAAGTGGAATTTCCCCAAACAATTTCTGGGTTCTTTGGAATACTGGTGTCTAAGCCTCCTCACCAATTTTGAGACTTGGGTCACTTTCCGATGCTACAAAAATCAACACTTGTTTGTTACATAGGATACATATTGAAATGAGTACAACAATTATGAAGACCGAAACTAGTTACATTTCTCAACATTGTTGAATGCCTCCCAACATTGTGCTCTAAACTAGTGGAGAGATAGAGCTTACTTGTCAAGGCCTTGGTAATTGGACAATGTTGGTCATAATGATGTCTATAATGATGCTTATCAATCTGGATCCTTACTTATAGAAATCTTCAACTTGAGAATATCCCACGAGTCATTATGAATACCTCCCTAGTTAAGAGGGAGTGTTGAAATCATAACTAGGGTCAGTCTTCATAATTGTCATTGTACTTGTATCAATATGTATTTTAATTTTTATGTAAAAACAAAATAAGAAGATTATTATTATTTTCTAGCATGTTCTTCATACTTTGTTTTGGTCAAAAGAAAATGTAAAAGGGCATGTTCTTTCTGACCTTTGTAAAAAGAAGTAAATTTGAATTTTTGTAAGTGTCATTTATCCCTCCAATTTGCCAAGTCGGCCCTCCAAGGAACAAGTCGGCTCAACTAGTATTCACACCTATTCGACCTCATGAAGTGACTATTAATAAGAGTTATTCGTCCTCCTCCAAGAGTACAACATTTGAGCATACATTAACGAAGGTTCAACAGCGCCTAATGTTTGTAATACACAAAGGATCTAAGGCTCTCTGTCTATGCGAAGATATGTTTCTTTGTGATGATGCGAGTTGTTGTGGCACCTTTCCATGTGATGATGCATGTATAAACAGATTGGTTGACTATCTTGAGGACAAAACATGGCAAAGTTTGGATGGCATCGTGATACTATGAAGTTGATGCCTCAAGGCCAATTTCCTCTCTCGAACAATCCCACCAAGGCATCATACATCTACTTAGCAGTCTTCAACTCTATCAAGTGGTCCTTGGTGGAATTTATCAGGATCCTCTTAAGCCTTTGCTTCATTCTTCTTATGCTTGGTGTGAAAAATCCTTGAAATGCAACAACTAGAATTAATTCTCCTAACTGATTACTGTTTATCAATTTTTTGATTAATATTAAATAAATCACACTGTAATTTCTTCACAAATAAAATATCGCGGAAGATAAACTAAAAACTGAGAAACTATTGTCACACACATAAAAATGACAATTATTTTTGGACAAATGTCTCCAGAAAAACCCAATGTAGGAAAATTGGTGCAACGCAGCAGCTGAAGGTTTTTATTATTATGCAGCAGTGAGAAATTCTGAGTACAACTGGATGCCCAAAACTGGAAATCCTCTACTGGAGAAAACTGGCCACAAAAATTAGTGGGACAAATTTTGTATCACCTGGCATTGATCTAGCTCCAAAATTGGCACTAACTGGGCTCCACGAAACCCTTGCGTCACACCTATGCAGCATCTTGTACCCTTTGCCTGGAAATTGCAACTTATCAAGTCGTCTGCCCAACTTAGCCTCTGAGAATGACTCGCTAGCCCCTTCTAGAAATTCTCCCAACCTCCAACAATTGAATCGACCCTCTAACCGGGAAAATCAAACTCTGCCTCTGAAGCTTTTGCATAGACCCTAAGCCCCACTAAGGAAACTCGACCCTCCTGTAACTGGCTCTCTGGAACTGAAGGACTTCCTCCGGACTTGGTCTTTGCCCCTCTCTGTCTCTGCATCCCCTCTTTGGCTCGAACTATTCCGACAAAACGTTGCTCTCTGGAAAAATCAAACTGCCCAAGCAAACTTGCTCTCCAAGTGTATCTCTCCATCTACCCATCAACATCTTCTTATAATCTCCAGTTGGGATTCTAATGGCCACAATTAAAACTTAATCAATGGTTGAGATCATCTCCAAGTCGATCCTTGTAAGTTTCTAGAGAAGTCACACCTTCCTCGATTAATTACTGTTAATTAATCATTTTCCCTAAGTTAGACTTAGAAAAATTTAATTACTGATTAATTAACTTAATTAAGGCATTTCTAGGTGGATTTTCCTGAAACTTTTTCTACGTTCTAGAGTCCTAGTGTTTCATAGCCTCTGTGACAACTATCAAGACTAGAACACCATCCAATGCTACAAAAACTAACACTCCCTATTAGCAAGGAAGGCGTTCTCTCCAACTAGTGTTGCACAACTGTCACAACATCTTATAACATTCTCCAACCCTGTTGTTGATGTTTGACAATTGTAGTTGCCTACCATTATCCACCAACTACTGTGCTAGCTCTGATTCATTTGCCACTGACTTTAGCTAAACCAAACTGTTGCATCTGTGTTGTTGTTGACACTGCACTGTACATCCTGTATTGTTTCCAACTTTGCATCTAAACTACAACTCAACTAATACTCCCTCTCAACTGTTGTTGATGCAACTGCAACTACTGTAACTGAGAAGCATCCAAAATATTGAATCATATGTCTTTGTGCTACAATTTCCTCCTGGGCATCTGACTGCTACTAGCCTATGAATTGTCTACTGAGAAATTTGCTTTGTTGTTGACTCTACACTGAGCCTCTTGCTTTGCTATCAACACTACTCTGTGCTCCTTAGCATCTGACTGCAACTAGTCTGCAATTGTGACTCTGGAATTTGACTGCATCAACTGACACTGATCCACCTACTACTGAATATTGTGGACCCCTGTAGCAAGGTAACAATCCGTGAGGAAACATCATCCAATGCAAACGTCAATGGACCCTGCGCAAATCTCTGTGCAACTTTAGGACTAAAGCTTCATATCGCCCCACCTCACTCCTGGATGTATAGCTGCAAACATGGCGAAATCTTCCTCCAACCTGGAGGATAACATGTCTATGATCCTGCTTCTCATGCTTGTCCTTCTTCCTTTGAGGACATTGAGTACTGTAGTGGCCAAACTCGCCACACCTGAAGCACTTGACCTTAGATAGATCCTTCTTTTTCTTCTTCTCCCCCTGCGAACCTTGTCCCTATCTGGGGCCTTTTGATGCAAGGGCCACATTATCTTCCTCCTTCACACCTTTTGATCCTTTGCTATTGTTGTCGCTAATGGAGGTCTTCACTAGTGCTCGCCTCACCTCCTCCTATTGTAGGTCTGACCAAATTTTGTCCCACCTTGGTAATGTATCTCGTCCCAAAATACCTTCGATAAAGATTTACCAATCCTCTGAGACACTATTTCAGGCCAAGTGCACAAGCTTTGTATCTTGAGGCGCTTCTCCTACAGCTACAGGATGATCTCGGATATCCTATATTCTGGTGAGAAAGGAATCAATGTCTTCCCCATTCTGCACCCTGATGTTCCGCAGCTTCTCCTTCAAAAACATCTTCCGTTGCTCGGAAGGATTCTGATATAGCCCTGCGAGAGCATCCCACATCTCTTTGACATTGTTCTTGCCAGATATATGTGAGACTATAATGTCTCGAAATCCATCAAGAATCATCTGCTTTGCCTTGGCAATTTCCTTTATAAAGTTCGCTAGTTGTTGTTAATCAGTAGGTTATGCCACAACGTTGTCTGCATAAGTTTTCATACCATGCTCATCAAGGAGAAACGACATTTTGGCCTTCCAAATGACATAGTTGAAGGCACCATTCCTCCATCGTCCAATCTGTCTTGATCTTTGAGCCCGACTGTGGCCATCTCTGCAAAAACTGAAATCCCCCTCTTTCTCTTGCTCCGCTGCTAGCTCTGTTATTCGCACTCCCTTTTGGAGTGAGAGAATTTGCTTGCTGCTACTGTCGACTGCAACAGGAAATTTGGATTTCTGAAGCTAGAAACCCACTGAGAGAAATTCCTTCTGTGTGTGCACTTTCTCTTCTACCAAACCTTGATTCTGCTCTAGAAAATCTACTCCAAAACCCTTCAGCGCCCAGAGAAGAAATTTGCTCAGGGAAAATACTGATTTGCTTCACCGAAATTGCTTCCCGTCTTCACTGCTGCATGCTGGTACTACTACTGGGCCCTGCGAATTTCTCCTACCACCTGCACTAGAAAAATCAAACTTTTTGACCAGTAATTTGAACTACTTGGCCAACCTCTGCACAAATTTGGAAATCGAACTATTATACTCCCTCTGAATCTGGACGATTTCTTCCTTCCGCCTTTGAGCTTCATGTTCGATCAAAAATGCTCTGATACCATGTGAAAATTCCTTGAAATGCAACAATTGGAATTAATTCTCCTAACTTATTAAAGTTTATTAATTTTCTGATTAATACTGAATTATTCACAATATAATTTCTACACAAATAAAATACTGCGGAAAATAAACTAGAAACTGAGAAAATATTGTGGCGCACACACATAAAAATGACAATTATTTTGGACAAATGTTCCCGGAAAAACCCAATGTGGGAAAACTGGTGCAGTAGCTGAAGGTTTTTATTATTATGCAGCAATGAGAAATTCTGAGTAAAACTGGATGCCCAAAACTGGCAATCCTCTACAAGAGAAAATTGGCCACAAAAATTAGTGAGACATTTTGTCTCACCCGCACTGATCGAGCTCCAAAAGTGGCACTAGTTGGGCTCCACGAAACCCTTGCATAAGCCTCTGCGTCACACCTACACAAGGTCTTGTACGCTCTGCCTAGAAACTGCAATTGATCAAGTCGTCTGCCCAACTCAACCTCTAAGAATGACTCGCTGGCCCCTTTCGGAAATTCTCCCGGCCTCTAGCAACTGAATCGACCCTCTGACCGGCCAAATCAAACTTTGCCTCTGAAGCTTCTACATAGACCCTGCACAGCCCCACTAAGGAAACTCAGCCCTCCTGTAGCTGAATCTCTGAAACTAAAGGACTTCCTCTGGACTCACTGTCTCTGCCCCTCTCTGTCTCTGTATCCCCTCTCTGGCTCGAACTCTTCCAATAGAACGATGCTATCTGGAAAAATCGAACTTCCTAAGGAAACTCGCTCTCTAAGTGTATCTCACCATCTACCCATCGACCTCTTATTATAATCTTCAATTGGGACTCCAACGACCACAATTAAAACTATGTTTGAGATCATTTCCAAGTCGATCCATGTGAGTTTCTAGAGAAATCTCACCTTCCTCAATTAATTATTGTTAATTAATCATTTTCCCTAAGTTAGACTTGGGAAAATTTAATTATTGATTGATTAACTTAATTAAGGCATTTCTAGTGGATTTTCCTTAAACTTTTTCTAGGTTCTAGAGTCCTATTGTTTCTTAGGAAAATTTAATCACTGATTGATTAACTTAATTAAGGCATTTCTAGGTGGATTTTCCTAAAACTTTTTCTGGGCTATGGAGTCCTATTATTTCTTAGCCGCTCTGGAGTCCTATTATTTCTTAGCCTCTCTGACAACTGTCGAGACTATAACACCATCCGATGCTACAAAAACTAACACCTGGCTTTCTCCTCACAACTCCCTCTGGTTCTAAGACAATTTCCTTCACATAATTCTGAATATCAGTTTCTTCCAAGACAAGGAGTATCCTAGTCTTTCAAAATCTTAAATTAGTAGCACCATCCAACTTGTCTTCAACTCTGAGACTGGGCACCATCTTGTCAAGAGGTATGAAGTCTGATCAAGCTGCTTGAATACAGAAATCAGAGGTTGTTCAATGGTTGATCTTTCAGCAAAGCTCTGATACCATGTTGAAATTCTATGGCAACTGCAGTAGAATACAATTTTCTACCTAATAATTACTTCCTAATGGTTTTCAAACAATAATTTTTATACCACTGTCAGAATTGAATAATTATACTCAAAAAATCTCAACAATATATGTAGCAAAAACAGTAAAGATCATAGAAAGATAGTCATGCACAATGGACACAATTTTTACCCTGGGAAACCCAACCTTGCAAGAAACCCCAAGAATCTTTTCTTGAGAAGAAATTGTCTTTCAACAACGCTTACAAATCAGAAAATTTATCTAGAAATTGATGTCAATATTTCAAGTCAACCCACCAGACAAACTTGGTCAAATAGATGGAAGTCGACGCTAGTCAAAACCAGTCAAGTCAACTTTGTGGTCAAACTTCAACCTAACCAGACTCAGCCTTGCAATCAACAGCCAAACAGTCAACTGGACCTGCAGTTGAATCCGCACGTGCGTCTACGGTCAAGGTCTACAGTCAAACCCGCATGTGCAACCTCCAAATCTCAATCAAACAACTCAATCAATTCGGTCAACAGCTTAGTCAACTTGGTCAAACATGTCCTAGTCAAACTCAGCCTCCAAAATTATGTCCAACAAAATAATAAAGATGATAAAGATGACCTACAGCAACATATTTCTCCTTGGTGGAATTCTCCTCCAATAGATAAAGATTCAATGAGCTTGCTAAGTTGATGACTTTTCTCTCACATGCTTGTCTATTTATATAGAGCTCTAATATTGAGTGGAGTCCCATCAAGGTGGCGTCTCATCATAAGAAACCCCTTCATTAATGGAACCTACATCACAACTCAACATTAGACTAGAATTGTTTACCTTGTTGTTAGGTGAAAAACCCCAATCAATAAACAATTCAAACCCACTCTATAAAAAATAGATCACTCCATCCCAGAGCACAATGTGAGTATTGCGAGCCATTCACCACTAGCCAAATCAGCATGGCCTCATGGGTGAATGTATCATTCTCCCCTAGTCAAATCAGCATGACCACATGAGAGATGTCTGCCCTAGGCCATTTACCACTAGCAAAATCAGCATGGCCCGACGGGTAAATGTATCATTCCCCCACTAGTCAAATCAGCAATGACCCCATGGGAGAATGTTTGCCTGATGTTGTAAAAGCATCAACAAACACCACTGATAGCGTTTGATAGTCATGCTCATTAGACTCATGGGATTATGTCCACCTTTCCTGACCGGTTTTGAGGAAAGACTGTTTCTATTGAAGTAGATATCGCCAATGCTAAACTCAACTACAATCTTCTATTGGGGTGTAATTGGATCTACGCTATGCAAGTTATGGTTTCCACATTGTTTCGAGTCAAAGTGCTTCCCTCATGACGAGAAAATTGTTATAATCAATTAATTAACATATTGTCAGGCTAACCCGACTACTTCTTCGAAATCTACAGTCCCTTTAGTAGATCAGTCTTAGCAAACGACTAAGAATTTGGGGAATTTGGGAGTGGGAATGTATCCTTCTTTGATGGGAACTTTTTAACTTCTCACCCCTTATTGCATTTAGCTCTACTATTGTCCTTGTTTAATCCCACAAACTGTCTCACTGCGCTACACATGCAATGAAATCTACTTCTTGTGCCATCCAATATCACTTTTATTGACTCCCTCATTTCTTGGAACTGCTGAGAAACCAAGTGTAAAGTAGTCTACAACTTGATTTCTCTTTCTTGATAATTACTTGTGATTGTTAGTTTTCTTCTTATTACTTATTAAGTCTTCTTCATTAAGCAATTATACAAATGTCCAATCTTCCAGGAAAATATAAAGATCACAAAGAGACAAGAGACACCAATATTAAGCTGCTCGCTAGAGCAAAACCCCACTCGCTAGAGAAAAACCCCACTCACTAGAGCAAGCCCAACAATCCTTCTCTTATAGGATCATATCAAATGAGATGTATGAGAACAAGACCAAAATACCACCAAGAGATCAAGTCCAAACCCTCCTCCAAGTCACCTCCAAAGTCAAAGTCAACGCTGGTCAAACCTGTCCCAAACTGGTCAAGTCACAGAAGTTTCAGACCTACAACTAGGGCCGAATTTCGGCCTGCAAACACCTTTGAAAAATTCAGCCTCTTCCACAGAAATTACAGTCCACACATGCGAGTTGTCACTAGCTCAAAAATTCGGTCAACTTGGAATATTCTCCTTATCTTTGACTTCGTCTTCTCTCTCTCCTTTGACAAAATTCAGCCTCTTCCATAGAAATTATGGTCCACACGTGTGAGCTGTCACTAGCTGAAAAAATCGGTCAACTTGGAATATTCTCCTTATCTTTGACTCCGTCTTCTCTCTCTCCTTTGACTTGAATTTCTGCTCCGCTTCACTAGGTTCAAATCAGTTCTTGTGTGTGAATGAATGATCTCCAAAGTAGGTCGAACTACCCTCTTATATATAGTTGTCCAAGAGGTCGAATAGGTGTCTCTTGGAGGCCCAAGCCAACTTGTCCAAGGAGGGCCAACATTAACATTCAAATTACATTTTCTTACAAATCGAATGGGATATGACTCAAACACATTTTTATTTGACTCAAAATAAATTCTTTTCGACTCTATAAGCATGCAGAACATGCTTTGACAAAAATATAATAAATATAAATGTAAATATAATAAATATATCAATGATAAATTTTCATTATGAAGACCGACACTAGTTACAACTTCAACAGGAACTAATGTAAGTTTTTCTTGATTTGTTGTTGCTTGAATCAAGCAATTTTTCATTTGAGCTTGTGATTGCCACTTGCTCTTTGCCAATCCTGCTTGTCAGTCAGGGTTTTGGATCCTCCAATTACTTTGGCACCATACCGTCAACAGCAAACAAAGGAATCTCCTAAATCAATGAATCTACTAATATTTTGGAATTTCATAATTATGGACTTTGCAATAAAGCCATGACTTCTTCCTTACTAAAAGGGCTTTGTGGGCCATGACTTCTTCCTTGCTAATGTTGACTTTATCTCATCCTGATGAGTAGGATATCAGCGTAATTGTCAACATTCCCTTTCTCATTCATCTCCTACCTTTCTCATATTCCCCTGGCCCCCATCAAGCCACTCCAGTCTGACACTGTGGAATTATATGCAAGTCCAGCATCATGGTAGGAAGATAACCTGGCAACTATCTTTCAAAAGAAGACTCGTCAAAGTAATTATCAGAATCTTACCAAGTAGATATAAGAAAGCACGATTTTGAAGATCTAGTGAAGGTTCGAATTACATTGATATATATAACAGCGCAAATATCCATGATTTGAAACTGCTAAATTTGTGTCATGGCCACAAAAACACGCATCATTTCATTTCCCTTTAGGAGACTGAGCGTGAATTTGTATCTTAGATCCACTTGAGCAATGCAGAAATAAAATGCCTTAGAATAGGTAACGACAAACTTTGTGTATCAGCATGAAGCAATCCGGGTTGAAAGGCTAACCCGTGATCTGCACAGAAATAGATGTATTTCTTACATATGTGGCTTGGGTGCCTTGGATAACTACTCCCGGCCTGCACAGTTCTTATAGGAATCTTAATTGACAAACTATATGCGTATAAAGCGAGTCCAAAAAAAATGGTAATTCAGTCAACATAATACCAATTATGAACATTCAATTCAAAGCCAACTCCATTGTGCTGAATGGAATAGTCTCAATCCTTTCTTGCCTCACTTAAGATTTCAAGTATGCAAGTTGTATTCATGTGACATATAACTTCGACGAATAGGCAGACTACCTCGCGAAGAGTACCATACGTCAGAGAGTCAAACATATGGTTATTCGTCACTTTAAATAACGACGAGTCCTTGCTTCTGCAAGTCTTTCTGCATATTCTTGATTTGTTTGATCTATCAAAATACTCCCAGTGAGGTGTTTAGTCTAGGTATGGTGACCACAAAGTAGCAAAGTCGTGAGCAAGTGAACCGCTAAGATGGAAGTTTCACTGGTGCGGACCTCCAGAGCATTTGGAGAACGAGGGTGCCTAAAAATCATGGAAATGGAGTTGAGTTTAGGTTTAGGCCCTACGCTTGGCCAGTGCAAAATCTAAGCACTCTATCAGTCTTTAATTTGTTTTCTTCTGCCATGTGAATTGGCGATCCCAAAATTGTTTTCTTATACCGTGTTCCTAAGCCATCCTAAGAAGGTGGGCCTAAAAAGCGCGGAATTACGTTTACGTTTAGACTTGAGCTTCGCCAGGGCAAAATCAAAATTAGCGCTCTGGCCACCCCAAGTTTGTTTTGTTATGTCGTGTAAATTTGCTCCGAACTGCAAACCTCCCAAGCAATTGTGAAAACGCCAGAGCCATTAAAGCACGGAATTAAGTTTAGGTTTAGTCCCCAAGTTTCACCAGCTCAAAATCATAGTTAGCACTATAGCCGCACCCGATGTCATGTAAATTGTTCCATGGTCAAGTAGAAAACCTTGAGAGCCCAAAAAAAGGCAAGGCAGCAAAGTATCATATAAACTCTGATTTGTATTATGTTGGTTTACAGATATAACTGCGGCCTGTATAATTTAAAATACTTTCCATTAAAATAATTATTATCAAATTGCCCTAGTTATCCACTGGTTTGCTGAACTAAGAGAAAACAGAGAAAAATAAAAAAGACGATAATAAATGTTTGAATGCCAACCGGATTATGGGCGTGCTGAAGGAGATAGGGACTGTGTTCTCTGGCAAGTCTGTTGGTGTATTCTTTCTGTGCCCCACTATGCTCTGGAATCCTCTCCGCCATAGCCAGAACTGTCCTAGTGCAGATTCCGCGGAAATTGCCTCTAACTTTCGGGAAAAATTGGCCCGGGTATTGCAAATTTAGTGCGCAGGGAGCAGATAGGGATAGCAACCTGTAGTTTTCCTGACGAAAATGCCTTGCGTTTGCGTTAGAGCAGAGGAGTTTTCTCAGCATAGAGTGTGCCGATGAGACCCTGAAACCACCATTCCGACAGAGCTCTTAGACAGTGACAAGCTGAAGAACTGTGACGATAAATGTAGAAGCGTGGAGTTAAATTTCACCTTGCATGTTGAATATTGCTAGTAATTAAAGCCATGTGTGCTCCCATGGGAACTCCGCATAAAAATGGAAAAAATGTGGATGCCCTGTTCCTTAGCCATCTGTGTTTTCAATAGATAAGTTCACAAGCATAGAACTTGAAATTGAAATTACATAGATAATGTAGCATAATTTTATAATTTGATTTAATGTAATGCAAGTGTTAATATTAGCTTTATCGAGATTCCTCTAGTGCAAGAAAGTGGAAAGTTAATTATGGATTTTGTAAGTTTTACATTTTGGTTAAACATATATTCCTTCTTTGAAAAACATGAAAACATAATTTTTTTTAAGGATGGTTATTTAGTTGAGGTGGTTAAATGAAATGGTTGGAAGGTAGGTTTTGCAATCTTTCGGTTCAAATTTTTAATGAGACTTTAAATGAGGCTGTAATGGTAAATGTTATTTGGGATAGAGATAGTGTGTGTTTCAAGACGTCTCAACCTTTACGAAATTACAAGTTATTGGTATAATTCGCTTGTGGGTTATTGGATATACCTTTGAGTTATTAAGCCTAATTTAAGTCACTCTAATGAGCTATTGATTCTCATGGCTATTAAAAAAGAGTTGGGATAGCCAATTATGTTTTCAATAATAATAAAAAATCATTAGAAATGAACTTATAATTTGAAATGTATATAGATAACATATGGTTTTGGTAAAAAAATGTATATTTTTATAATTGTATTTTATATTAATATTATGTCTATCGATGGTGTCTTGTGAGGTCAATGAAAGTGAACAACCAATATAACCCCGCCAAGGTTTAAGTCCTATCAAAGATATGCATGTGCTTGTGCTTTAGCTTTCGTTTGAAAATAAACAAATTAAATGGTGTTAAAGGTTCTTCATAATGTTAAATTTAGGCAAAATAACATTATTTGATGGGACTTTGGGAATAAATAATGTAGAAATAAAAACCACGCATAAAATTTATTGAAACAAGTACATTAGGACTTGTTCTTGAAGAAAGTTGTTTACCATGTTATTTTATTAATTGATAGCATCCTCTCATTTCTTCGACTTTTTTGGCTTGTTCTCACCAATGACAGTAAAATTGTAACTAGCCTATACATAGAATTGATGAAGTTGTAAGGAAATGTTGGTAGTGCCATCATAGTTAGCCTTGTAGCCCTTCCATATTTTGAATGATAGGATTGGATCAACATTGACCCTAGTAATCTCATAATTGAAGAAGTTGTCATAACATGAGAACAATGGATGGGAAGCTAATGCCCCAAAGATCGATCAAGGGATGTGGAGGCTAATGCGATAATTACAAGCATGATTCTTTACCCAATACTGAAATTTGATGTTTACCCTTGTCTGTCAAACATAAAAGTGGTTATGGATCAAATACTAAAAATATCATAAATACACACCATGTACACTAATTTCCATGAAGCGATTAGGGACCTTGGTGTACACTTCGGATTTTTTCCATCTAAACTCTTGATCTTAGCACCCAAAGTCTATATGTATTGTTGATTAAACATATACTCGGAGTTTTAAGGAACCCTGACCCTTGCTCCACTTTGCCATATTATACGCATGCTCTTATCAACATAGATACATGTATATATTGAACCATGATCTACTAAAAACTTGAAACAATTGTTGTGATGAAGACCTAGAATCAAATCTTTATAAAATGCTCCCACGATGCATGGTAGTTCCTAAGAATGGCTTGTGCTTACAATCCTCTCCATAAAAAAAGTTGTATGTGTTGGATTGTGTGTGTGTACCTACACCTGCAGGTAACATCGATTGCAAGTAATGCAAAAGTGTATCAACTTAACTACGGTGATTTCTTTCTATAATATTCTTATAGAGAATAAAATAAAGTTTATTCGTGAATTCTTGTTTAATAATTCTTTATTTCTTTTTATTAGTTGGACCAATGTGGTTTTGAATTGGCGGCCTTCACACAAGGAATAATTTAAAAATATACTCCATCGTTGGCTATTTTACACCCATGAACTTGTGTTCAATAAATCATTACCATAAATTTGTCACCATGACTGTCAATTCGGATATCTTGCCATCCGATGGAGTGTCTCAAGTGAATCCCCTATGAAGCTTGAAGTGAAATAATACGAGGGACAAAAGGAATTTTTGTTTTCACTGCTTAAAAACCATTTTTGAGTACCTACGCAGTTTTCCTGAACAAAACCCGTGCATGCGCAATTTTTGTAAACAAAAACTGCGCAGATCTGCGCAGTTTCTTCCACTAAAAAGTGGGCAGGTCCGTTCACGCACGTAAAAATAAAAAGTAAGTTCTAGAAGCTTTGGTTGAGGAATATTATCCAAATTAGAAACCTCGAACCGCTACATACTTGCGCCTCATCGCTTGGTATATGGAACTAAACTCATTTTCTTAAGGATCATATCCCTTGAGAAATGGAACAAGAAACTTCCTCATCCTCCCTATAAATTCAATATAGGACTAAGAGACTTTGGAGACTTTTGGGATTGGAATTTGTAAACTCATGCTGCTAGTTTTGGGTCTGAAGAGCTTGTCATCAAGGGAAGGAAAGGAGACCATTAGAAGAGGCTTACAACATCAAGGCTCAGGTTGTAAGATTGCTCTTTTTTATTTCTGATAATACATATGGATCTCTTTTTCTCATTGCCTTGTTTCTGAATTCATTGAAATGATGTCAATACTTAGACTCCTTTATCACTACGTTGGACTGGTATTTATGATTATTATATATTACAGGTGCTTCAATCCTTTGCATTGTTTGTGATTGCGGGTTCTTCTCAGCATTGAAGGATTGCTTTGGAGCGAAAGGCAAAAGGCTACATCAAACGTCTCGATTGAAAAGTAGGAGCATAACCTCCTTATTTCTAAGTTATAATAATCTAAAATGCAAATAGTTTAGAGAAATAGGCATTCAAATGATTGTTTGTTTATAGTTACCTGTTGGGGTACTAGGGAGATCACTCTTGTTCGCAAGAGGGATTAATCCATAAAACAAATTGGTGACCATACTAGGGAACGAGTTCTCCTTTGTGTCCTTTTGTAACCTTTAATGCCTTTAGACCCTTTTAAGCATTGAAATTTCGGGTTTGAAACCCTTTTTTTTCTTAATTTTCTCAATCTGCGCAGTTTCTGTTCAGAAACAGAGCACATAACTGCGCAGTTTTTCTTCAGAAACAGTGCGCATGCGCACTGAAATAAACTAATTGCCTGTGCAACCGTGTAAAAAATAAATAAAATATGAGGTTTCTCTGATTTAAGTCCAGATTTTTGTTTTTATGATCCCGTTAGCTTGTTTACAATCTCATTTAGTCTCTATGTAAGTTAATTGGGTGTTTTGAATTTTATTTTTTGAGGAATTCTTAATTTGATTTCTTTTGGTCATTACTTCGAGGTTTGTTTCGTTTTCTTAGCATTTTTTGCATTTTTTTGCTTTTGTTTTTGCAAAAAAAATCCTCATTCGTGGGGGGGGGGCTAAATTGTGTCTGAGTGTTAATCGCCTTTGAGTGTTTTTACTTTTTACCTTTGGATTTTGTCGCCCAATTTTCTTTACTTACACTTGATTGGTTCCTTAGATTACATTAGTGAAGGAAAATAGTCTTGTCGTTCTTTCGCTGATTTGGAATCATCTTGTGTTTGAGAATTCTCTTGCATAGATTACATTTGCATAGTTAGAATTCTCATTTTCAGAATATGAACGAAAATGTGCATAGATTACATTTGCATAGTTTTCAAGTGAATTGTGCATAGATTACAACTGCATAGTTTACATTATGGAGAAGTTGACCGTAGATTTAGATCAGTTTCTTTGTTTTTCTTATTGAGGAAAATCACTTATCTATACAATTTTGGCTTTTGAGTTTTTGTTGGTTTGTTGATCTATCAAAAAAGAGTCTTTCACTTCTAGAATTGGTTGTGTCAATCTCTTTTCTTCGAGTGAATCTCATCATATATTCATTTATGTCTGCTGTAAAGAGTTATATCATCAATTGAAAGATAGTGTCTCTCATTGAAAGATAGCCCTAATTTGAATTTACATGTTTTTATGCTTGTTTTCATATATATATATATATATATATATATTGCTTTGGATTGAGTAGCGATAGCTTTTCTTGTTGAAATTGGTGCATTAGAGAATTTTCTATATTTTCTCTTATTTATGAATTTTTGCATTGTTGGACGTGAATGGAACCTCTCTCCGTACTTTAGTTAGGATTCATCGAAGTGAAAAGATTACATTATCATATTTGATTGCATCCAGTTTTGGGTTAGGGCATAACACCACTAGTTTCATATCCATTAACCCTTTGAGTAAAAAACAACCAAAATAACACAACGCTACAAAAAAATCATCTATAAATTTTTACATTTTATGGGGCTCTTTCCACCAATCTAGTTCAGGATTAGTGCTTTGGAATAGGGAGTAGTTAACTTTCCAAAGCAACTAAACAAACAATAGTATATTGCGGTAAGGAAAAATTCCAATTGTGGTAATTTTCCTCTGGGAAGTTCTTCTTAAAAGAGTCAAGCACGAGTTGATATCAGACCCGGTGAAGTAATCGTACCTACTTCATTGGTAAAGATAGAAGATGTGCATGCATTAGAAACGGTAAACCTTGAATTAACCATTGTTGAGGAGCCTAGGATCACTTGTTAGTAAACCTCGTATTTACCATGTCAAGGAGCTTTCAAGGGGATTGAGCTTTGATATTATGCCCTTGCGTGTATATCGGGCCATAGACTGTTCCCCCAGGTTCACTTGTCTCAGTTGGTAACCTTAATGGCCATAATCTTTAGGAATTTTCCCAAGGTGACGGTGGAGGGAAGGTCCCATTGTACCTAGAGCAGACGTTGACTAGACTCACTTGGACTTTCCGAAGGGTAATATTCACTTTGAGATGGCATAGTGGAAACTTGCATCAGATTGTTTCATTAAGCAGGTTGTCAAGGTAACTGTTCCAACCACTAGTTTTTCACATTGATCTCTACGACGTTGGATTTCATCACCAACTAGTGATTTCGCTATGAAAACAAATTGTTTCTGTGTGGTTTGACTCCTAGATTTGATAGCACATGTTCATTTTTATTTATTTTTTACTTTTTAGAGAACATAGGTGTGGATTGTGAATTTGAATTGTTAATATTTTTAAATTGTTAATAAAATTCACTAAAGTTGAATCTAATGGAAACAGTTCTAGAATTCACCAACCAAGGAACCCCTCTTAATAAGAAACCTAGTACTTTTACTGGCTTTGGAAATGTTGGTCCTCCTTATATGGCTACATTGTCATTACCTGGATTTACCATAGGTTTACCAATATGGTTAGTTTCAACTTTGTTGGCCTCGGATACTCAAAATTTTCCACCTCAACAGAGTTCACCATCTCAACATCACCAACCTCATGTTGACCCTTTACCTTCTTAGCCCAACATGTCTTCCTCCCTTTCTTCTTCTTCGCTTGGTAAAATTCTTGACGCTAGTAACCAGGTGGCTAAGAAGAATAAGAAGCAAGATAAGAAAGAAGTCAACCAACCAACCATGGTTGTAAGTGTTGGTAGTGTTGAGGAAACCTCCAACATGCATCGTAAACCCAAATACCCTTGCAAGATTTGTAAGGGTGACCACTTCCTTATCAATTTTCATGGTATTCCTAAGGTCTTAGAAGTATGGTAAGAAAGATCCTATCAACTTACTGTTGATCCATCAACCATTGATTGTCAAGTTCCTGGGAAAAAGGGTAAAGTTAGGTTTCCTTATAGGTTATGCAAAGGGAGTCATCATACTCACATTTTCCCTCAGATGGATGAAGCCTCAAAATTGTTGGAAAGACTTACTATTCCACAACAACAACTTCCAACTGGTTACCATAAACTTTCTCCCAACCTACCATCAATTGGCGAAGTGATTGATCTAATTCCAAGTACAGTCAATCCCACTCTTCCATTGGAGAGTGAAACTCATATCACTTAGGTTGATGATCCATTAGTTGATCAAGTGGTCAACTCTATTTCACATTCAGTCGATCTGACTCTCCCTGTAGAGAGTGAAATTCATACCTCTCAGGTTCTTCTTGTTACATCAGAATCTTCTACACAAGGGGGCATTTCACATGTTTCTACAGAATCCCCTCCAAGTACCGAGGTATTTTCCTTTGATTGGAATAGATTGACAGAACCTCGTCTTCCTTCTTCCATCCCTTTCCAAATCATTGTGAAGGTTTATGGTAAGAATGTGCATCACACGAATGTAGATGAAGGTGCTTCTGTTAGTATTTTATCCTCAAGTGCTTGGAAAGCTTTGGGTTCCCCTTAGCTTGTGCATGTTACACAGAATCTATCAGCTTTTAACAGAACCATTAGTGAACCTTTAGGGATCCTTCCTAAGTTTCCTATTACCTTGGAAGGTAAAATTGCATGTATTGATCTTATGGTAGTATGAGCCCCTTGGATTTCAATTTTCTCCTTGGGCGAGACTATGTCTATGAAATGAAAGTTGTTGTATCGACACTCTTTGGTGTGATGTCTTTCCCTCGCAATGGAAACATTGTGAATGTTGACCAACTTTTGTTCGTTAGTCTTTATTCGACTACCAACCATCCAACACCCCTGAATTTTCCTTATACGAAAGTGGTATCTACCCTGCCACAGATTAATTATGTGGCAACCAGTCCCATATTTTTAGTTATCAATGCAAGTGAGCCTCTCACTATTTGCTCGACTTCCTTTGACTTAGATCTGGTAATTGACATGGTAAACCCTATGGGGGTATTTGAACGTGATGTTCTTATCCCTATTGATTCCATTGACATGGGTTCCTTCCAGAGAAATGTTCTTTCTTCTGATGAAGAACTCTTGGAAGCCATGATCAAGGTGTGTCCCTTGACCTATGTTCCTTCCAGTTGAAATCCATGATCAAGGTTCCATGAGGATAGTTATTTTACTCTGTCAACCTCGTTAAAAAATGAATCAGGTCCTTATGAGGATAGTTCTTTTACTATGTCAACCTCATTAAAAAATGAATCAGTTCCATATGAGGATAGTTCTTTTACTATGTCAACCTCGTTAAAAAATGAATCAGGTCCTTATGAGGATAGTTCTTTTACTATGTCAACCTCGTTAAAAAATGAATCAGGTCTTTATGAGGATAGCTCTTTTACTGTGTCAACCTCGTTAAAAAAATGAATCAGGTCCTTATGAGGAAAGTTATTTTATTGTGTCAACCTCGTTAAAAAATGAATCAGGTTCCCATGAGGATAGTTCTTTTACTGTGTCAACCTTGTTAAAAAATGAAACAGATACCCGTGAGGATATTTCTTTTACTGTGTCAACCTCCTTAAAAAATGAATCAGTTCCTTATGAGCATAGTTCCTTTTCTCATGTCAATCTTGTTAAAAAATGAAATAAGGTTCTATGAGCATAGTTCTTTTCATGTGTCAAGCTCGTTAAAAAATGAAACAAATCCTCTCCTAATTTAGTCGAGTCTTTGACTATATATCGTAAATGTTAAGTCAAGTCCTTCATCTAATCTCGTAAATGAACCTTCATTCCATCCAACTATTAGTAACCAGTAGTCTACTTAGGTGAATGAAGTGAAACTTGGGGGGCATTGAAACTTATCTCAATCACAGTTTTCTCTGTTTCAAGCTTGTGTAAAAATGAAACCACTTTCAAGCATAGTTTTCCTTTGTTTCAAGCATGTATAAAAATGAAACCTATCTTGAGTCCATTTCAGTTTTTATTTTCAAGACTCGTTAAACTCATGAAAATATCGAGATTCTTTTGCTATCTTTCATTCTCGTAAAACACATGAAAATGTTGAGTTCTTTCCATCTTTTCCTGCTCGTAAATTAAATTGAAAGTCGGCCACAGAGTAAACTTTTATCACTTTTTCGGGCTCTCAAAAAATACGAAAAAGCGAAACCTTGGAGTCCTCTTTTTGGCCCTTTTCAGACTCTCTAAACATGAAAATATTGTCGAGCACTTGACTATTCGAACTCATTAAAATAAATGAACAATCGTCTACTCAGTATAAGTTTACCCCTTTTCCGGACTGAACTAGACTATTTACGAAAAAGGTATACGTTGACTAAGCATGGTTAACAGAGTTCTTTCCTACATTATTTTATCCTTTTTCGGGTTTGAGAGACTAAATTTACGAAAAAGAACACTATGGAGTTTACTTATGTTTTTATTTTGACTCCCTAAAACCGAAAAACACTGAGTTAATCCTATGCTGGACTTGCTAAAACTAAATAGTGCAGGACCTGTCGATTACAACAGGACCGAACCACTCCTTCCTAGGTTTCGTTAAAAATACTTAGGAGGACTCATCCAAAGGATGAGCTTATACAAACAAGCAAATGTTATCCTCCTCAAGCTTGACAAAAATAAATAGGTACTTGCCAGTAATGGTGGGGGGGAATTTGAGAAAAAATAATGTTCATTTTTGTAGTATTAAAGGCAGTATGTCACTCTTGAACATGACACTTCATCACATTTGTGTTCGGGTTGGGAAAGCCATTTTTCTCACAGTTAATCAAACCTCATTGAAAGTATTTAGCTAGTTTTGGGTATTATCATTGAGTCAAATGATGCCAATTAATATGTCGTGTCACCAATATGTTCAAGAGAAATCCAACCTTAGTAAAAATTACCTTGTTATTCATAACCTTCAATCGTGTCAGTCATCCCCGAGTCAATCCTGAATCACTTCAAAAATTGTTCTTCAAAACTTGACATGAAATTTTGTGTCGTAGGCCCTCTTACAATGGATTGCTTCCTATCGACTTCAGCTCACTATCTAGGAATTTGATCTAGAAACCATTTTCAATACCTTGAGGCCTGCATGCCTTAATGGCATGTTTCTCGCTTTCGACGATAGGTTCTCATCATTGAGCTTAGATCGAACGATTCTATGAGTGTTCGACTTCAAGACATTTTTTCACACTTCATAGATTATAACGGGAGTACCTTGAGAGCCATTTTCATTATTGGTGGTTTCTCTCGCATTTGTTAATGGTTCACATCATTGACCGGTAATCAAGTCGTTTCTACCATGTTCGACTTCAAGACATTCACTCGCATGGTTAGATTTGTACTATGGATTGAGAGATGGAGATAAAGACCTTGGATCTAGTTTCATCCATCCAGGATGCGTGGAGATATTAAATATTCATGATTGTAAAGATAGATCTATTGATGGTTGCATCCATACTATGTCTACTGTTGACATGGATCTTTGTGTATTTCCCTACTAGTCTATCGAGAAATGTTTATTCTGAGTATGGGAATGCCTACCTCAGTGATGTTTATATGAAAGCATGATATGGTAATCCTTGATTGTTTGTTTCATGTCTTCAACCAATTTGTCTCTGATCCGAACCTTTGATATGATAAAGCGCTTCAACCATCAAACATTTTTTGCTGGCTTTGAACTTTAGGGGGGCAATTTGTTGCACTAAAATTTGTCACCATGACTGTCAATTCGGATATCTTGCCATCCGATGGAGTGTCTCAAGTGAATCCCCCATGAAGCTTGAAGTAAAATAATACCAAGGACAAAAGGAATTTTGGTTTTCACTGCTTAAAAACCATTTTGAGCACTTGCACAGATTCTTGAACAAAGCCCATGCATGCGCAGTTTTTGTGAACAAAAACTGCATAGATCTGTGCAGTTTCTTCCACAAAAAAGTGCACAAGTCCGTTCACACACGTAAAAATAAAAAATAAGGTCTAGAAGCTTTGGTTGAGGAATATTATCCAAATTAGAAACCTCAAACCGCTACATACCTGCACCTCATCCCTTGGTATATGGAACTAAACTCATTTTCTTAAGGATCATATCCCTTGAGAAGTGGAACTAGAAACCTCCTCATCCTCCCTATAAATTCAGCATAGGAATAAGAGACTTTGGAGACTTTTGGGATTGGAATTTGTAAAATTATGCTGTTGTTTTTGGGTCTGAAGAGATTGTCATCAAGGGAAGGAAAGGAGACCATTGGAAGAGGCTTACGACATCCAGGCTTAAGTTGTAAGATTGCTCCTTTTTATTTATGATAATATACATGGATATCTTTTTCTCATTGTCTTGTTTCTGAATTCATTGAAATGGTGTCAATACTTAGACTCCTTGATCACTAAGTTGGATTGGTATTTATGATTATTATATATTGCAGGTGCTTTGATCCTTTGCATTGTTTGTGATTGCAGGTTATTCTCAACATTGAAGAATTGCTTTGGAGTGAAAGGCAAAAGGCTACGTCAAACGTCTCGATTGAAAGGTAGGAACATAACCTCCTTATTTCTAAGTTATAATGATCTAAAAATGCAAATAGTTTAGAGAAAGAGGCATTCAAACGATTGTTTGTTTCTAGTTACCTGCTGCAGTACTAGGGAGATCGCTCTTGTCCGCAAGAGGGATTAATCCATAAAACAATATATATATATATATATATATATATATATATAGTGTGTGTGTGTGGGGGGGGGGGGGGGGGCCCCCAGAAAAAAATTTATTCAAATCTAATATAAAATTTTAAAATTATCATATCCATTGACTTAATTATAAAAGCTATATATTACATTTTTATGTTAATTTTGGTAGACTTTATCTCATTTGCACTTGTTTTCTTTCTTTCTATATTTATTTATTTTTTCCTTTTCTTTTCCATTTAGGTTGCGCCTAGGTTGGGGTTATCCTAGATATTGGATGAAAGAACAATATATCCACCTACAGGATGTCATAAATAAGATTATGTGAAGCTCAATTGATCCTGAACGTCTCGTGATATAGTTTTTATCCCCTATAGGTGGTACCACCCTCATCTCCTCCCCATGAAATATGAACTAGTGACCTCATGGGGACTAAACTCCACAGAAACCAATTGATCTACTCCTCATGGGTTTTATTTCATTTGCACTTTCCACTATAGTGCTTAAAAATTTTGGAATCTTGGATTTTTGTAATTGCGGCACATAACACTTTAATAATTTTAAACAGGAATTTATAGGTAAACACATTTAATTTGATATTTATAAGTTTAATGCCTTAAAAATAATGCTAATGGAATATGATGTTACAATTTAATTTTTGGTATAAAATGTTTATGTGCATAAGTTAACCATTTTGCAGCGAGTAAGATATTCATAGGTAAAAATACAAGTGTACATAATGTTTGAATGAATAAAATATAAAAATGATTGTAGATTGTGTAGAGATGTTTTCTGGATCAATCGCATCCTTTCTCGATAAATTCGACGTTTCGAACCAAGCCACCGTGGTTCATTTTCAGGAAAAGATCCATGAGTAAGATTGATCTCACAAGTCAGGTATAAATGTGATAGAGAAGGATGATGAATGACATGGAGATGTAAGGAAAGCCGACCAAAAAAGGTTTAAAAATCAAATAGATTTAATAAATTAAAGAAAAATATGTCAATTAATAAATTAATTAATTGTAGAGATATATATATATATATATATATATATATATATATATATATATATATATATATATATATATATATATATATATATTTATATAAATTCTTTATTGAGATGTATTCAAGAATTATTTAATTTTGATTTCATTTTATTTTATAATTTTTATTTAATTTAAATTTAAAAATTAAATATTTTAATCCTAACTAATAAGTTTATCAATATATTAAAAAGGTGATCTAATAAGTGATAAAAAAATTTATTTATAATGTTAAAGGGATGAGTTAATTTATTAATTATTTTATTGATTCGTATATTAAAAGCATGATATTAGAGGATGAATGGAAAAAAATCATTATAATAATAAGTGTTGGAATATCTTATTATTTATGTTTAATGGTTAGTGGATTATTATATTAATTTAAGAAATTAATTTGGAATTAATTAAATTGAAGAAATTTATATTAAGGAAAGATTAAAGATAAGTTATTTTTAATTTGTGATATGTTCAAGGTTAAGGGATTTTTAAGAAGGAAAAGCTATAGGAGTAGGGCTAAAGTAAAGGATAAAAACGAGATTATTTTCATGAAAATGGGTATTAATGATGTTTTTTCAAGGTTGATGGATTAAATATTAATGGAGTTCCATGCCAAAGAGGGAGAGGGAGGGAGGAATGAAGGAAAAGGAGGAAGGACATAATAAATGAGAGAAAAGGGGGATATCAGAGGAGGTGAAGGGTAGGGAGAGGAGCAGGACCGAGAAGTAAGGATGAATGATGGAAGTCTGGGAAGGGAGCGAAATTAGGTATGGGTATGCATGTTGTTTAAGGTTGGAATCCAGTTGTCGCTTATTTTCCATCCATCATCACGGTTAAGGATTTCAAGGTGCTTACCAATTTCAATAGCTTCCCTAAATTTCTTGTGGTGATAGTGGTCAATTTTGGCCACTACCCAGGAGTTTTCAATACATATACGATGATTGGATTTGCTAGAATGCTCATCCAAAGTTGATGTTTTGAGGCAGTTGTGTTTAATATCAGCAACATGTTCTTGAATTTTGGTTAAGATAGATCGATCGGTTTCCCCAATGTACGTTTTCCCACAAGAACAAGGAATTAAGTAAACCCCTTTATGGCATCTAGGGTCAATTGGATCTTTGACATATTTGAGACACTTATTGATGGTATTCATAGGTTTAAAAGATGTCTTGATGTTGATCTTTTTTAGAATGTGAGATATTTTATCCGTGATGCCTAATTTGCAGGATAGGTGAACCTTGCCCATTATATCATCTATTTTTAGTTTATTTTTATCACAATATTCAACTTTATTAAAGGCTTTGATTATTTGGTTTCTCTTATACACATTCTTTTCAATACTTCCATGAGATCGTTTTTCTCTTGTTCAAAGTGATCTTGATCTGATATGTGCACAGCTCTGGTTGCTAATGTGTTGAGAACCCAAAGTTTCTGAGTTGGATGATGATTGGAGTTAACATGAAGGTATTTTTCAGTGTGGGTTTTCTTTCGATAGACCTGATGTGAAATAGAGCCATCATGGTTCTTAGTGATGAGGATGTTAAGAAATGGAAGACTGTTATTCTCTTCAACCTCCATGGTAAAATTGATAGAATCAGAGAGACTATTCAAGTGTTTTAAGAAGATGTCCAATTTTTCTTTTCCATGTGGCCAGATAATGAAGGTATCATCCACGTATATTTTCCAAAGCTTTGGTTTCAAAGGGGCAGATTTAATATATTTGTCTTCAAAATCTTCCATGAAGAGATTAGAAATGACAGGGAACAAAGGGGATCCCATAGCAACCCCACAAGTTTGTTCATAAATTTCACCTTTGAAGCTGAAAAAGGTAGATTTGAGACAAATTTATATTAAGCTAGTTGTTTTCTGATCAACGATCTTGTGAACCACCTTCATGGCTTCATCAATGGGAATGTTGGTGTAAAGAGATTTCACATCAAAGCTGACGAGGATGTCATTCTTATCTACGTGTAACTGTTTGATTTCATTAATGAAATGGGAGGAATATTTGACAAAGGATTTTGTGTTACCAACCAAGGGCTTGATCTTTTTGGCTAGATGTTTTGCAAGATGGTAAGTGGGACCTCCAATTGTGTTGACAATGGGTCTTATGGGGATACCATCCTTATGTATTTTAGGGTATCCATAGATGTGGGAAGTGAAGGGGTTATTTTCTAAAATATTTTTGATATTAGGTATATGTAAATTGTTCATTCTAACTACAGAGCCTAACCCTGAGAGGATAAAGAGAATCAAACCCATGACCTCCCCAAATTTGGGGGAGAGATCTCATGTCTAGCTCATGATCGCTTAAGCTAACCCTAAAGGTTGAAGTTCATCAACTTTTGTGACAATAAATATTATAATTGAACCAAAACTATAGTTGTAATTCATAAATAACCACAAAGATTATAAACCACAATAGAGAAAGAACTACATATTGTATTGTCATTTACTTGTATATCAAAGTAAACTTGCTTATCATAACAAAGTATCCTACTAGGTGGTAAACAAAGAAATATATATAACCTATCCTATAACCAACTTGCTAAATCCCCAACGTTGTCATTATCATCCATATCCTTTATCGTAATGTCATTCAACATATGAGTAAGGAAGGCCTTCACCCTCGAGAGTTACTAGCTTCCTTAGGGAGATCTTCAAAGCGAGGAGTGAGAGTTAGCTCTAGGTAGGACAACGAGTCAATGACCAAGCATTCAACCTCCCTAGGAGCATCAAATCTAGAGGTCATAGAGGACCTCATGTGTCACATCATATATGGAGTGATTTTGAAGACCATGTGCACGCCTCCAACGCACATTATTACTCAAAATACATGGTTCTATTAATTACTACTTGATCATTAGTAATGGTGATAATAATGGTTGTATACAATTGTTTTGTGTTGTAGGTAAATGCACTAAGGTAGCACCCTCGTAATTTGATACAACATTTGTTGGCCTTGTAGTTTGATCCCACATTATAGGTTTATATCTTTCATTTCTTTGTCTCTCTCAATTCTTGTTTTGTTTGTTTGTTTGTTTTTTGGTAAATTAGACTAAGTCTATTAAAAAAGTGTATGGTACATTGATATTACAAGCAATACAGGCTAGAGATACAGGAAATCGGAAATGATGAACAATCAACCTCGATCCCACGATTAGCCAATAGAGAAGCAAAGAGAGCCCAAAAGATGAACATGGGAGCTAAAAGACACAAACAATAGTCTACCCAGAGTGGGTGGAGTCCTCGGTACGACATTTATTTCCCTTCTTTTTTGACACTCTTACCCAACCATCCTAGGGCGGGTGTGCTAGAACCACTTGAAGATTGTTGGTGATTGGAGGAGATGGCTCCTTATCTGAGTCTGGGGAGGAGGTTTCATGAGATCGTTTATGAGCGCTCGTAGGACCGTTGGGCGCACTAGGGTCTGCCGAGGTCATTTCTTTCTCTTGCTTTGCCTCTTCCTCATCTGCTTCAGCCTCTTCCTCATTCGAGCTGAAGGAGTCGATGTCATCCATGGGTGGCATAACACAAGGTTTCCAACTTTTGGATTTTGATTTCCGGGTCCTCTTCTCCTTTTGGGCAAGGAAGGAGGGGTAAGAGTTTTGAAGATGCCCTGTTTGATGACAATGACGGCATATGAAAACTGTGTTCTCATAATCCAGGGTCTAAGTCTAATGGAAGTCTCCCACTTTGAGAATTATTTGATTAGGCAGGCATTTGTTTATGTCTATTTCAGCACAGATTCTTCCGAAGGTGTATATGCCTACTTCCCCTCTGGAGGTGTCCATATCTAGGAAGTGTTCAAGGGTGTTTATGATTCCCTAAAAGTCTGAGAAGTGCCAAAGATGAGCAGGTAAGTTAGGGAGACGGACCCAAATAGGGAGCTTGGTGATGACGGCCATAGAGGGATCGAAGTCTAAGAACCATGGTGTGAGGAATAACCCTGATTTTCTCCAAAACCAGGGTCCCTCTGTTAAGACTTTTTGATAATCCTTGCTGAATGCGAAAATAACTATGAAGAAACCCTTTGAGAAGAAGAAAACCATGTTGTTATTGGTCCAAGTGGAGTGGATCCATTGATAGAGAATTGTTGAGCGAGGCCATAATCCATTGAATCGGAAGATGATGGCCTTTTCTGCCATAAGTTGAGTCTGGTTATCAAGTGATGGATGGGAGATTTCAATAGCTGGAATGTCCTCTGATTTATCCACTAAGAATGGTTTGGGAGCCTCAGGGGTCTGGGCAGCTTTCTTAGGGTGCTAAGCATGGACTGTATCCTTGTAAGAGAATGCTTGTGAAGAGGATGGATACCCGGAAGCCCCTCCGCACAGACGTAGGATTAAAACCATAGAAGCATTTCTCTCTATATTGTAAAAAGAGAGAGGGAGAGAGTTTTCGAGCTGCTTACCCCTGTACATAAATATCTGTATAGCAGAAGGGATCCCCTGCTTATGTTCGAGGTCTTGTGAAAGGGTATGCACCATATCTGTAGATCGAACCCCGCAGAGCAGGGTTTTACCACAGAGCATGGAAATCTGAATCTGAAATGTATGAGAACTATCTTGGCCCCTGGACCCTACGAGTACACACTGGAGCAAAATCTCAGGTTTGACTTCAGCTAAGGGAGGAGCTATGCAGTCGTTCCGCGATTCCAAAGCTTTTCTCTTTGTCGATTCTTCCCAATGTTCCCCATTGACTGGATCGAGGTTAGTCGTTGCATGAAAGCTACTGGCGTATTTTGAGAATTCGTCGGGGTAGGAGACCGTCCCTTACTTGTCTGCGTATCCACCGTAGAGCTGTAGGTGAGAAGGAGTTGCCTCCAATCTTGCTTCAGCACAAGTGTAACTTATAAGGATCCCAGCCTGTGCGTTTTTTACATTTTTCTTCGCTTTGCAGTGCACGTCCTCAATAGTTGATGTTGGCCTGAGTTGAATCGAGGCCCAGCTTGACCGCTGGACGCCATGAGCCACAGGGCCAGGCAGTGGTCTGACAACGGTAGAGGGATGGGAGAGTGCTGAAAATATAGGGTTCATCTTGGAGCTCCGCACGTCTTTCTCTCTCAATGTTTGTTACCATGTGATCAGGTGCTAAAAAATTAAAGTATCAGAATGGTGTGGAACCTAAATGACTGCGTAGATCTCGTCATTCTGAATCTGGTGCAACTTGTTTCATGGAAAACCAACACCGTATGCTCCCGAAAACGCAACCTGTTCGTTTTCCCAAACAAGTTTTTTTTTTTAAATGACAGTAGAGTGGGTCAAAATTTGGGCTAGTGGCAGGCTGCCATGTGGCCTCTTCTAGTTGGTAGAAAGGTAATTTTTTTAGGCATGTCAAGCCTCACCACTTGTCTGAGTTTTATTGGTTCCAGTGTGTTCAAATTTGATTGGTTGGTTGGTGGCCAACCACATGCTGCCACGTGGCCCAACTAGAGGTCGCCACGTGGTAGTATGGGAGGCCACCAAAATTATTGTTAAGGTCGAGCGAACCGAGCTGGGGTCGAACACCAGACCTTCGTCCAACTAACAACCTCGCATTCCAATACACCATGGTGCTCCTTGTTATAACATATGACGCAAGTCTTATTTAAAGTATAGTGAGCGGAGGTATGGGGGTAGGGGCCAGGGCTTAGCCCCCCCCCCCTCCCCCAAACAACATGGCATACAATCACCGGCGTGGAACCTTAAGCACAGAGGTGAAGACCCTCACCCAAAACCGTCAACGGAACCGCGCCAGAAACAACGCCATGTGACACCACCTCCTTAGCTGCCAACAGATACCGTGACCACGGAGTATAAACCATCGCTCGTCCAAACTGCCTCCATCACCACGCCTTGTGACCTTAACCTCCGATGGTTATGTGACCGCCAGATCTAACCGCCGGTATTTTTTATATTAAAAAAATTGATTCGGCAGCCATATTATTATGGTTCAATTTTCAGCTTTTAAGTGTTATTAGGCGTTTAATGCCCTGACAATTTCACCCAAATTTGCACGAAATTATTGCTCAGTTAGCCGAAATAAGGGCAAAATTGTAGGACTAGTCTGGATTTTGGGGAAATTGTAGTGCGGTTAGCAGGAAAACTAGGGAGGCTCATAACTTCTTCAAATTGTTACCAATTTCAGATTAGAAAGAGGCTAGACAGGCATTTTGGGTATTTTTGATCATTTTTGAGCTAATGGAACGGGTTTTGAAGCCATTTGAGCACTATAAATGTATGTAATCACCATTTTGAGCATAATGAAAGACGACCAAGCCATTGGAAGCTAGACTAAGGAGATGTAGCCTAAGAGGGCGAAGCTCCTTCATCATTTGTTGTGTTGTGGTTATTACTATGGTGCATTTGTTTATTGTTTTTGTAGATTTAAAAGTTTATTTACACGCTTTATGTGTTTAAAAAATAACATAAAGGCTCATAAAACTCAATTTTTAACACTTGAAATTTATAAACCCTCAAGCACTTTTACATTAATATCTCATACAGATCAAGTTTGTTATGAGAGATTAGGTTTTCTTTGCTGCTATGAGGATTTAATTGTTTGAAAGTGTATGTGATGCTTACAAGTTTGAAGCTCAAGAGAGGATAAGGAAAGCTTGTGGTTGCAAGTCCTCAAGTTAGGTCAAGGACAAGGAGAGCAAGTTTGCCACAATATCCACCATAAACTCTTCCTCAAATTGTAGTTGAAGCTTCAACAAGTATGTCACATGAAGGAGAGCTTGAAAATATGTCAGATAATGAGAAAGCCTCCAGGAAAGCATTATTTGATATGACAAGAATGGTGAAAGTTCTCTATGAGGAGAGAAGCACAAGGATGCAAGGTGAGAGCTATAATATTCCAAAAGGAGACAAGTCTTCAAAAGGAGAAGAAGGAGATGGAGATAAGCCTCCAAAAGGTAATGAGAATGGTGACAAATCACCTTTGACACCGCCATTCTCCTCACCACCATCCTCACCGCCATCTTCACCATCATCTTCTTCCATAACAATCCCTTCACAAACACCTCGACAATCTCCAAAAAGTCATGGTAAAACTCCATTTTTAAAGCTTGACATTAAGTTTTATTTGCCTATGTATGATGGAGAGGTATATGCTGAAATATTAGACAATTGGTTACATCAGCTTGAAGTGTATTGCAGGATACAAAGAATCAAGGATGATGACACCAAGATTCAGCTTGCTTCATTGAGATTGGAAAGTACAACTCTTATTTAGTGGGAAGCCAAAACTCAAGAGGACATGAAGAAACATGGTAAGGTATTAACCTCTTGGAATGAGTTTTTTGTTGCATTAAGGAGACAATTTTATCCATTAGCATACATGCAAAAGGCTATAATGGACTCGCAACTTTAGGCAAGGTAAAGGACAAAGTGTGCAAAGCTATACTCAATAATTTAGGAGAAGAACACTAATTTTGGGTGTAGATTTGACATCTCAAGAAACTTTGCTAAAGTGCATTAGAGGTTTGCATAGTTACCTAAGACATACTATTCTCATGTTTAATCCTTCAAATTAGATGAAGTATGTGTATAGGCCACACATCTAGAGGCAAGAGGGAAACATGTTTCAGAGGATACCAATGAGGATACCTTTGAGTTTGAAGAGAAAGGAAAGGGTAAGTTCAAGGGTAAAGGTAAGAAGAATGCATCCATAAACATGGAGAAAGAAAAACTCACATGCAAACATTGTTCCAAAGATAGGAATGATGAAGATAATTGCTGGAAACTTCATCCAGAGATGAGACCTAACAAACTTAAAAACAAGGATAAGGAGAAGACAACTGCAACAATAATACATGATTTAGATTATGATTCCAGAGATGAAACAAAGATCATCGCAATGGGTTTGAAAGGTAATGACATTGCAAGTACTAGTTCTTCAAGTTGTCAAATTAGTACTCAAGATGAGGAAACATGAATTGAACTTTTCCATGTTAGAGTTATTTCAAAGCATACCAATATTGACACCCTATTTGATAGTGGTTCACAAGAAAACCTGATTTTAGAAGACTTAGTTAAGAAGTTGAATTTAGAAACCATTCCTCATCCAAGACCTTACCCTTTAGGTTCGATAATGTAAGAATTCAAATTTGTAGGTGACAAGGAAGTGCATACTTAGATTTGCAATCACTGCAAAATTTCTTGATGAAGTTGAACTTGATGTTGTTTCGCTTAATATTTCTGGTATTATTTTGGGTAGCCCATATATTTATGATTGGAGAGCAATATTTCATCGCCATGAGAATAAGTATCACTTGTTCAAGAATGGGATTGAGTAAATTGTTAGATCACATAGTAAGAAGGCGAGTTTGTCTCTTATGCATGCTGGAAAAATGTAGAGAATTGTGAATGCTAGTCAAAATTTTGCTTCGTTAATGTTCAAGCATCAAGATGTTGTGAATGAGGCCTTTCAAGGTGATGCATGAAATGAAAATTATGATTTCATTGAGGTTGCTAATGATTGTGATAATATTTTTCAGGAGTCTAACATGTTTCCTTTAAAAAGAGGTCAACAAGATGTGGTAAAATTGCAGAAGCATGCATCATTGTTGAGGAGTGATGTGAACAAGATGCCAGTGCAAAAGAGTGCAAAGATCAAATAACAAGCACAAAATCAATTTGACAAAGATGGAATTAGGTTCAAAAGTTCTTGATGTGGTTTTCACAAAGTATTGTCGTTGAAATGGGATTTTGCATGGAAATGGCGATCACACTTGGTCAAGAGTCGAGGTAAGCACAAGGCAAGACAAGCTAAACATCGTCATGTCGACAATGTTCGAGGTGAGAAGAATTTCAGGGTGTTTAAGTTTCCTTTGATTGATGACCGAGGAGGTAATATGTTTGTTTATTCAAGGACAATTTGTTTTTTTGCAAATTTTGGAAAATTGCAGTAAGATGGTATCTACAATAGCAATACAGGGTCTCCAGAATCAAGGAAAAATATCAGTTTTCATGAAAAGCTCAAATTATTGAATTGAGGAAAATTCGAATGGATTTATACTGGAATCGTGATGGGTTTGTACCCTCATCCACATGTTCAGTTATCAGAGATATTTTAGGGTCCAAAATCTTCCAGTGGGGAGGTGTGATCAGGTGCTCAAAAAAATGCTAAAAAATGTGAGTTGTCAAAATGCAGTGGATATCGTCGTTCTAAATCTTATGCAACTCGTTTCACGGAAAACTGACATCGTATGCTCCCAGAAATGTGATATGTTAATTTTCCCAAATAAGCAAAATATTTAAAAATGACAGCAGACTGGGTAAAAATTTGGGCTAGTGGCAAGCTACTACGTAGCCTCTTCTGGTTAGTCGAAAGGTAATTTTTTAAGGCCTGTCAGGCCTTGCCACTTGTCCGAGTTTGATTGGTTCTAGCGTGGTCGAGTTTGATTGGTTGGTTGGTGGCCAACCACATGCTACCGCGTGGCCCAACCGAAGGCTACCACATGGCAGCACGGGAGGCCACCAAAATTATTGTTAAGGCCGAGCGGATCGGGCGGGGGTCGAACACCAGACCTCCGTCCAACTAACAACCTCGCATCTCAATACACCACAGTTCTCCTTGTTATAACATATGGCGCAAATCTGATTTAAACTATAGTGGGCAAAGGTATGGGGGTAGGGACTAGGGCTTAGCCCCGACCCCCCAAAACAACATGACTTACGATCACTAACGTGGAACCTTGGGCGCAGAGGTGAAGACCTCCACCCAAAACCGTCAACGGAACTGTGGCGGAAACAACGCCATGTGACACCGCCTCCTTAGCCGCCAATGGTTACCATGACCGCGAAGTATAAACCGCCGCCCGTCCAAACTGCCTCCATCACCGTGCCTTGTGGGCTTAACCTCCGATGGTTATGTGACCGCCAGATCTAACCACCGATATTTTTATATTAAAAAAATAATAATTCGGTGCTCATATTATTATGGTTCAATTTTTGGGTTTTAAGATTTATAGGGCATTTTAATGCTCCGATAATTTTGCCTGAATTTGCACGAAATTGTCACTCAATTAGCCGAAATAAGGGCAAAATTGTAGGACCAGTCTGAATTTTGGGTAAATTGTGGTGCGGTTAGCAGGAAAACTAGGAGGCTCATAACTTCTTCATTTTTTGACCAATTTCGGATCAGAAAGAGGCTAGACATGAATTTTTGGGTATTCTGGAGCTGATGGAATAGGTTTTGAAACCATTTGAGCACAGTAAATGTATGTAATCACCATTTTGAGCATAATGAAAGAGGGTCAAGCCATTGGAAGTTGGACCAAGGAGATGTAGGCCAGGAGGGGTGAACTCCTTCATCATTTGTTGCATTATGGTTATTATTATGGTGCATCTGTCTTTTGTTTTTGTATATTTCAGAGTTTATTTACATGCTTTACGTGTTTAAAAATGAACATAAAGGCTCATAAAACTCAGTTTTTAACAATTGCAATTTATAAACCCTTAAGAACTTTAACATTAAGATCTCATACAGATCACCATGTGTAATTGTTTAAGCAGTCCATATTTAACTAGATATTCGAAGGTCATAGCCTTAGAACCACCCACTATAATAGTCTAAAACGTCTTGGTTCTTCTTTATTGTTTGCTTTGGCTCCAAATTAGTTATTATTAAATTCTTCTCCTCTCCAATCAATCATCAAAATCCTAAAAAATTCTCATTGTTGAAAATTTCCATATATTAAGCAAAAGAATTTGTGTTGCAAGTAGATTGTACTTTGAAAAAATTCCTTGGAGTTATGTTGTATCTTTTGTTTGTCATTTAAAGTTTACATCTTGAATCCCATTACTTCCCTTGAATTTCCCGTACATGATTTTAATTACTCGATGACATTTGTGTTGATTAGTTTAAAAAATAAAAAATATTATCCTCAAATATTGATCCGTAAACTGTCATGGATATTCCACTGGATAGTTCGTCACAACATATCTAATAATATTATATTAAAAATCTAAGGTTCTACATTATTATAGTTTTATTAAACTTTAATATTTGTAGATTTAACTGTAATTAGTGCATGCATGCGAATATAAATTATGTAGAATAGTAGAGAATGACAAAATAAGCTCACAGACACATAAGACACAAGATATGCTCTCTAGGAAACCCTTTCAGGTAAAAACCCAGCTGGAAGGTGAGGTCGCTTCGCTCTCTTTCTCTATTTGGAAATATGGTTGCAGGTACAAAGAAGTAATGTATGTGGCCTGTGGGCTGCTACAATGCACAGATCCTCTGTATGTGCTCTACCTCCTATCTCTCTTGGTTATCTTTGCTCAGCCATTGAACAAAATGCTCTCGAAATAATGGAATGCCTATTCCTCCTAGTGGCTCGATTATAACACAACCTGATAACCTACGAGTGGTTAATTTTGACTACATCAACTCTTAACTAGAGTTAAAAATTAGACTATTTTAGAGTATTTTACATAAAAAAGGCGTGGCTAGCCCCTTTTCCATGAATAATGGGGGTTGACGTGACATCCTCCCAAACTGTAGGTGTGAAAATAGGAACTTCTGAGTGGCATAAATTTTGCATATGGACTATGATTGACATGCTTCTTGCATCGTTGGAAAGATCTCTAAGTGTAGAATAAAATGTAAGGGTTTTGTATTAAAGCGACAAATTTTACCCCCAAAAAAACTCATTTGATGCCTCAAAATGCTCCTGAAAGGTTTCAGACCCCATTTCGCCAAACTGTCCCACTAGTAAAACGGTCCTGTGAGCTGATTCCTCCACTTTTTCCACTCCAAATGCATCGAGATGGATGAAAAACAGTATAATGATCAAATTCGTATCACACCTCCCCATTTTGAGAGGATTTTGGTCCCCAAAAGCTTTTATTGAATGAGGTGAGGAAAATTTTCTTCCACATTCTCTCTTGCGTACCATTTAGCTTTACTTGGAAGTTTTCCCTTCAACCCAATCTGCCAAAGGTCATGCTGCCCCTGTCTTGTATTTTTGGACCTCTTCTGCAAAATTGTATCTTCTGTCAACTCTTTCTGAGCTTCTATTGCCAAATCCTCCATAGAAGTTAGGAATTGTTCCTCTTCCTGATCTAGCATGGAAGGCTCATAGAGTTTCAAATTCTCAACATTCACAACTGAGTAAATGCGCATATATGGTGGTAAGTTGAGTTGATAGGAATTATCACTCACCTTTTCCAGTATCCCAAATATACCATATCTGAGAGCCTTGATTTTCTTACCAGGGACCTACAACCTCTCATTATTAAATTGTAACCATACTTTGTCCCTCCACCTTGAATAATTTATCTGTTCTGTGTTGATCATGCATGACCTTATACTTCTCCTGCAACTTCTGCAGTGTTTCTTGTACCTATAGATGGATTTCCTTTATATTCTCCATAAAATTTTCAACCCTCAAAGCATCTCCTCTAAGATCTTCCTTCACTCCTCCTTGTTGCCCATATGCAATATCCAAAGGTGAAGGTGGGAAATATCCAAAACAAGTCTCAAATGGGGACTTTCCTATAGAAGTGTGGACTGATTTATTATGCGAATGTTGTATATATACCAAATTTTCATCTGAGGTCTTTGAATGCTTCTGCTTGTATCCCCTTTGAAGTTGCACCAAATTCCTGTTGACCACTTCTGTATGCCCATCTGTCTGTGGATGGACTGTTGTAGATCTCTTCAACTTCGTGTCCATGTTCTCCCTCAATGTAGTCTATAATTCACTGAGAAATCTTGTATCCCTATCTGAAATGATGCTCCTTGGTACCCAAAGTGCACTGAGACCTATCCAAAGAACAAGTTTTTTGCTTCTTGCTCGCTGATGGTCTTTTTACAGGGCATCAGAACACACATCTTGATGAACCTCTCGACTACCACGAATAGGCAGTCATGTCCCTTCCTGGTTGTCGGTAAAGCTCCCACAAATTGCATGGAAATGATTTCCCAAGGACGAGTAGGCATAGGTAAGGGATTATATAGACCCTATTTCTTATTTGTAGGCTTGCTGGTATGAAAAATCATGCATCCTCTTATGAACCTAGCTACCTACTCTTGCATCTTGAGCCAATACACATACCTCTGCAAGTTAGCGACGATATTCCTTACACCAAAGTGCCCTGCAACCTTGGAGGTGTGAGCCTCTCTAATCAACTACAATCACTCACATTTAGGAACACATAGCTTATCCAACCTGTAGAGTAACCCATCCTGGAGATGGTAGTCAACAGTGTTGTCGCCATCGTGCACATGACTCTGACTGTGCAACTGTTGATACACCTCCTTGAAGTCATCATCATCTAAATATGCCTCTTTTTATGCATCATGGGTGAATGGATCCATTTGCATGAGAGTCCCCAAAGTTGTAATCTTTGATGTGGGTGGCCTTGACAGCATGTCGACCAACTTGTTTGTGCTTCCCTTCTTATACTTGATCACCAAATGAAACTGTTGTAAAAACCTCATCCACATGTAGTGCCTGGTTTGTTGTAGCTTACTCTGGGCCTGCAACTACTGTAACGACTGGTGATCTATGTGTATTATTGTCTCCTTTACCATCAGATAATGCTTCCACTTCTTCACATCTTGCACCATGGCATAAAGATCCTTATCGTAGGTAGGGTAGTTAAGTACTACCCCATGAAAAACTTTAGAATAGTAACTGTTAAGCGGGTAAATCCTCTCTACAGGCAGAGACGATCCCTCTAGCCCTATAGTGGGTCTAGAAACAAAGAGACATGCTAGAGTGTTGATTCCTAATACCTGAATGAAAATAGGACATGATAGATCGACCTACCTAGAATCCAATGTTGTCGTCGTGGCTGTAGTGGTGGTGGCCTCTAGCTCCTGCCTCGGCAAGTCACAATCATTCTGCAGTCATGCTCGGATACCTGCACATAGATCAGCAAACAAGAACAACATATGACATAATAACTTCATTAATAACTACAAGCCATTCAAAGAGGGCTAGGCATATTGCATTAAACATATAACATAACACAAAATGGGAACCAAACAATAGTCATGCATATGTATTGATAGAAGGAAGAGTTACAACCAAAGCTTTGACGTCGCGGTCTCCTCCAGCGGGGTTCAACCGAAGCGTGTCTCAGATGCTCATTAGGGGATTCGGACGGGATGAGGGCATGGACTTAAGGTCTCTCAACGAAGTTCCTTCTTGTTCTATCTCTTCAATATTTCAGCTATAATATACTCAATTCTCCTTGTTCAGCTAGCTTATGCAAGAAGAGATAGCTTGTTTTTATACAGTAAAAGGAGGAGGTTGGAATCCCTACAAAGGTGGAAGGGAGGCCTATCCTTTAGGAGGTTCCCACAAGAGGTGGAAACCATAAACTAAAGGAGGGAGTCTATGGTTATTCAATCCAACCACTCCCAATGACTCATCCTCAAAGTTGTTAGAGTGGAATGTCTGCCTCTATTTAAAAAAAAATTCCATAAACAGTTCAGTGCGGGAGGCTAACTGGGATAGAGCGCCAACTGGCGCAGGTCCCAGTGTTAATCTTTCTCATTGGCGCGAGGGCAGAACTGACTACTCCCGCCAAGGCAAAAACAGGGGTTTATGAAGCTCTGCTAAGGGAATTGTCAACAGAAGGAATATTACTCTCATATAAAGGGATACAATGATGGTCTTTGCAAGGCATGACACTTCTTATTAGTCACAAAAATGACCCTCCAATGTGCGAGATGGGGATTGTAGGGACAGTGACAAAATGTTGTGTAATAGATGTCGCCTAAAGCATGAGGTCCGAGAGAGAGGGAGGGGAAAAATGCTTTATGAGAATGCGTTCGAACTAAACACCACTGTCAGAAAACCTGTAATTACAAATACAACTGATATCTCTGATACATGATCATGTGGTATGGGCGTAGCCATCCATAATAGAGTATATAAAAACTGAGATCCAAAGTATGGACGCAACCATCCAGCAGTAAGGATCAACAAAAAGACTCAGGTATGGTCGCAACCATCCAATCAAAAGAGTCATGTAATAAGTCATGATAATCCACAAAAACCCGCAGCCTAGATTTTATCAGACAAAACCCAGGGTCTTGCGCTCCATCTCGACCCAAACAAGTACAAATTCAAGCATGTGAATATATGAGCTGAAGTCGAACATGCAAGAAAATCGTCTAATTACCAGCCAATGATGAAAGCTGTTAGCAGATGCGAGAGAAACCACCAATAATGACAATGACCCTCAAGGTAGGAGAGGTACAATCCACGAAATGGGAACAGTGATCTGACGTCGAACACCCGTAGAATCACTCGATCGAAGGCCAATGATGTGGACCTTGTGTCGAATGCAAAGAACCTCCCATTGAGGCATGCAGGCTCCAAGGTACCAGAAGGGAGTCTCTAGATCAAATTCATGGACAATGATCTGAAGTCGATAGGAAGTGACCTGGTTGAAGGAGGGCCATAATGTTTCCCACATCATCGACATGAGACAGAGGAACACGATGATAGTGAATCAGGACCAACATAGAATCAGAGGGAGTTTGAAAAATGCAGAGGAAAACTTCTCTTGAACATATCAGCGACACGACACTAGATTTGGCAGTAGTTGAAATCAAGGGATATGAGGTCATGACGATGTGGCAAGGAGTAGATGAGAGGTCAAAACGGATTACCCAAACCCATGAAGGCAAAAATTGACAAAATGAGATGTACCCAACACGAATGCAGACGAGTGTCATGTTCAAGAGTGACATATTGCCGACACAACTAAAATCTGGTTCAATTTCCCCCCACCATTTCTGGCGAGTACCCCAATTATTTTTGAAAACAATCTTGAAGGGGATAGCATATGCTTGTACTGTAATTTTGTCCTTCGGACAAATCCAACCTAGTAAATTTTACGAGCCCTAGGAAGGAGGAACTCGAGTAACGTCATGGAGACGAAGTCTGATGTCATCAGGGTTTAATGAGTCCAACAAAGGGAGAACTCAACATCTTTTCATGTTTAGAGAGTTTGAAAAGAAGGCGGAAAAGAAAACTCCAGCATGGCCCTTTTCGTAAATAGTCTCTCAGATCCGAAAAGGTAGAAAACAATATCTGAAAGAACCTCTTAGTCTTGATAGGCCAAGGTATTCCTTTTTCGTAAATAATTTATCCCATCTCGAAAAAGGGGTAAACGTATACTGGGTAGATATCATTTTGCAGCCATTTAACGAGTTCAAAATGATAAGAGTCTCGGCAATCTTTTCAATTTTTGAGAGTCAGAAAATAGCTGAAAGTTGACTCCACCTGGAGGAAGGAGTGGTATTAAGGGTAGCAACTGGTTCTGGTGAAGGTGGAACTACTCAAAACAAGTAAAGGTCAAGAGGTTGGCTAATAATACCACTCATCGCAACAAGTCCTCAGGAATGGGTAAAAAAATCAAGTGAAGGCGTATGATCAACCAAGCATATGGTGACAACAGAATGAGAAAACCAAGGCTCATTTGGAAAAATAGGCTGATAAAATGGCAATCACAAGAGGTAAAATAAGAATGGTTTCATTTTTACACAAGATTGAAATCGGGAAACTCTGCTTGAAAAGGTGGGCATGCCCCCAGCACGGTGACTCAATTCGAGGTACATGCCCCCCAAGCTTCAGCCCATATGAAAGGCAGATGTAGTGAAGGTTCAAATTATGAGAGAAGAGAAAGACTCGACTGGGATTTTACAAGATCTGATCAAAGACTCGAATTGAACGGGAACGTGTTTCATTTTTTTAACGAGGTTGACACATTAAAATAACTATCCTCATGATATAGTTCATTTTTTAACGAGGTTGACATAGAAGACAAATTATCCTTGGACGAGCTTGTTTCATTTTTTAAGGAGCTTGAGACAAGAAAATGAAATCTGCTCCGAAGAGATTGTTTCATTTTTTAAGGAGTTTGACACAAGAAAACGAACTATGTTCTGATGAGCTCATCATGTTGAATAAGAACTCATGGTGTCCAAGAGATTCTCATCGGATGGGAGAACAATATCTCGGAAATCAGGACCCAATGCCCCCAGCACACGATGCACAACGACATTATCACTGAATGCGGGCATGGGACAGGTAGACACATAATTAATCTGTGGCGGGGAAGATACAACCAGCGGATAAAGACCGAGAAGGGAGGATGGTGGGCCAGCTGCCATCTCAAGACCAAATAATGAAAGCTGATCAATAGTCACGATTCGACCTTTGTGTGGAAAACAGATCACACGAAAGAGGGAAGAGACAAGTGCACCCATGGCATAAGCATAGTCGCGCCCCAAGAGTATATTAAAATCCAAGGGACCTTGGACCACCATCACGTCTCTATAGACGGTTTTCCCTCCCAAAGTAATAGGAAACTTCAGAAGGATCCCTAACGGTTGACTGCTTCCTCTGTTAAAGGCCAACAGATTCTGCGTAACAGGCACAAGCGGTGGAGAACCAAAATCTTGCCAAGTAGTTGAAGACAGAAACTAATATACGTGCCTTCATCTATAATTGTGCTAAGTATGGCCACATCAAAGGTCTGTACCATGATCTCAAAAGGCACATAAGAAGGAAGGCGGTATCCCGCAAATTGACTCCAATCGAAGGAAGCGACCAAACTACTTGGAGGGGGTACCATTGAACTGAGATGGTCATCCCCTGGTGTCACCAGAGCAAGAGGAGCATCCTCCCGGACCACAGACATGGAAGCAGGAAGAGCAACTTCTCGAGTGACAGGGACGGGAGTATATTTCTCCAAGTCTGAGGAATCTGAAGAGACAAGAAGAATGTGAGGGGGATGAGAGCCACTCTCGACGGAAAAGACCTGATGAACCACAGGCGGGGTCAGATCAACCAATTCCACGACCAATGGTTGGTCGGGAATGGATTCATGAATATGGATTTCCGGGGGAATGGGATCGACCAAGGATGAATCTTGACCGATGGTGGAATCAACTGGCGGAGGACTCAAAGAAAGTTTTTGGTAACCAAACAGAAGGCAGGGTGCAGAAAAAATAGGGTTGTCCAACACTCTCGTTGCTTCATCCATATATGGACAAAGGTGAATGGGATGATTCCCTTCACACAACTTACAAGGATTCGTAATCTTACCCTATTTCTTATGAGTCTTGTCAGTACTAGTCAAAGATGTTCCACCAATATGACTTCCATAAAGCCAAAGGCAAGGACGGACGGCCGTTGGACCATGCTTCAAGTACCTTGGGAATGCTAGGGCAGTCCCGAAGAAGAAGGTCACCTTTGCACAACATGCAAGGGAATTTGAATTTTCATGGAAGGTTGGATGGTTTATCAATGGAAGGTGGTAGAGACATAATAGCCACAGAGCTAGCCTCTCCTTTATCTAACTTCTTCTTTTTTGTCTTCTTCTTCTTCTTCTTAGCCACCTGGTTACTAGAATACAGAATTTCACCAGGAGAAGTAGAAGAGGAGGATGGAGAAACAGGCGAAGAAGGGGAGAGGTCCACCTTAGAATCAACATGATGTTGTCCAGGTGGGGGAGATGGTTGAACAAAGGTCAGACCACTCAGGACCACCGAGGTCGAAAACAACCATATGGGAAAACCAACAGTTAACCCAGGAAGGGAAAATGTTGCCATATAAGGAGAAAAAACATTACCAAAAATAGGAAAAGGACTAGAATTCCCTTCAGAGGGGATTCCTTGGTTGGTAAACTTCAGAAAATTTGCCATCAGAAACAACCGTAAAAGACTAAGGAAGATAAATTTAACCAGGAATATTTCATGGGCAGTTGATATTTTAAGACATTGAAACAAAACTTTGTCGTTTTATTTTTTAAGAGTCGAGAAACAGGCAAAAGGTGACTCTATCGCTTTTAGGTTTAAACGAGCGTGAAAGGACAAGCGCTCGACGATCTTTTCAAATTTAAAGAGTCAGTAAAGATAAAACATGACTACTTAAGGTATCTAAGCAAGAGGGTGTACCAAGCTCCTGTGAACTGCAATATACACCTTAGTGATCAAATGAAATAGAAATGACCAAGGACTTAACATACGTGCAGGTAGTCTCCCCGAATGCTATGTTTTGTGTATCACGGTTACAGGGCGGCAGACTCGGCTTCCTATGGATAAAGGATTGCAACCTATAAGGGTCTCCCTTTATATACGCGACGGTACGAGGAGCACAAGTCCGTACTAGTGCTGTCTACTGCTAGATGGCAAACGACAACTACTAGGTTTAACGACGCCGGAACACGTCACTAGCCTAGACCTCTAAATGTGATCGTTAAGTTTCAATGCTTCCTTAGGTTGTTGATCTTGAATTATGTTTCAGTTTCATGGCCCTACCGTATTTGGATCTCAAATTTCCTAAATGCAAGCTATATGTAAAAGAACACCATCTTTCATTCAATGAATTCTAATTACGAGAGGGATAGAGATCTTTCAAACAATCGCAAACAATGAGAATATGGGAAGAAATCCACTCATGTATCTAACACAATCAAATGAAAACGAAAAACTCTTTCCTAGACTATCAAATGCTAGTTATGCAAAAGAATGTTTCACTTTCGATACAAAGGAAAGAATGCAAAGAATTTTTTTATTTTTTTCCCAATGAGATAAAGCACACAATGCAGTAATTACATGAAAAACAAAATGGACATTAGCCTGAGTATTGTGAATGTAGGAATCGAAATTGAATGACTCAATCAACGCAAAACAAACACAAGAAAGCACTCAAATTAATGATGCAATCTTCCAAATCAAAAGAAAGTTTTCAAAGTGACCCAAACAAGCAATGTAATCTATGCTCTGAGGAACAAGGAGAAGAATCAAATGAAGAATGAAATGATCATTCAACCAAAGCAACACTCAAAAGGATCAAGAAAACTTAGCGCAATCAACCCAGGAATGAGACCGACAACAATAAAAAAGACTTGATTTCCAAACAAAAGGCTGAGTGCACCAAGACACTCAGAAACCCTAAGTTCTTAAACTACACTGATAAGAAGGCAGAAAAACGATTGAGAAAAACAAGCCTACAACAGTTAAAACAATCCCAAAGGCTCAATTACACACAAAAAACAACCCAGAGTCAAGCACCACTGACCAAAAGACTCATCAAGGAGGTCAAACCAAATCCTACAGGATTTGGTGTGACTGTAAGGCGATAATCCGCGCCAAAGAGGGGTTGGCGCGACTGCAACAAAAGCAACCTGCAGGACTGTTCAAGCGAAAAGCGTGCCAAGCCGGATAACTACGAGAAAAAGGAAAAACCAAAAATCAATGAGCAGAGGTCAATCTTGACAGTCTGGAGCTGAACAGAGGATATAAAATAAGCAAGCAAACCAGAAAAAGACATATAAGCAAATCAATGACTGAAGTTTATGCAACAAGATGAAACGACAAACTCACACTGATCCCCAGCGGAGTTGCCAATTTGTTAAGCAGGTAAATCCTCTATGCGGACAGAGATGATCCCTCTAGCCTTAGAGTGGGTCTAGAAACAAAGAGACATGCTAGAGTGTTGATTCCTAATTACTGAATGAAAAGAGAACACAGTAGATCGACCTACCTGGAATCCAATGTTGTCGTCAAGCTGTAGTGGTGGTGGCCTCTCGCTCCTGCTTCAATAAGTCACAATCCTTCTGCAGTCATGCTCGGATACCTGCACATAGATCAATAAACAATAACAACATACAACATAATAACTTCATTCATAACTACTAGCCAGTAAAAAAGGGTTAATCATATTGCATTAAACATATAACATAACACAAAATGGGAACCAAGCAATAGTCACGTATATGTATTGATAGAAGGAAGAGTTATAACCAAATATTTAACGTGAGGGCATGGACTTAAGCTCTCTCAATGAAGTTCCTTCTTGTTCTATCTCTTCAATAGTTCAGTTATAATATACTCAATTTTCCATGTTCAGCTAGCTTATGCAAGGAGAGACAACTTCTTTTTATAGAGGAAAAGGAGGAGGTTGGAATCCCTACAAAGGTGGAAGGGAGGCCTATCCTTTAGGAGGTTCCCACAAGAGGTGGAAACCATAAACTAAAGGAGGGAGTCCATGGTTATTCAATCCAACTACTCCCAATGACTCATCCTCAAAGTTGTTAGAGTGGAATCTCTGCCTTTATTTTTAAAAAACATTCCATAAACAGCTCGGCGCAGGAGGCTAACTAGGACAAAGCGCCAACTGGCGCAGGTCCCAGTGTTAATATTCCTCATTAGCGTGAGGGCAGAACTGACTACTCGCGCCAAGGCAAAAACAGGGGTTTCTGAAGGTCTGCTCAGGGAATTTTCAACTGAAGGAATATTACTCTCATGTAAAGGGATACAATGATGGTCTTTGCAAGGCATGACACTTCTTATTAGTCACAGAAATGACCCTCTAATGTGAGATATGGGGATTGCAGGGACAGTGACAAAATGTTGTGAAACAGATGCCCCCTAAAGCATGAGGTCCGAGAGAGATGGAGGGGCGAAATGCTTTATGAGAACGCGTTCGAACTAAACACCACTGTCGAAAAACCTGAAATTACAAATACAATTGATATCTATGATACATGAACACATGGTGTGGGCGTAGCCATCCATAATAGAGTATATTAAAACTTAGATCCGAAGTATGGATGCAACCATCCAGCAGTAAGGATCAACAAAAAGACTCAGGTATGGTCGCAGCCATCCAATCAAAAGAGTCATGTAATAAGTCATGATAATCCACAAGAACCCGTAGCCTGGATTTTATCAGACAAAACCTAGGGTCTTGTGCTCCATCTCGACCCGAACAAGTACAAATTCAAGCATGCGAATATTTGAGCTGAAGTCAAACATGCAGGAAAATCGTCTGATTACCGTGTCGATTGGATCCTCTGTCCCCTATTCGCCATCTACGATTACTGTAGTTCCACCACTGCATGGGAAATCCATAGTTTCATCCGTGCCTGGGGGAAATTCTAACCCTCTCTATGTACCTCCCTTGTTGGGTGGGGGGAAACCAAGTTCTGGGACTATTCCTGGGGCATCACAACCTCATGTTCAATATTCTCAAGTTCAACAACCCTTTCAGCAACCAAATGTATCGTATTCATATGTTCAGCAACTTAACATCCCTTATGTTCACCAGCCGAACGTACTATATAAGTATGTTCCTCAATCGAACGCATCTCAGTAGTACGTCCAACAGCCCCAACCTTTGGTGAGTGTTGTTGCGACTAATCCTCAGTTTGGTTCTTACACCCAAGTTGGTATGAATCTCCTTCTGGGTAAATCTGGTCCTTTCCCTAATCAGTCTAGTGCTCAATACTAGCCATTTCCTCAAGGTCAGTACCAGCAACCCCAGTATGGGCCTTAGCCTTTCGCTTCATATAAGCAGATTCCATATTACAATCAGGCTCAATCAGGACCTCAAGCTTGGCCCTATGTTTAGTAAGGACCACAAGCTGGACCCTATGTCCAGGAAGGACCTCAAGCTAGACCCCAATTTTAGCAGGGACCATAGGCTGGACCCTACATTCAAAAATGACCACAAATGGAATGTCATGTTCATCAGGGACCTTATCCTGGATCCTATGTCCACCAAGATCCTTATTCTCAGTTCTGGCAGGGGTCTTATCAACAACCCTAGCAAGGTCCCCATCGAAAATATCAGCAGCAAAGTCCTTACCAGCCATAGGGGAAATATACATATCCAGGACAGAATCTGCCCTATTGGGGCCAGAATCCATATCAATCAGGTTGGAACCCATAACCTTTTTCGCCTCATCATCTGCCCTTGCCATTCCTGGCTACGTTGGAATTGTTGGATGTGTCAAAGCTCACAAATGACCCCATCCAACATTAGCTGCATTAGCCGCCAATTCCAACTAAGATTCCATGAGATTGTCCAAAGTTTGAAGGCAAATCTCGGGAAGACCCCCAAACCCATGTTATGACATACCACCTGTGGTGTTCCTCCAATTCTTGGGTCGACGATTCTATTCGTCTTCGTCTTTTTCAGCGTAGTTTGACTGGTATCGCGGCCAAGTGGTATATTGAGCTCCCTCGAGGAATTTCTTCAATTTCAATTCCTTGGTTATGGCTTTCCTCACTCATTTTCAGCTACCTCTCCAGTATGAAACCAACACCCATATTCTCACTTCGCTGGAGCAGTCAACTGTTACGCATATCTCCAATCACATTCATGAATGGAAGTGTCCTGTTGCCTCATCAAATTTGAGATCCCTGATCAGCTGTTGAATGAATGGTTTACGAAATCATTTGTTCCCAAGATTGCTATAGATCTTGCCATGGGTGGATGTGTCACAGAAGAGGAGGTCATTTCCAGAGCTCAATACCTTGATTTAGTTTATTCCCAGTTCGAGACTTTATATGAGTTATTACCTGATGTGCCGCGACCTTCAACTGATCCCGCGTCATCTCAGTCTCCTGTTACGCCTCTGGTGGATGCTGTTATTGGGACCATGGCTCATACTGATAATAGTGCGCCTAAAACTTCTTGGAAGTCTAAATCCACTATTGCTACTGCACCCCCTACCCCTTCTAATAACCAGAAGAATCTAGGTAAAACCTCATAGGTAAATATTGTTTAATCTACCACAATAGATAAATCCTCGAAAGGTAAGAAAAAGGGTAAAGGCAAGTCTAAATCTGAGCACCCTAAACAGGATTCAAAGAAGTCATATGTTGACGATTCTTCAACATGTAAGCCCAATTATCCTTATCTGATATGTGATGATGATCATTCCACCAAGGATTGTCCTCGACGTGCCAAAGTTGCCCGTCTTCTGAAGGGCACACCTGAGACTCCAACCATTTTGAAAGAACCTTTCCCTTCTCAGCAGACACAAATGGTTAATCATGCTCAATCATCTGGAAGCTCTCAGGTTTTCATGGTTGCAATGCAATCTATTGCCATTACCACGAGAACGAAATCATCCCAATCCATCCAAGGTTCATATGGAATCAGAAGTTATAGATCACCCTTCCTCTTACATGCCCCCTACCTCTGGTCCTCTCCAGATTGAGAGACTGAGTAGTCACTCCGTCATCCGAACACCCCCAAAAGGTGTTCTTCAAAAATCGTCTTATAATCTGAATGCGAGAGCAACACAACACTACAATATTGTAGAAGATTTGGCTCAAGAACCTTCAACGATGTCAACTTTGGAGGTCCTTCAGTCGTGCCCATCACAACGGAAGGCACTACTCTTCGTTATTGGAGGGATCGATCCTACATATTCTAATCTGATTACTTTCGATGTCAAGAATTTTGTCCCTCACCTCCCATCTTAGGTATCTTTTTTGTTTCAAGTTACCATTATGGGAAAGAATATTCATCGAGCTGTCGTTAATGAAGGTGCTTCAACCTGCATCATGTTTATCGCATGCTGGAAATTCATCAGCTCTCCCCTATTGAGTCAGTCCTTGAATACCTTAGGAGCTTTCGATGGTAGAGGTTCTCAGTCATACGATATTCTCAATGCATTGCCCATCTTGTTGGAGGGGAAAATGGTAACCATGGAAGTTGAAGTGGTAGATGCCAACTTGAACTATAATCTCCTTCTTGGACGTAGTTGGAAAAACGTTATGGTTTGCGTGGTCTCCACCCTTTTTTGCATCCTCTTTTTCCCTCATCAAGGGAAGATAGTGACTGTCGATTGGTTGGCTTTCTTCCCCTTTGATTCTTTAGCAGGAAACATTCCGTATGTTGGGAAGACTGCTACTCCTTATGAGAACATCGAGTCGGGTCTGTTCAAAGAATTGTCCCTTAAGGGAGTTTTTCCGCTTCCATCTCTGAATGTTGCCTCCGTCAATGTGATTTCGTCTAGTCACGATCCATGGATTGTTCCCAATCCCGACAAACTCGAGAGTTTAGATGACGTTATGCCTCTAAGCCCATCTGAGCAAAGGTATCAAAGTATTATCACGGCTTCTGAGGCTGCATCTGAAACCAACACTCATTTGGTTTCCTCTCTAGACACTCATGTGTAGTCTCCCTGGTTTGGTTATTGGGACTTTGATGATCCCTTGAATGAGACTTTCCCCACCGACGAGAGTATCATGGAGGTAATGTCTCTTGAAGAAACTCTGTGGGATGATGGACATCATCGTTCCTTGTTTCTTCCAATCCCAAGTGACATCTCCGCCTGTCTGGAATCCCATGCTTCACCGGTACAAATTGACCCACTTTAGAATCCGGCTTTGATTCATGAAGTGTTTTCCGAAGGGAACATGGGAAATATCACTCCAACCATTCCGTTTGACATCTTTTCGATTGTCGAGAATGTCTTTTTTTGGGTTTCTTGTTCTCCCCATGAGCTCAAGATTTCCACTGATTTCCTCAAAAATCATGACCCACCCACTCCCTTCGACCCTTTTCTTATTGTTTGGTCACTTGCCCTTGGGGGCATTATTTTCATGCTTCGTAACCCTTAATCGGCCAGGGGGCATGGGAACTTCACTGCTGTTGTGAATCTTCTCACAAAATTGGTCGAGGTAATGTCTTCACGCAGTATCAACAGTAGAAAAGTGGGTATTTTTCTGTTAATCATGAGAGAATTTCGCCATTTGAGTTCATTCTTGAACTCTATCTGAAAAAATATTACGCTTAATCATAAGTGTGATACTTTGTACATTAGTTTTTTATTCATTAGTGTGCTTTGGGTTGATTTTTGGTGTGATTGTTTGCCTTGTAGACATGTTTCCTCTGCTCACCTTATGTTCCACTTGGTTTGCAGATGTCTTCAAATCATTACGTTGGTTTTGCTGATGTTGTTTCTTATAGCACACGGAACCTGTCTTCCGCAGCATGGGCGCTCTTTGCTCCCGATGTTGAGTTGATTAATTTGCAAGGTATTTTTTGGGTCAAACAACTAATAAAATTTCCGAGTATAGTGCGGTAATTGAACTATTATCAGATGCCATTGATATTGGGATTAGAGATTTGGTTGTTAAGTTAGACTCACAACTTGTTGTGTTACAATTGAATGGGCATTATTCTCTGTGCAATCCTCAAATTTTGTGTATGTATTTGTGTGTAAGATTATTGGAAAGACATTTTGATTTTATCACATATCAACATATTCCAAGACGTTTAAATACATATACAAATACATTAGAAAACCATGTATTAGATATACATTTGCACAATTTGTAAATCAAGACATCATCATGACACACACACACACACAGATATATATATATATATATATATATATATATATTGGTTTGTCAAGTGTGTTACATACAAAATCTCAAAAAATATGTGTTCTGTTACAAAAATGGCTCTCCGAGCCTACATTAGTACAAAAATGTAAAAATAAAGCTGCTATCTGCCCACATGGTGCTCATGGTAGCAAGTGACTGCTCGAATCACTTGCCAGAGTAATCGACGCAGTCTGCCCGGAACTCTGACTATATGTCTCTAAATGCGTAGAGGAATCTCATCGAAGGTAGCATACTCTGGAATGCCTCTCGTAAGGCTAACCAGGTTCCACTCTAGCTCATCTAGTGTATCTGCTCCCTCCTCGTAAGGAGCATCTTCTACTGGGAGGGATACCCTTCGCGCAATCGGTGACATGCCTGAAGGTCTTTGAGGACCCATATTTGTAAACACATCATAATTTCATGTTTCAGAATACATAACAAAAAACATTAAAAAAGTAAAAATGTTAAAAAATTAATTTTTACCTACATCAGTCCACTGTGTGCCTGGTGTAATAGGAAGATCCATATCTCCTCTGAAATCGATTTCAGCATATGCGTAGTCCTCAACTATGATCATTTGACGCCGCAACGAGCTAAAAAAGGCTGTGGGGAAATGCATCTATTGGCCCCCACCTTGTCAAGGCATAATGTCGCACCATCTCATCAGCCTCGGATCCCTCGGGGCTGGATCATGGATCTCTAACCACTGGTACTGGAACATGGGTACTCTCTCTAGAAAGAAGGTCACTAGAATTGAACGGTACCCGAACTGTTTCAGTTTCCCTATCTTGCACTTGGTTAGCTGGCTCTTCATGTTATCCAGTAACCCCTCGCACCAGTTGAACATAGTTGGGGCCAAGTAGTCCACCTCGTATTGGAACTGAGATTTCGTTTCCTCATGCAACGCCTGGGCTCCTGCCACTCTCGTAATGCAATGTAGAATCGTGCATAGGGGAAAGACTCTGATGGAAGAAATTTCTACCTTCCTGCTCTCTATTTTTCAAGCCCCGGGACAATATCTCTAGATGAGCATGTCGGTACTCTCACTCCCTACGCGAGCTCTAGAGAGTTGGATCCTCTCCCCTCTCCTAGATAGTCTAGTGATGAAATAGATGTCCATCACATCTAACTCTAACTCTTGGTGCCCAATGACAAACAAATGTCTATCCACGTCCCAGATACTGATCAAGTATTGGAGTAGCTCAAGTTGAGCTCTTAGCCCGGATGTTCAAAAGAATTTCAACAACTTGCAATTGCGCAAAGAATTGACGCAATTTTGATCCTGTAAAGCTTGGTGGTCTTCCACCTCATGGCCTCGTTATTTCCATTCGACCGACATATTTAATGAAAGCACCTGCAAAACATGTTTAATTGGTTTTTAGGAGTTTTAATTAGAGTGTTTTTAGAAATTAACCATGGATTTTGGTGGATTTATTGTTTTAAAATCCTTCCCACGGCCAGCGCGACTGTAGGATTTCATTGTAGAAATTATATAACTAATGCATTATACATCCAAGATTCTCCTGATCACACACTATTTGACTTCATTCACAATACATAATATCTTCTACTATTGATCATTACTTGCGGAAATTAAATCAATTTCATGCACACATTGAAACCATAAAAATTCACACATATGAACACAGTGTTTTAACGGGAAAGCCTGAAGCTAAAAACCCCAACTATCTGTATATAATATATGTCATAGAGATCATGTAACAATCCTCATACAAAGCTGATCATATCAAGCTCTCAGTACAATACAATCGCTACACACTAATCAGGCCCGATCTAGCAAATCCATGCACCGATCTTTGCCACTTGCTAGCCTGCCTCTACTGCGCAATCCCTGCTGAATATTGGCTCTGAATGAACTCGAATTGGTCCAGCCTTGCTCACGCAATCCTCATTGGCATCTCCAATCACTGGGTGTTGCAAATCATGCAACACTATAGTCACAACTGATAGTCAACCTACTCTTTCACCTACCTCTCCACTGGTCTCCACTGAAACTGTCCATGCACTATAGTTAACTGATGTATTCTTTAGTTGATTAATGAGTTAATAATTAGTGAATTAATTAATAATTAATTCACACCACTCTCACTAGTGTATCAATCAGTTAGAATAGATACAACTAGCTCAACTATGTTTAACTCAGTTAAAATGAACACAACTCCACCAACTACCTCAATAACTCCACCAAACTCTGTCACATGAGTTCTAACTGAAGTCTCCATGCAATAGCTCCACTTAACCCTCAGGAATAGTGTAATTCCTTCTGTCAGCTCCTGTGCCACATCTGTGCACTTAACTGAAGTCTCCAAGAGAATAAGATAATGTTTATAGTCCAAATATTATTAAGAGCTAATAATATTCGACATATCTATTTTTAGGCTGGCAATCTAAAAACAGATTCCGCCCAATATGTATAAAAATAGAAGTCCATATATTTTTCCAACTTGAACAACCATCCAAAAATAACATCCTGCAACTCATAGAATATGATCGACATGTCTAAAAATAGACATAGTCTAAAAATAGACTTGCGCCAAAAATAGCCTGCGGACCCACTTAGCGAAGGCAAATCTTTTCACTAAGCTCATCATCTTGTTGCACTCTCAACACTCCCTCTCAACAAGATAGGGATTATCTGCCACCCCGATCCTACCTCTGTGGTATTCGAATTTTCTTCTGGTGAGCGCCTTCATCAAGATATCAACATCCTAATCCTCCGTGGGAATGTAAGAAAGTAACATGATCTTCCTTGCACACAATCTCTGATATGATGATACCTGATGTCAATGTGTTTAGATCTATCATGAAATACTGGATTAATCGAGAGTTTGATGCAACTCTGATTATCACAATATATGATAGTAGGATCTAAGTGTGAACCGAATAACCCGACCAGGATCTTCCTCATCCATATAGCCTCGCATGCAGCCAAACTCGCTGCCATGTACTCGGCCTCTGCTGAACTGAGTGCCACAGATCTCTGCTTCCTGCTGTACCAAGAAACTGCTATCGACCCGATACTGAAAATCCCTCCAGATGTGCTCTTTCTGTCTGTTGGGCTCCCTGCCCAATCTGCATCCGTGAAGCCATGCAGCCTCACCTCATCCGACTGTCTGTACCATAATCCATATCCCGATGTGCCTCTGAGATATCTCAATACATGCTTCCCCTCCTTCCAAAAGAGCTTGGTAGGCTTAACCATAGCTTGTGAAAGCTAGTTAACATCATAGCATATGTCCGGTCGTGTATTGACTAGATACATGAGCGAACCAACCAACTTTTGGTAAACAGTGGCATCCACTACCTCTGTCGATGTAGCATCCTCTTTCCTCCAACCACCAGGAAGAGGAGTGTCGATAGGTTTGCAGCCATGCATGTTGAACTTCTCCAGTATCTCCCGGGCATACTTGCCTTGAGACACAAACAATCCATCACTGCGATGCCAAATTTCCAATCCCAGGAAATAATGAAGGAGGCCCAAGTCCTCCATCTCAAACTCTTTTGCAAGATTAGCCCTGCATGAGAGTATCAAATGTTCATCACCCGTCAAAATCAAATCATCTACATAAATTACAATGATCAACAACTTACCCTCCACCACAATTTGGTATAGGTTCGGATCCGCCTCACTCTTGGTGAATCCAAGACCGGTGAAATAACTGTCTATCTGTGTGTACCAAGCACGAGGTGCTTGTTTCAACCCATACAGCGCTCTTTTGAGCCTGCACACATGCGACTCGCTGCCGAAGATCTCGAAACCTTCAGGCTGCTCTATGTACACCTCCTCCTCAATGACTCCGTTGAGGAATGCAGTCTTCACATCCATATGATGAATGTGCCATCCCATCTGCGCTGAGAGAGCTAGGATGCTCCGTATGGAAGAATACCTTGAGACAGGTGCAAAGGTTTCCTCATAGTCGATCCCCTTAATCTGTGAGAAGCCCTGGGCAACGAATCTTGCCTTGTAATTCTCGATGCTCCTGTCAGCTGCTTGCTTCACTTTGTAGATCCATCTCGAACCTACCACTGATTTCCCTTCCGGCCTGGGGACAATTTCCCATGCACTGTTTCTGACAATCGAATCATACTCTTCCACCATGGCATCTACCCATGCAGGGTCCTCCACAGCTTCCTCGAAAGAGGATGGTTCTGTCATGATACACTTGCTCGTCAGAGCCATGTATCCAGTATATCGGTCAGGTGACTGTCTCATTCTGCGCTGTGATGTAGGTTGTTAGTATGAATCCTTTGTCGAAGTGTACGAAAAAAGGACCACTTTAGCTACGCATAACTAATAGCCCTAACAACAAAAGTGGCTGCCAATATCTTCAGATCTGCGGTTAGTTAGACAGAAAAGAGCTGCAAAAAACCAGATCTATGCATGGAAAGACATTAAGCAGAAAAAGTAAGGGTTTGCTCCATATACCAATAGACAAGACAAGAACGATTTTTGAAAGAATTTTTATATTAATGGGGCACCTGGGAGGAAAACAAGAAGGTGTATCCAATTCTCCTCAGTGGGATGGGTTCTTGGAAGTCCTCGGCACTTCAGATCTAAGATTTCTCTCTCTTGTTGGTGTAGAAAACCCACACAAAGAATGGAACTCAAAGGGAGCTCACACAGCAAATGGCAGAAAATGGTGACCAAGTGTATAGATCCAGAGTGATCTAATAGGCAACAAAAGGTGAAGAATGGTAGGAAAAACCTCCTATTTATAACAAAATATTGGGTCATTCTAGATCTTGGTGCATGGGTTAACCAGATCTAGATCCACTTTTTATGGAATATTTTATTATATTTGTTGGAGGGAAAAGGTATTTGACTTGGGTCAAATCCCTTAATTTGTCAAAAATAAATGATTTATTTATCTTTTTAAGAAAGCGGTTAGAGGATAATCAAATAAATAATGATTTATTTAATTATTTAAGGAAGTGGTTGAAAGATAATTAAATAAATAATGATTTATTTAATTATTTATGGGTGATTTGGTCATATTTAACAAGGAATATCATCTAAAAAGGGTTTAAATGATTATTCCTAGAAAATAATAAGATAAATAAAGGTTTATCTAATTAATTTCTTTGATTTTGGGTTAAACATGACTGGGAATAATAACTAAATTATGGTTTAATTAATTATTCCATGAGGAAAATCAAACAAATATAGGTTTGTTTAATATTTCCTTTTGGGGTTTCCTGTTTTAACATAGTGAAGGCAATTTTACTTAGGGTAAAATTGGTCTTACATGGTGTACTTGGGTCCATCTAATGATAATAGGTTAGATGACCAAAAAATGGTGTAACATAGGTGCTCCTACAATCTTCTGCACGCGGGTTCGGTCACTCGGTTTACGTAATTAAACAGCCCTCCCCAATGGTTGGCGCTGCATGAGTGGTCTCTTCCACTCCATGAACCTCCTCTTGTGGCTGATCCATATCCTGAGGCTCATCCTTAGGAACTAATAGCTCCTCATCTACATGCAAGTGTGGCTCCCTCTCAAGCGAACACTTCATGGCTTTCTCCTCATGAAATTTGATATCTCGTCGCACAACAGTCTTCCGACTGTCTGGAAAATACACACGATAGTTTTGGGGTGTATCAGTGTATCCCACAAATATCCCAACCTCTGCGGTCGGCTCCAACTTCTTCCTGGCATCCTTCATCACATGAATGTAAACAGGTGAGCCAAAATTCTTGAAATGAGAAATATCAAGCTTCTTACCAGAAAACGCCTCTTTGGGTGTACTCATGCCAAGTACTCCGTGAGGACAACAATTTTGCACATAAACCGCAGTATTGCAAGCTTCGGCCCACAAGTGTATGGGAAGGCCCTGATCATGCAACATCGCCCATGCAGCACCCACGATCGTTTTGTTCTTCCGCTCAGCGACCCCATTTTGTTGTGGGTTATGACGCGCTATGAGCTCTCTTCAAATTCCTTATGCGCTGCAAAAGTCCTTGAATTCGCCATAGATGAATTCACCACCATTATCGCTCCTAAGAGCCTTCACCTACTTCCCCGATTCTTTCTCAACCAGTGCCTTGAACTCACAGAACTTTGAGTATGTCTCGCTCTTCTTCTGCATGAAGAAGATCCAGCACTTACGAGAAAAATCATCAACAAATATCACATAATACCTGTGCTTTGCTGTCGAAGCTACTGAGAAAGGTCCACACACGTCTGTGTGAATTCTCTTGAGGATCGTTGTGGCGAAAATATCCTTCTCCTGAAAGGTGGCTTTCACAAATTTTCCCAAAGTACATCCCTTGCACTGATCTGACTGCGCAAGTGTACCTTTGGGAAGCCCAGTAGAAATTTGCTGCAAAATTTTCAAAGCACCATGGTGAAGATGGCCCAATCTCCTGTGCCATAGCTCACCCTCATCCCGGCTCACCACTCCTTCTACCTTGCATGCCATTACTACGCAGCCATCTACCTGCAAATGATAAAGGTTCTTAACTCAAACCCCGATCCTCCAGGTTTCACCAGTTGCCTTACTGCGCAGGAAAGCCTTTCCCTTGCTAAAGACAACATCATATCCCTTGTCTTCCAACATCGCCACAGAGATCAGATTCTTCTTCAATCCTGGAACATGCATGACATCCTTCAAGATGAAGGGTTTGCGATACTTCCTCTCAAAGGAAATGGTCCCGATACCAGTCGCATTGTATATACCATCATCACCCATCTCGATGTGCACTCCAAGATCCTTCTCATCCAGATCAATAAACAAATATTTGTCTCCGGTCATATGGAAAGATGCACCACTTTCAAGAAACCACACTGAACCCATCATACTTGAGACCAAGCATGCGATCAACGAAAAATCCGGCTCAAACTGTGAGGCTAAGGCCTCTCCAGCTGAAGATCCAACAACCTACTTATTTTTCTTCTTCTGTGGACAATTAGTGGCGTAATATCCGTGTTGGTGACAATGAAAGCACTTCACCTTGGACATTTCCTGCTTCTTGCCTTTCGCATCGGATTGAGAAGTATTCTTCTCGCTCTTCCCTTTCCTTGATTTGGCAGCCAAAGCACAATTTTTTTCATCTTCATTCTTCGATGAAGATCCGTCCCTGGTACTCTGCCTTATCTCCTCCTGCACAAGATCCGACCAAAGTCACTCCCATCATGGCAGTTTCTCCCGACCATTGAAAGAGTCCTCATAGGAATGCCAACTCTTCGAAAGCCCAAGGAGAGCCAAGCTCACTAAGTTCTCTTCATCTACAGTAACCCCCACACTTCCCAGCTCATCCCTTTACTGGAAAAACTTCGTGAGGTACTTGGGTATACTATCACCTTTCTCCATTTTTATCTTCCTGAGTTTATCCTTGAGCGCCAACTTCCTCTGGTCGCTCTTGCTTTGGAAAAAGTCTGTCAAAGCTTTCCACATCAAGAATGGAGAAGTTTTACCATGAAGGCTGGACACTATGTTATCCTTACCTTCCAACATAATCCTTCGACATTTTTCTATCTTCTTTTGCCATGCGTCAAGTGTGGTAGCAGCACTAGAAGCAGGTTTTGGAATTTCTGCATCTATGAACTCCTTCAACCCATTATCCTCCAGCACCACCTCCATCCTGTCCTTCCATGCAATATAATTCAAGCTGCCCTCAAGGGCATACTCCAATCGCAATCTGTTGAAAGACATCTCAACTTCGACACCAAGAAAACACTGCTGCAAATTCGAATTCCACCAGCACAAAACTCAACCGCTTGAATGCTTTGCAATTGCTCCAATGATCAATATTGCTCTGATACCATGTAGAAATTATATAACTAATGCGTTATACATCCAATATTCTCCTGATCACACACTATTTGACTTCATGCACAATACATAATCTCTTATACTATTGATCATTACTTGCTGAAATTAAATCAATTGCATGCACACATTTAAACCATAAAAATTCACACATATGAACACAGTGTTTTAACGGGAAAGCCTGAAGCTAAAAACCCCAAATATCTGTATATAATATATGTCATAGAGATCATGTAACAATACTCATACAAAGCTGATCATATCAAGCTCTCAGTACAATACAATCGCTACACACTAATCAGGCCCGATATAGCAAATCCATGCACCGATCTTTGCCACCTGCTAGCTTGCCTCTACTGTGCAACCCCTGCTGAACATTGGCTCTGAATGAACTCGAATTGGTCTAGCCTTTCTCATGCAATCCTCATTGGCATCTCCAATCACTGGGTGTTTCAAATCATGCAACATTATAGTCACAACTGATAGTCAACCTGCTCTTTCACCTACCTCTCCACTAGTCTCCATTGAAATTGTCCATGCACTGTAGTTAACTGATGTATTATTCAGTTGATTAATGAGTTAATATTTAGTGAATTAATTAATAATTAATTCACACCACTCTCACTAGTGTATCAATCAGTTAGACTAGATACAACTAGCTCAACTGTGTCTAACTATGTTAAACTGAACACAACTCCACCAACTACCTCAATAACTCCACCAAAATCTGTCACATGAGTTCTAACTAAAGTCTCCATACAATAGCTCCACTTAACCCTCAGGAATAGCGTAATTCCTTCTGTCAGCTCCCGTGCCACATCTGTGCACTTAATTGAAGTGCTCCAAGAGAATAAGATAATGTTTATAGTCCAAATATTGTTAAGAGCTAATAATATTAGACATATCTATTTTTAGACTGGAAATCTAAAAATAGATTCCACCCAATATGTCTAAAAATAGAAGTCCATCTATTTTTCCAACTTGACCAACCATCCACAAATAGCATCCTGCAACTCATAGAATATGATCGACATGTCTAAAAATATACATAGTCTAAAAATAGACTTGCGCCAAAAATAGCTTGCGGGCCCACTTAATGAAGGCGACTCTTTTCACTAAGCTCATCATCTTGTTTCAATCTCAACATTCATTCAGCGCTGGTGGCGCATTGCCCTAATGGGCTAAACACGATCAGCGCGACCCTGATAGCTCGAAATCACGTTGGTCGTAGGCTATTTTAAAACATGAAATTCTCTCCCCTAATCTCCCTATTTCTGAAACAAAATGACAAATTAATGGAATCAAAATGAAAAGGAGGTTTAGAGCTCTTACCTGATGCTAACGGATCGACGAATGGTATCCCGTATCGGGCGCACCGCTGATTTGAAATTCGGAGGGAAAATGGACAAAATGCTATTCTCAAAATAAAAAGGTGAAAATGAATTTTGTTTGGGTCTATTTATAGATTTTTGAAAAAATTTCACCAATATTTTATTATTTTCCTCGATATCCGTGATGTTTGTTGTTTCTGTGTAGTACAGGACTTCTGCACTGTTGATAATTATTTCCGATACAAACGAGTTATATTTTATCTCTTTTTGGGGCTTGTTAAACGTTTACGAAAAAGGAACCCCCCTGGAGTCAACTTTCAGCTCTTTTTTGACTCTCGAAAAATGAAAAAATTGTTGAGTACTTGTCATTTCGAACTCGTTAAAGTGACTGAATTGATGTGGTCTCAATATACGTTCACCCCTTTTTCGGGCTGAGATTTACTATTTATGAAAAAGGAATACCTTGATCAAACATGATCAAGATCAGGTTCTGTTGGATATTGTTTTCTACCTTTTCGAATTTGAGAGACGACTTACAAAAAGGGACATGATGGATTTTCCTTTTTTTTTTCTTTTTTCTTTTCAAACTCATTGAACATGAAAATTTATCGAGTTTCCCTTTTGTTGGACTCGTTAAAAATTAAACGAAGAAAGACTTGTCACCATGACAAGACCGAGTTTCGCCTTCCTAGGGCTCGTTAAACTTACTAGGGTGGATTCATTCGAAGAATGAACTTACGCGCTTAGCATATGTTATCCTCTTCACACAGGCTATAAAAAATAAAGAGGTACTTGTTAGCAATAACGGGGCAAAATTGAAAGTGAACATCCTATGTGTATTTTGGGCAGCTTGTCGCTCTTGAACATGACACTCATCTGCAGTTCATGTCGGGTTGGGGACATCCTACATTCGTCACTTTGCCTCTATGGGTATGGGAAATTCATTTGTCTCTCATTTTATTACCAATTTTGTCAACATGACCTCTGATCCTATTTGAGTCAAATGCTACCACACTCCGGAGTCCTGTCGCTAATATGTTCAAGAGAAGTCTTTTGCTTATCTGACCTCCTCTGTTACAATCCCAAATCACTCCTATCATCTTAAGATATCTGTTGTTTCATGTCGATGATGTGGGAATCATCATGGCCCTCCTTCGATGAATCACTTCCTGTCGACTGCAACTCATTATCTAGGAAGGTGATTTAGAAACTTCTCTCAGTACCTTGGAGCTTGCATGCCTCAATGGCAAGTTCTTCATGTTTAACGATAAGTTCACATCATTGGCCTTCGATCAAATGATTTTGGAAGTGCTCGACTTCAACACATTCATTCACACTTGTAAATTGTGTTGTCGTACCTTGAGGTCCATCGTCATTATTGTTGGTCTCTCTCTTGCCTGTTCACGATTATCATCATTGATCAGTAATCAGGTGGTTTCTACCATGTTCGACACCAACACATTTATTTGCATGGCTAGATTCGTACATTGGGTGGATTGAGATCACGGTGAAGACCCTGTGTCACATCCGATTTTTGGTCTAGGATGCAAGGAGTTATTGATTATTCATGATTGTATACATGATCCTATCTATACGGATGACTGCATCCATACCGAAGATCCATTTCTATTATCTCTTTAGACGGATGGTTACGATGATGTCATGGGTTCATGTGTTATTTGATGCCTAGTGCAACATTATCTGGTTAGGAATATTCATACCAGAGATGTCATATATTGTAAAATGTTTGAATTTGTAGGTTTTCCGGAGGTGGTTTGCGTTCTTTGCCTTGGTTCATAAAGCATTTCAGCCATCACTCCCTATTTTGCCTTCATGATTTAGGGGGTATATGTTACACACTAATTTGTCACCATGCTCATTTTCCCATCCCTGATCCTGAAATGTCCCATGATAGATCCTGTGAAATGTTTCCACCATCAAGAAATATGTTAAAATATCCCCTTGAAGATCCAAAGAAGACTTCCTTGGAAGATTATTAAAGAAACTTGGCCAAATTCCTAGTTTCTTGGGTCAGCACCCTTCCTGGTGCCATGACTGTGCTGATGTCCTTTTCATAGTTTTGGCTTAGCGCTATCAGCGCCCTAATTTCTTGGAAAACCGTGCTGATCCCCTTTCTGGTAGTGCTTCCTCAAATGGAGGAGAATCTTTGACCTTTAGAAGCTCAAGGGTGATGAGTTGGTTGTTAAATGGTGGTGATAAGGTCGATCTCTCTGATTTTAGAGCCTTCATCTCATCCATGGGGGTTCATCCCTTAAAAAGTGGGCCTTACTCCTCTTTTCATGGGCTCCCAACCTCTTCTCCCTTCCTATAAATTCACATCCCTCATTCCCCCAAGTTTAGAGCTTGGTTGATCATTGTCAGACTCGTCTGAACTCTCATCCATTTGCATGCTAGCATTGTGATAAAGCCTAAGTGTTCAGGAGAAGGAATTCTTTTGAGCTTGGTGAAGGACTCAGATTTTCACCAAAGGACGCCTCCAACATCAAGGCCTAGGTTGTATGCTCTCATTTGTATTTATCAATAATAACATCTGATGTTTGCTTTTTATATTTGTCTAAATGTTTATGTAAATATTCTGGTACTCCTTGATCTGCTAGATAACTAATGTTTACATTTATTATGTATTGTATTATGCTTGCTGTTGTATCTTGATCATCCGCATGTATTCACATGGCATCTGTAGCAGGAAGTGGGCCTACAAGGATCTCGGATCAAGGTCATCATCAACGGACACAAGCGTAGCGTTGGGAAAAAGGTATTTATGTCTCTTTTCTTGTTGCATTGTAAACATTAGTTAAGAGAGCTCTGCATTAGAAAGAATCTCGTGTTGCTAGACCCACTCTAGGGCTAAAGAGATCGCCTTTGTCCGCAGAGGGGATTTATATTGACAACAACCTCCTATCTCTCCTGGCTACCTTTGCTCATATATGGAACAAAATGCTCTCGAAAGAATGGAATGCCTCTTCCTCCTAGTGGCCCGATTCTAACATAGCCCGATAGCCTACAAGTGACTAGTTTTGACTACATCAACTCTTAACTATAGTTACAAAATAGAATCTTCTAGAGTCTTTTACATCAAAAACATGTGGCTAGCCCCTTTTCCATGAATAATGGGGGCTGGCGCGACATCCTCCCAAACCGTAGGTGTGAAAACGTGAACTTCAATTTCTTAGTGGCATAAATTTTGCATACAGACTCTGATTGACACGCTTCTTTCACCGTTGGAAAGATCTCTATGTGTAGAATAACATGAAAAAGGTATTGCACTAAAGTGGAAAAATTTTACCCACAAAAAATGTCGTTTAATGCCTCAAAATGCTCCTGGAAGGTTTCAGACCCCATTTCGCCAAACTGGGTCCTGCCAGTAAAACAATCCCGTGAACTGATTCCTCCACTTTTTCCACCCCAAATGCATCGAGATGGATGACAAACAATATAATGATCCAATTCGGATCATATATTTGGATTTTATACATTCTTCAATAAGGTTTCTTTTATTTTCATTTTAAATGAAACTTTCATAGCCAATTTAGTAGGCTCGAGCCTTTTGTTATGTTTTCATGGAATTTTATTAGATTCGGCCAATTATAGTAGAAATGCAGTGTAATGTGTAATTTTGTTACAAAATTTTGAATTGCTTAAAGGCATCTATGTTGATAAGTTAAAGAATTTGGTTTAGATGTCTGGATTTCATAATTTCTTTCTTGCACTTGTTGCTATTTTGAATGAGATTTTTATAACTGATTTTTTTTATGTTCAAGATGTTTGTCATAGTTTGTGAGAAGTAATTAAATTAGTTTGAAACTAGTAGAAATACAAAGTAATTTGTTAACATTTGTATTTTTCCAAAGTGTTAAAATTAACAATTATTATTATTATTTTTAAATATTATTTAACATTTTTATTAATAATTTATTAATCTTAATTTATATTTACATGCGTTTTTTTTAAATTTTTTGATTGTATATATAAATGAACCCCTGCGAATTTTGTTTTTTAATTGGAATAAGGAAATTTATATTATATTCAAAATCCACAATTTTTTAAGTAGAACAAGAAATTTATATTATAATTCAATTTTGCAATTTGGAATCATATAATTTATATTAATATCATAGAATTGCGAGGCTAATATATGGTTAACAAAACAAAAAACAATCCCCCACCATCAAGATAAGAAAAAAAAAAAGGTCCAACTCAAAACCTACCAAAGCTTAATATTAATGCTTCTTGAGTACATGAGTAGATTCTTACAAATTGCTTGCATAAATTAATCCAAAAAAGAGTATGATCAAAGTTTTATCAAAATATTCCCCTCGTGGAAATCAAAGGAGTCTATAGTTTGTTGGGAACTAGAGTTTTTTTTGTGGACTTTTCTACTTTTCAATCTAGTGGAGGAGCGCAAATTTCCCATTAACATTTTTGCGAAGGAAGGAGAGGAGAAGGCGTAGTCACCTTTCTCCTCTTTCTCATTTTTTGTGGATGAATCTTCTCTTTATTTTTCTAAAATTTGGGTCTTAACTCATGAATATTTTGAAATAACCTTTGTAGAACTTGCATCCACTTTTGGAGGATCAATGTTCCCAAAATGCATTGGATTTGAGGACCACCCATTAAAATTGAGATCTTGAACCTATTATGTATCCTCTTGTGAATGAAAAGCTTCAAATCTATTAGTGGAGAGAGGACTCTAATGAGATTTAGGCTTGGAGGAAGGATGAGGTTTTTTAGTAGGTTGATACCCCCTTGGGGCTTAATTCTCTTTCTATCTAGAAATTTTTTTGAAACCTTGTTGTTTAATTGTTCTAAGAAGTTGGGGTTGGCTTAGAAGATGTTGGAGGATCTTTGATGACTATACTTTTTTTTGCAAAGTGCCTACACTCATGGAAAGTGTTACATTTGAAAGGAACCTACTCATAATCAAGATATTGAAGGTGACTTCAACCCTCCAAATTGATGTGAATTACCTTAGACAAATCATTATAAAAAATATTTCAATACAAATTCTAGCACAAGTGAAAATACTACCTTTAGGCTCTACATGGGTTATATATCGACCCGACTTATTTATGATTTCTTTAAAAACATCGTCACTCCATAAGAAAATGGGGAGGTGCAGAAGTCTAACCCAAACAAGGGAAAAATACATTTTCCATATCCATATCAAAGTCAAGGGTCTAGTGGGTTAGGAACATTCCCTTTGAACCTGTGAAGTAAGTGGCATATTTGAAGATATGGTCCCTAACTTTGGTTTCTAAAATAAGAATATAAAACCATTACCATAGTAAAACATGGGAACAAGATCTAGATCCCCCAATTCTTATTAGATTTAGAGACAAAGTTTGGACTAGGCTAGACCGTCGTAAAATTACCTATCAATCCTTTCTCCATCAAAATATTAATGCTTCAAGTTTTCATAGTGGAACCTACATTAAATTTGTGAATGACATCCACCTTTTTGGAACATCTACAATTTCCAGAGTCATTTTTTTACTAGAAGCAGATTTAGAGATTACATCCACATTAGAGGAGGGAGGAACACCCATTGTGAAGCCAACCTTTGAAAGGGACGAGTTGTGCATGGGCAAAGAGGCCCCTCGTTGCAGAGAAGTCGACCTTCGAAAGGGAAAATATTCTTGGAGGAAAAGAGGCCACTTAAAACAAATAAAACTAGATAGACAATGAAAAACCCCTGAACCTATAAATAATTCATGTAGAAAACAGTGGAATGTGGATCCACAAACGATTTACGGGTTGAGTGGAGAGACAAAGTGGCAATGGCTAGGATCTATAGATCTATATATTACATATTGGTGTGACTTCTCCAAGTAAAGATAAAGCAACAGCAACTAGGGAAACCCTAGCCACAAAAGAGCACACCCTCCATGTCCACTTGATAAGCCTGAATATAAATAACATGTATCTAAAATAATTGCTATTAATAATTACAAACAACTCAACGACTTGTGCCCTACCTTTCTTTGTAATGTAGATATACTTACATACTCCCTTGAATGTAATAGTGGGTCCAATAAAAAAACTGTGTAGGGAATACATGATTGAACCAAAACTAAAAAAGATTAGATTTATGATAATGCCTCCCCTGGATCAATCCATTCCTTGGGGTTTTTTTCGATGGAGCAACTTAGGGTCATCCCTCCCAAGTGTGGAGTGGATGTAATTCGTTTTATAAATTTTTCTCACTATGTTGAGGTCAAATATGCATCTAGTTGTACTTCAAATAATAGAGTATAATTCATTACTTCAGGAACTCTTATTTCAATAGCTTCCCCAAAGAAATTTCATAAAACTTCAAGTTTTGGTGGACTCCAAGATGATCATTATTGGAAAAGCAACAAGATAACTATAGAAAATGTTTTTTATAGCCTATCCTTCGAGAGGCTTTGACAACTTTTGAATGGACTTCATTCACTCACATCCTTAAAGAACTAAAGTAAGGAAGGTGCTTTATCCAAAGAAGTGCTAGAAATGCCACTAGTTTCCATGGTCATTGAAGGATTCCTTGGCGGGAAGAAAATTAATCACATAGATTTCTACTCATGATTTTTTTTTCTCAACATAAATGAATCTGTATGAAAGAAGAGCATGTATGCAAATGTACTTGAAAGTATATGATGAAGTTCATAATTTGTCACATTTCTATATGAAGAAAAAAGATAAAAAGAAAAGGGTAGTTTCTATTTTGGACAGGTCAAATGAAAAGATAAAAAAAAAATCTTATGGAAAAAAAATGAAGATTTTTTTCTTATGGAAAAATATGTAGGATTTTTTCTTATGGAAAAAATGTAGATATAATTACTATCAAAATATGATGATTATTTTGTCGAGTTAGGGTGTGGAAAAACATTTTATTAAACCTTTCCAAATGATATGTATCAAAAACTTTGAATGGCATATCATCTTTAAGGCTTAAATTGGGCAAAGATGACAAGTTAGAAGTGAAGCCTTTTGCTTGGTTATTATAAGTTAAAATTTTGTAATTGGAAATTTTTAAATCAAATAATTTTGTTTTTTTAACTAGAACGAAAAATTATTGAGAATCAATAAGTTCAAAATTCTATCAGCTGCCACTATTACACCAGGTACAACTATTTCATAAATTTCACAACATGCTAGTTGCAAGATGTCTCTAGAGACTTGAACCCAGACAACTGTGGAAACAAATTGTTCACCAAACCACTCAAGTTAAGATCATTTAACAATCAAATAATTTTTTTAATATTTTTTTTTAAATAATATTTTTTTTATCAACCAACATAGATACATGTTAAGCATAGATCTAACATGAGCCCAAAGAAATCAAATTTCTTTAGGTGCAAAATTATTTTAGAGTGCAAAAAAATATATGTTATTTTTAAAAGTACATCAATATTAATTCATATTAAAGTAATTTTTTTTTTACAGTAACGGTTATGGAGTATTATATTCAACTTGCCCTGAATGCCAAACATCTGGTTACATTTAGGAGGACTATATCCTGTTGCACCTCACCACTGAGGTTGAGTATGTAGCTAAAGCTTGGAGTTTTCCTCCTTGGTGAAGTAACTATAGATTCAATTTTAGAGATTTTTCCCAACTTGAAGATACATACAAATTGATTTAAGAGTAAGAAGTAAAACATGACAACAAATTAGCTTATGGGATGGGTTCCCATGATTCTTCTTCGTCTTTCATCTTGGTCCCAGCAGAGAGGAGGGCAACTTTGTTGGCTTCAATGTCTGCCTCTTTATTATGAGTTCTCAGCACATGATAGTAATTCAGCTTCTAAAAAGCATTTTCCAAGCCCTTAATTCTGGCTATCAGCCTTGCGAGTTTAAGGTCCAAAGCTGGAGAGTTGGACACCATTGCATTGATGATGATCTGGGAATCGCCAATAACATTTGCTTCACTTATGTTTAAATCTTTGAGCAGCTTGAGACCTTGAAAGAGAGCCAAAGCCTCAGCTTGAATGCTGGTTGAATGACCTAGCCCCCAAGAAAAAGAATGAATTTTTTCCCCATCTGGATTTGAAACAACGCCTCCTGCACCAGCTTTGCCCGGATTGCCCTTTGCTGCCCCATCAAAAAAGAGGGAGTGTCTTGAATGTGTTGTAAGCCAGTCTTGAAAGTCTGTTTCAGATTTTCTTATTTGCCAGTCTTTGGGAGGGGGGATGTTCCTAACTACTGTTTGAAATTGCAAATCAAGAAAAGAACCCCAAGCAATGTCCTGTTGGCTGAGATTAGAATCATCTTTTAAATCAATCAAGCACTCTTTTAGATGGCATTTGATCTTGATTTCTAATGCCTTGTGATTCTGTTCAGTATTTCTGAAGATTCTTCTATTTCGTTCAAGCTAGATCTGCCAAAAAATTACCTTTGGGAGGACAGACCATGCAGCTTTGATTATCTGGTTTTTAGGTGGAGGACCAGGATACCTGTTCGCCCATTTATAAAATAGTTCAGCAGTGGAGCAAGGGAGCGAAATGTTGGGATCCAGTTTGTGGATGAAAGTGAACCAAATCTGCATAGAGAATTTGCATTCAAGCATTAAGTGGACATCACTCTCTGCATTTTCATTACACAACGAACATTTGGAGGGGCCGTAGAACCCTTTCCTCTGCAGATTGTCATACGTGAGGATTTTACCATGGCATAGAAGCCAAGCAAAGAAGTCTACTTTGGGCCACTAAGGAAAACGCGACACACCATGCCAAGGTGCTGGGTCAGGGGGAACGAAAGGTCTCTCTCTCAGCTTAACGTATCCCATGGAAACAGCGTACCCTCTGGCATTCGGCCCCCAGCCTCTCAAATCTCTTTTCCTTATGTGAGAAGGCACCAAACCATGAAGAAGATCGAGCAGTGTGGTCCATTCGTTATGCAGGTGAGCCGACACAGCAATGCATTTCCAGCCTGCCCATTCAGATTCATTCCACAGTGAAATATCCCACAACGAGCGCAACCCTTCTCCATCCATCCAGCAGCACAACGCTCTAATGGAGCCTCTGTCTTCTATAGGATCCATATTCATAATTTTGTCAGTCCATATGTTTATCTTTTTACCATTTCTTGGAATCTAGAAGGAATGCAAATTGATTAGAGGAGCAGCCTTAGCATACAGTTTGAGGAAAGACGAGTTGGGCAGATGAATCAAGTTGTCTAAACAGCTAGTACGAGGACCTCTAAAATATTTTTTCCAGAGAGCCAATTGAGCCCAGCCTGGCTTGGGCGCAATGATCTTCCAAATTAACTTCGCTCCCATAGCTATATTCTGTTGACAGAGATTTTTGAAATTCAATCCGCCCTCCCACAAAGGCTTGGAGATGGTTTCCCATTTGACTAGCGGAAGTTTGTTTTCATTCTATTTGCCCCCCTTCCAAAAGAACCTCCGAATATACTCCTCCATTTTTTTAAGATGCTTGCCGGAGCGAGAAGAACAACAAATTGAAATAGAGGGAGATTCGTGAGCACAGATTTTATTAGGACAGATTTACCAGCAATGTTGAGCCAGGAGTATCCCCAGGCTTGGATCCTGGTCTTGAATTTTTCAAGTTGTGGAAGCCAGTCTTTACTTACAGGTCTTTTATGATAAACAGGGAGGCCCAAGTATTTGAAAGAGGTCTAAGAGGAGGAGGCTACAAAACCCAAACATCTAGCAATAGCAGAGAGCAATATGGGCGATGTATTCCAGCTGTAGATGTGACATTTGTTCTTATTTAAGGCACTGCCCGAGGCCTCACAGAAATCATCTAGAACTGCTTTAAATTTGATGGCTGAGGAAAGAGTGGCAGCTCCCAATAACAGGGTATCATCCGCAAATAGGGCATGATTTATGTTTTTGACCCCTCTTGCTATACACAGTCCATTAATATCTTGATCTTGCATCTTTTTGTCTAATAGAAAACTAAGAACAGAGGCTTGGATGACAAAGAGCAGAGGGGAGAGTGGGCACCCCTGCCTAAGCCCTCTCGAAGCTTTAAAAAATTCAGTGGCTCTGCCATTTACTAGAGATGCAATCCATGGCTCTGAGATGCATGCCTGGGTCCATTTAATGAAGTTTACTCCAAAACCAAACTTGCTCATGACTTTTAACAAAAAGCTATGATTTACTCGATCAAAATCATTTTCTAAGTCGAGTTTGATAACCATACCTTGTTCTTTTCGATGCAGACTTGAGTGAATTGCCTCTTGTACGAGGGTGAAGTTGTCCACAATCTGCCTGCCTTGGATGAAACCTCCTTGATTCTCTGGAATGATTTTGGGAAGGATGAGCTTCATTATATTTGCAATTACTTTGGTGATTAGCTTGTACCCTGTATTGCATAAGGATATCAGACGAAATCTATTGAAGTTATTGGCGCCTTTCTCCTTGGGGATGAGGGATAAGAAAGCTGAGTTTGTGCTGCCTCCGATTTTCTGACAATCTTGAGATTTTTGGACCATTTTGAAGAGGTCCTTTTCAACTATCAGCCAACAAGCTTGGAGGAACTTGGCAGAAAAGCCATCCGGTCCAGGGGCCTTATCCGGATCCATGGAAAAAAGGGCATTTTTAACTTCTTTTTTGGAGACTTTGGCCTCAAGGATCTCATTCATACGAGGAGAGATTGAAGATGGGACAATGTCTAAGAGATCTGAATATTGGTCCGGATCCGAGTCCTCACTATACAAGTTTTGGAAATGAGAAAAGGCTGCTTTCTTGATGTCCTCAAAATCCTTGTGGGTGACGTTATCCTCCTTGATTTCAGATATAGTGTTGAAGCATTTCCTGGCCTGGGCTTGTTTATGGAAGAAAGAAGAGTTCCTGTCCCCTGCTTTGAGCTAAATATTTCGAGATTTTAATCTCCAGTATTCTTCTTCAGCTAAACAGGCCTTATGAAAACTCTGCTGCAGCTGAACCTCTTTATCTAACAGCTCCTCTGTGACTATAGCATTCTCCACTTGAAGTTGATGAGAGGATAGAGAAACTTTAATGGTTTTTCTTTCTGTAGCAGGGTTGCGCAAGGTTTTGGCCCATCGTTTTAGAGCTCCTTTCACCCTTCTAAGCTTTTCCTCCCAGACAAAGAAAGGGGATCCTTTGACTGGCCGTCTCCAACAATCCTTGACTAAATGAATGAAATCCGGCTCCTTGACCCAGAGGGGACTAAATCTGAAAGGAATAGGGCCCAGATCTAGATGGGACAGGAGTTCAAGATTTATGGGATTATGGTCCGAGATGCTGTTTGTGAGAATATGCATTCTAGATTCTAATCCTAGTAACAGAAAGGAGCTTTGGATGAAAAATCTATCTAATCTGGCAACAATATGACCTGGACCAGCTCTTTTGTTAGACCAAGAGTACTTACCGGAGGAAGGTTTGACATCCAGCAAATCCCAGTCCTGCATAAGATCCTCCACCCATTCCCTTGCCGGATCTCGGACTGCGCTACCTCCTCTTTTTTCAGACGAGTGAAGAGTGAGATTGAGATCTCCAACAATGATTATATTTTCCAGATTTGCTAAGTCTGCTTGATGCCTTATAGATTCCCAGCAGTCCTTTTTTTCCCCAACATTGACTGGGGAGTATACATTGAAAAGGCAAAAAATTTCTTTGGTGTCCAGATTCTACATTTTAAGCAGCAACCAATGAGTGTTGCTAGCCTCATAGATGATTGAAAATTTGCCGGCATTCCATAGAGTGCCAAGCCCTCCCGAGGCTCCTCGGGCAGAGATTGCTCTTGCTTCGCTTTTGATCCAAAGTTTCTTACTTGCATGCAGGAAGACTACTTCTTCCAGCTTGGTCTCCTGGACGAGAAGTATGTCTGGAGATTCTATTCTTATTAAGATTCCAATGGCTTCTTCCTTAATTTTTCTCCCCATACCTCTACAATTCCAGGAGATGACCTTCATTATTTATGTTTCTGATGGGCTCCCTTGGAGCCTTGAGGCTGATTTTTCATCGTCCTTGGCTTTGAGGCTAGCAGTTTTTCTAGAGTTGGCTGGCTGCCCTGTAGCTTGTCTTTTTAAGTTTCCTGCTCTCTTTTTTCCCTGTCAGATTTGCGACCTCTTGTGGATCTCCTTACCGAGGTTTGAGACTCTCCTATTTCTCCTTCCTCTGACTCGTCTGATTCCTGTTCTTCTTCCTCATCTTCTATAGGCATGCCTTTGGGTTCTGCAGCACTTGTTCCTTTAAGGCAGGAAGAGGGAGTGCCTTTGCTTGGAGAGACCGGCTTTTGGATATCGATCTCCTGAGTTGCTTCTGTTTGCTGGCTTAGAGGATCAAACTTATTTTCTTGTGCCTTTTTGGGAGGGGGGCGCTGAGCATTGGCCTGAAGAGGGCCTTTTCCATTGGGGCCTCCCAGTTTTTGACCTTTGTGATTGATCTTTGTGCGCTTAAATTGGTTCCAACCCTCTTCATTTCCTTTCTCTGGCTTAGCATTGGATGGACAGTTTCTAGCAAAGTGTCCATGAATATGGCATTTCTTGCATTTAAATGGCAGCTGCTCATAGTCCAAGATCTGCACATGAGACCAGCTGCCGACATTGATTTTGATTGCCTATGGGAGACCCACCTCTAGATCTACTTCTATGCAGATTCTAGCACAGTCATACTGATCCTTGTTGTTTTCCCGATCTATGAATTTCCCAAGAGCGTTGCCGATGTGTTTCAAGGAGTCCCAGTTCCAGCAATGAACTGGGAGATTCGAGAGCCGAACCCACACCGGGATTGCCTTGGGAACATCAACTGCCGGATCAAAATTCGGAGTCCATTTGTTCAGGTAGAGGCCCTGAGGGCCCATGAAATAGGGCCCATTTTGGAAGATCAAATCTTTGTCTTCTTTGGAAGAGAATTCGAAGAGGAAGTACCATCGCCCAAGAAAATAAGATGTAACACTTTGCTTGATCAGAGGAGCCCAGTTCCTGTTAACCCATTGCTCAGTAATTTTCGGAGATGGCCAAAGTCTCGTGAATTGGCCAATGAGACCACGATCAGCCAGAGACAAAGCTACTTGGATGGGGGTCTCTGGAGGCAAAGAGACTTCTGGGATGTCTTCGAGCTTCTTAACGAATTTAGTTGCTTCACTTTTTTTCTTCTGGGGCAAACCAGCCAGAAGCTGATTGAATGCATCAACAACAGGGGAAGAAGGCGGCAGTGGGGGCTCCTTGGGAGAGCCCTGCGTCTCCATGGGATCGAGCCTTAGGCAGGTCGCCGCAGGGGGCAGCCACGCTGCTCCGAATCTTGACCTAGTAGCGCAGCTCAGAAATGCAGTCGATTTCTTAATTCATATTAAAGTATTATTCATAACTCACACTGGATATTTTATTCTATACACCATTAAAATAATTTCCTTAAACATTTGTTTTCTATAAATAGATATATATGAAGTTGATATCAAAAATATGCATAGGGTATTTTTTTGTTTTTCTATTTAGAGAATATTTTATTTTTATTTTAAGAGGGACAAATATACTTACACATTGCCTTCACATTGAGCTATAGAATGAGCCTCTCGACTCAACCAACACACATTTATCTTAAGCACAGATCTAACATGAGCTTAGAGGGACCAAATTTCTTTAGGTGCAAACTTATTTTAGAGTGCAAAAAAAATGTAATTTTTAAAAATATGTCAATATTAATTCATATTAAAATATTTTATTCATAACTCACATTGGATTTTTTATTCTATACAACATTAAAATATTTTTTGAAACGTTTTTTTTTTTTTTGATATATATATATAAAGTTGATATCAATGTGTTAAAATGTTTTTGAAAAGTATAAGGTTTAAACATCTTACTCAAATCTTTTTGAAAAATGTAATGTTTAAACATCTTACTCACCTATTTTTTCTTCTTCTAATTACTTTACATTAAATTATACTAGGTTATATGGACAACTAATTAAATATGCATAACATATTTTTATTTCTTTTTTATTATTGCTTTTCTATTTAGAGAATATTTTATTTTTATTACTTACACATAGCTTTCACACTGGATTGTAAAATGAACCTCTCTGCTTAATAATACATATATGTATTAATAAAAATAAAATATAATTTAAATAAATAACATTTAAATCACGAAAAAAATGAAAATGAAAAAACAAGTATCATATAGTAGCTATTACTTGTCTCTTAATTAAAATATAATAACATTATAATTTGATAAATAAATAGATGATAGATTTTTGAACATAAATTTAATATATATATTAAAAATTTGCCGTGATCATGCCACCCTTTGAAAAGGACAGGAGTTAGTCTCCGAGAAATGCTTCCAAGATATTTTGTATTTATAAAAATATCCAAAATTATAGTATATGTGTGAGTTGACTTAATTAAAGATTAGATATTAATATTAATATTAAATGTGAAACATTAAAGTTAATGGTCACAGAGTAACTATAACTGTGAGTGCACGTGTGTCCAGAAAAAGTATAAAGATGTAAGATAGATCTGTGATTCATGTTATTTATTAAAGTGGGTGTTGTCATTTTAAAATTTGAATAAAACATAAAGTTTTATTTAGTTGTTCTGTTCACGCAAGGGAGAGTAGAAGGTTTGAATGGATGGTGGAGATGGTGGGAGAGGGGATGCAATCCAATTGTAACTCCAATGACTGAAATGATCATTATTAAATATATATGATAAACCATGGTGAGTTATGTGTTTACAGTTGAAAGTTATAAATAATAACGAATAAATAACTATATATAAGTTATTTATTATAACTTTAACTAAGTTAGTTTGTTTTTGTTTGTTTTTTTGTTTTGGAAATTTATATAGAAAATGAGACACATTTAGATGTTAGTGAGTAAATGTTTCAAGATAAACTTCATCTTAACCTATACATCCATGTGGCTCTTAACCTTCTTCTCATAATTCAAATCTGAAGTTGAGGGGTGGTCCTCTCCTCTTTTAGTGGCAAAGTGGTCTTGTTGCTAACTAACCCTACTTCTTATTGAGTGGATACTCCTTAAGGAACCTAGAAAACTAGCACGCCAACACTAAATACCTCCTTGCAAATGGCTTCAAATTTGTGTTCAAATATTTTGATGGTATGCAGAGTGTCCTCATGATAAAACTTAGTCTTTTATAGGGCCTCATTAATGATAGTCTTCACCAACCAATAAGTCTCTCCAAATTTGAAGAATGTAGTCTCCCAATATTTGTGCTGGAAACAAGCTCAACTTCCTCTCTTCCGTTGCCTTGTTTCTCTACTCCATTTCTTATTGAACCTCATTTGAGCACAAGCCATTATAGGCTTTCTTTGTTTCCCATGCTTCATCAAAAACCTGAGATGGGTGAGTGGAGTAAGTCATGGATGCAACTCAACTAGTCCCCATCCCTCTTTTACATTCTCTGCCCTCGACAATTTTGACCTACACCATGTGCCATGTCGACTCTACTAACACTCTCTATAAAGATGAACACAGACCATAACCCGAGCACCCTCCAACAAAATACTCATGCCTAATGCAATATAGCCAAGATGAAAGATAGGGAAACGTATCACTAAACTAAAGGGCATTATGGAAAATGAAATTTAGCTTAATTAGCAAGCCTCTCATTCACTCCCTCTCCTCCCACAAAATCAGACAAATACCAAACCCACTCACCCAATCAACCATGAAAATGAACGAAATAATATCCATAAATAACTCCTAGTTATATATCTTGTCATTGTCCCTTACCCTTACATAACGATAGAGCTAAAAAAATGATTGTACTCGCTCCATCATTTGGTGAGGAGGCATGAGGACTGGATCAAGGAAGTAACCCAATCAAGCACAAGAGCGACAACTTGCAAAACTAGAGAATAAACAAACAATTAACCCTTGAACCCCTGCCTTAATAACCAACAAATCGCCCCCCACTTGCAGTACTAGAGGGCCAAACACAAGCAAATTACCCAACTCAAGATAACACAAATACATAACACACAAGATTCCCCAAGATCGAGGAAAAATCTGAAGGAGCCCAACACCTAGATCAACAACTCGAAAACTCAAAAGTAACATAACACATTGAATTGTTCACAAAGAACATACCCAGTGAATTGAAAATACAAACATAAGCGAACATTGTAAAACACCCCAATACAAAGACTCCAAAGGATTCCAAGAGGGAGACAAACAATGCCCCACCAAAACCAATTGGACAAACAATGCAGAGACCTTCCAAGATCATAACAGACATTGAACCATGACTAAATTAACAATAAGCAAGGTAAAGAGTAGATAAAAGAACTGAGATACCTCAACATGCACTAGCAAATCCACCGAGCAAACAAGAACCGTCCCAAACTTAACCAGGTACTCAAACCCTATAACAAGAAGATGATAAATTAAGAACAACAAAAACACACTAGACAAGGCAAAGAAGGAAGAGGAGAGAGCCTCACCTCCTCCATCACCATGCAAACACCTCCACCACCTTAAGACCATTAACTTGCATTTATAACAAAATGAACAACATCCCCAATGTCGGTATAAGGGCTGCAACCATCACATAAGAATTTTTAGACACTTGGACATTAAGTACAACTTACTAGGAGACCCAATGGCCACCCCCCATTCACACCCCCAACAAGGAAGTCACTCAAGTTAACACCCCCATCATGGAAGTGATTATCATCAACCATAAAAGTTTGAATCTGTTGGAGGTCATTTGTTGAAACCAAAGGAGGCCAAACATCATCCAACAACAATTTTCTAGACTCACATCCTAAATTCGTTAGGAATTCTACAACATTGTTTCCATCTCGTTTATTATGAAAGGTATAACATATTTTACCTTAGGCAGTAGAGATACCATACACCTAACGAACCCCTCCAACTGCCAAATTCTCACAATTATCCATGGAGGTTATCTGTCAAGTAGATGTTGGACATAATTAATCGCCACTTACGAGTCCCCATCCACCTGTAACAAGTGAAAAACCTCTCGAATGGCTATGAAAAGAGCTTTCTCCAACACCCACAATTCCACAAAATTAATACTAGTAAATCCACAACTCAGAGAAATTAGCCTCACTCTTTATTATTCTAATTTATGAAGACACAAAAAAACCCAAGAATTCTTGGGTTTCCCTTAGAAGCGACATCAAAATTTGACTTAATAAAACCAACCAGAGGAGGGTAAAAAGAAGAATTGGAGGAATGCATCAATACCTAATATTGGGTGGTGATAAATGTAGTCATAGTTTGATGTAGATTCAACCTGGTTAGTATAAGAGCCATGAGGTGATCCACCTTCCAATCATAGGGACCAAGTTGCAACCAAAATAGTTTCACGAACATTGTGAATCACTAGATCATTCAACACAAAAACTACCTTCATATTCCCCCAAAAAATGTGAGCATTGCATTCCTTCCACGTGTTATGGACAAAAAAAACCAATAGTTAGGCACCAAGCACAACTGGCAATAGTATTTTTAAAAGCGGACTAATTCCATTGCAACAATGCATCGACCAAATCTTCACGCCTCTTATTCCCAGTACAAAAAACAAATAACACATTCGCCCACATGCATTCAATCTACAGACAAGAATTGAGCAAATGCTCCATTGATTCCTCTGCGTTGAAACAAAGAGGGAAATAGGAAGGTCCTTCTACACCCTTTCTTTTGATCTAATCCCAAGTCAGTGCCCACCATCGTACAACCAACCAAAGAAAGGTGGAAATTTTAGGTCGGTGATAACTCGCCTAGAACCTATCCTAAATACTTTGTTTTTCCAACTTGTCATGACCTACTAAAATATAATAGGCCTCTATTAGAGTGAATGTACCCCTGGGTGTGTGACCCCATCACAAAATATCACTGTCCTAGGAAAATTGAATTCTCCTTTACAATAATTCCTTCTAAAAATCCTCCCAAGGAAATTCCCGAGAGGTATGAGGCCAATCTTCCTTGCGTTTTCATTTCCTCCATAATCCATCTTCCAACCCCTCCTTCCAAAAGTCCCAAAACTGCATCGCACATAAACCAGTGGTGAAGGCCTGTAATATATTAAATTCCTCTATATCGTTAAGTCGAGGTAATTATTGTTAGTTATCTGACCAAAATAAGTCCGCTTCACTTAGTTCTACCTCCCAAAAAGCATGTTCACGCACAATCTTGTTATTCTCCTATGCTCACTTCCAAATACTCGAGCCAACAACACTGCCCTGATATCTCAAGTAATCCTCCTGAGATGGTAGCATATCATACTTCCTTAACCATATCTATTTTCCAACCCGCTAACCATCCACCGCCACCAAATCTTAGCACCGAAGGCTACATTGAGGAACTATGGGTCATGCAAGCCTAAACAACCCCACCTTCTTAGGTAATATCAAATTCACCTAAGCCACCAAGGACCACCTCTTTTCCTTCTTAGCCCCCCTCCATAGGAAATTTCACCATGTCGAAATTAGTTCCTTCTAAACCAATTTAGGGGTCAACATGACCGACATTTGATAGATGGGGATAACTTGGAGCACTGATTTGGCATGGATTAATCTCCCAAGAAAGTTCAATGCCCTAAATTTCCAATTGCTAACCTTATTATGGAGCTTTGAAAGAATGTTTTTCCAGCAAGAAAATCGGTTAGGATTGAAAACTAATGGAACACCCATGTACTTAGAAGGTAAATTAGCTTGATGAAAATCCAATATCCAAGCTAATTAGCACTGAATCTTTTCCTCGCAATTAGAAAAGAAGATACAAGATTCTTCATTGTTTACTAAAATACCTGAGGCCTCCATAAAAATTGAAACTAGAGATCAAATTTCTTTCGCCTCTTTGAGAGTTGGCTAACCAAAGAGACAAACATCATCAACAAATTATTGATGTGTCACGGGTAGATCTTTTGCAAACAATCGTAACCCTTGAATCACCCATTTGCAATAGGACTGTTTAAAAAATCTTCCCAGACCTTACAAATAAGTGTGCTTCAAGCACCAAATAAGGATAATAAATTATAGCACAAGTACTATAGTCCATATAAGTTGTTTTTTCCCAAGGAAAAATCATAATTTTCATTAATATGTGAAAATTATATGCTGTAGATGCATCACATATGCACTTTTGTGACTGTTGTCACATCATATAGTTCTGCAAATAATCCCCTGAGGGGTGTGCATCAGTGGCTGTCAAAATAATTACAGTAAATACAATAATTTAAGTTCGGTTATATATCGATCAAAAACTGTCCAAAACTGTGATGTCAATCATCAGATGTCTGGCTGGTCGATGAAAGGTTGGTTGTAGCAGCTATAGTGTTGCGAATCCCTTTGCTCATCTATGTGCCAGAGCCCCCTACGCTGGACCGCTACCGCCTCAGAAAGTTCGTCGGAAATGCTGTTGTATTCCCTGTAATTATGAGAACAAGAGATGGATAAGAATTGAGCTTTCAGATTCCAGAGATCTTCCAATATATTCTGAAGTGTGTGCACATGACATGTAGCAGATTTATTGAACCAATTGATGATGATTTTAGAGTCTCCAAAATTTTTTAGGTGGTGGACATCATGCTCTAATGAAAACTGAAGGAGATGGCGAATTGTAATGAGCTCAGCGAAGTTGTTCGTTCCAGGGTCAAGACCCAACTTGATTTTGTATAAGTGACGAAGGGAGATGTGTAGGAGGGCACCACCGCCACATCCCATGGGTTGGTCCGATCCATCGAAGTAAGCCCAAGGTAATTCGAAGTTAATAACTTTGGGATTGATGATTCGAGGGGGATGCAGAGTATCCTCGTCAGGGATGCCGTTGTAGGTGGATAATATAATTGTAGTGACCGAGTGCCAATTTGGAGGACGATCCTGGAATATGGAGCCATTCCCGGCGAACTAAATTCCCCAGCAAATGAGGAGGGGAAGGTTCCTAGCCTTATGTGGATGAGCTGTGAGCCAGCAGTGTTGCCAAGCCGGCCCAAAATTCAACCCATGCCACTGCAGATTCATGCCCAGTTCAGATAGTATAGTTGTCTATAATGCCCGAGAGGAGTGGCAGTTTATGAAGAGGTGATCAATTGATTCTGAGTCAATCCAGCAGAGTGTATACCAAGAGGGGCCTTGGATGGCTCTTTTGTGCAGGTTGTCCAATGTGGGGGAAATGTAGTTAAGTATGCACCACATGAAAAAGTCTGGTGCATGGTGGTGCTTTGAGTTTCCATATGTTCTTCCACCACCAAGTATGCATATGTGGGGAGTGATCCGAATATATGAGTAAATATCCTTCTTTAGGAGAGTATAGCCCAGATTTAGCGGGGTCCCAAATTAATTCATCATCTCCTGTACATATGCGGATATGACCTTCAGATAGAGTGGCTGTATAATACTGCCAAGCATGGTGCATCTGCCCAGGAAGTCCAAGTTGATTGGCGGTTTTCCAACCTTGCAGATAGAGAGTTGAGGACAAGTGGTCAACAATTTTTGCTATGAAGTGGATGCCCTGGTCTGATAAATGGTTGATGATTTCGCGAGGTAGGGTGTGTGCGTTCCCACATCCTGACCATGGATCAATACTAATGCACGCCTGATTCCCAGATCTGATTCTCCAAGTCAAACCATTTCGAATGTGAGGGAGTGAGGTAAGAACAATCTTCCCTATAGTTGAAATGTTCCAGAGGCTCCAAGAGGGCTATCTGATCCAATCAATGATGTTCATGGGCCGAATGTATTTCATGTAGACCACTTGTGTCCAGAGATTCTTGGAGGTCATAATCGTCCATCCCATTTTTGCCGCAAGTGCTTTAGCAAAAATGTCTAGGTTCTTGATGTCCCATCCTCCCCATTTTTTTGGGAGGGCTATTTGTTCCCATTTTATCCATGCAAATGTATGTCCTTCTCGATTTCCATTCCATAAGAACCTGCTGCATAATCATTGTATTCTGTCTATGATGGCTCGAGGTATCCAAGCTAGTGACATCTAGTAAACTGGGGTGGCTTCCACAACTGATTTGATTAAAGTTAGGCGGCTTGCCCGAGATAGCCCTCTATTGTGCCATATGAAGATTCTCTTTTCCAACTTTGCAATAAGCCATGTCCAATCTGCAATGCGATAATCAGAGGGTTTTAGTCTAAACCTGAGATACTTGAGGCCATCAAGGGGCTCTAGAGGGGTGAAGGGAAATCTGTTCAGAGCAATTCTTCTTTCCTGTGGTGTGCATCCATGTAAGGATATGGTTGATTTTCGTGCATTACAGACCATGCCAGTTGTGGTGTTGAATTTAGCAAGAGCTGCTAAGAAAGATAGAATGTCACCAATGGACCCATTGAGTAGAATGAGAACGTCATCAACAAAAAGAAGATGGGAGAGTTTGCATCCATATGCAATTTTGATGCCCTGAAGACTCCCTGATTTTTTTCATCCATGATCAGCCTGCTCAAAGATTCCATTATGAGTAGAAAGAGGAGTGGGGAGAGAGGGCAGCCTTGTCAAAATCCTCTTTCAGAGTGGAAGAAAGGAGATGCAGAACCGTTGATGAGTACACTGAAAGAAACATTGGTGATGCAGCACATGATCCATTTAACGAAGATGTAGGGGAAGTCCAGATGGGTGAGTATCATGCGAATGTAGAGCCAATTGGATTGATCGAAGGCCTTAACAAGGTCCAGTTTAAGAATGATGCCTTTGAGATTCTTGAGTTTTATGGAGTGCAACACTTCCTGGGCAGTGCCGATAGCTTCATGTATCTTGCGATGATGGAGGAAAGTAAATTGTTCAAGAGATATATGTTCTGAGAGGATAGGTTTAATATGATTGGAAATGATTTTGGCAATGATCTTGTATATGCAGTTGCAGAGGGAGATAGGTCGATAATTAGAAAAAATCTTGGGGTCATTAGATTTGGGTATGAGGGCAATAAAGGTTGTGTTGTAGGCGTCATATAGTCTTCCTGTCGAGCGACACTCTTCAACCAAATTGAGGATATCCTGTCCCATGATGTCAAAAAAAGCTAAGTATAATTCAATGGGCCAGCCATCAGGTTCAGGGCTCTTGTCTTTCTAGAACCATTTCAAGGTGTCATGTAGTTCTTGAATGGTGACAGGTCATGTCAATTGTTCTTCATCATCCATATCCACAAATCTAGGGAATAATCTTGCCACTCTTATGGTTTCAGCCGGATTTTTGTTGGCTGGAGCCTTGTAGAGATTATGAAAGTGCTCCACCCCCATGTGATCCAACTAATGGAAATTCTGGGCCAGATTTCCATTTTCATCCTTCAGTAACTAAATGGTGTTGATGGCTTTGTGCCCATTTGCAAATTGATGGAAGAATTTAGAATTTTCATCGCCATCTTTTAGCCAAGTAGCTCTACTCCGAAGATGCCAGGTTTCCTCTTGTTCCTTGAGAATCTGATTTCATTCGGCCGTAAGCTGTGTGAGCTCTATCCTGGAATCAATAGTGGCCGACCCATCAAGCAAGGCAGATTCAATCTCAGTAATTTCAGATTCAATTCTGCATAGAGTTTCCTCATCCTTTTTTCGCCTTTCCTGAGCCCATGTCTTGGTCAGTTTCTTAACATCTAACATTTTAGTAGCGAATGAAACAGAGGGTGAGGATCCAGGATCAGGGTGGTGGGAGGTCGATAAGTTGGTGATAAGTTCAGTATATTCCGGGTGGGAGATCCAAGTAGCATTGAACTTGAATGGGCTTCAGGGTTTCCCACGGCAATGGGCAAGTTCCATGTATATCGGGAGATGATCAGACATACCCCCAGATCCCACCCATTGACAATATGATAATCTCGAGTTGGTTATGATTTCATGAATGAGAAAGCAGTCCAACCTGCATGCAACAAAGGCGTCTCCAACCTTGTGATTGCTCTAGGTGGGGTGGATCCTAGTCATTGGGATGTTGACCAGATGGTGGGTCTCAATGAGCTGGGCAATATTGGCAGCCAGAGGATCGTCCTATGCAAGGGGACCCCAGGATTCAGCAATATCCAAGGAGAAGTTAAGGTCCCCAAAGAGAATAAGATTGTGGGTAGAGAGGAGGGAAGTATTGAGGAGGTGATGCCAGAAGGGTATACGAGAGCTGTAAGGTCCATAAATATTAATGAGGCGATATTCTGACCCAAGATTAGAGGAGAAAACATCCGCTCCCAAAAATCCATCCCCACCCCATTGATTGAGAACCATTATGGTTTTAGGGTTGGTGCCAAGTACAATTCCTCCAGAGCGGCCACGAGCATCCAAAGCTTGAAATTTCCATCCTCGGCAGATGGATAGGAGGGTTGAAATCACATGTTCAGAGGAGTCTAGGGTTTCTTGGAGAAATATGATATCTAAAGGTGTGCCTGTTAATAACCTTCGCAAGAGAAATATGATATCTAAAGGTGTGCCTGCCAATAACCTTCGCAGGGCCATTTTTTTGGCAGGGCTGGCCATCCCACGATAATTGAAGGATATTAATTTCATGAGGTAACCAGTGGCTAGGTCATCCGTGCTCTAAGGACCCCTTCAATAGTGTTTTTTTTGTCATCCACTAGATCTAGCCCTGCTTGTATGATAGCCTTGGATATATTAGAATGTCTGCCCCTACCATCTTTAATGCTAATAGGGTCTAGTAGCCCTAGATCGCTTGATCCAGAGGAGGGGGGGTGTGTGTGAGATTGAAGGAGATAGGAGTGAGAGCTCCGTGAGTCTAAACAAGATTCAGAGAGGGGTAGAGTAGTAGGTGAACACGGAATGGTGGGGGGGAGGTCAGCAATGGAGAGAAGGGGGAGGGAGGTAGGACAAGTAATAGACGGAGCGGGTCGAATGGCCAATGTGGGGAGTGATGTGAGCTGAGTATTTGAATAAACAGATGCATAAGTGATAATATGAGAAACAGGGAGAGAGGAAGGAGGGTTATTCGATGCAAGTTTGGCCGCAACAGCTCGAGCCCTTGTCATCCGAGGGGAGGGTGGACCATGCGGTGCAGAGGCGAGTTTGGGCCTCTAAGCAGCTTTCTTGCCTTTACGACGGTCCGCAGAGACATTCAAAGGAGGAGGAACTGTCGGAGTTTCATTTTCTTGCGCATGATATAGATTTCCCACAATGGGTGCACCATTGTGGAGGGGGAAATCCTTTTAGAGGTGGCCGACCTCATGGCATCTTTGACATCTGTAAGGTACTCCTTCATAATCTAGTGGCCGGATGCGAACAAATTGCTTCCATCGTAGTGTGATGGCCTCTTCCAATTCTTCTCGGGTGTCCAGGTGAACCAAGATCCTGGCCATCGTCATAATACCAGAGGTTAAGTAGGATTTTTCATGGTCCACATATGTGCCAAGTGTGTTTCCAATGTGCCTTATGATGTCTTCAGACTAGAAGTGGAGAGGAAGCCCCGACAGCCTAACCCAAATCAGACCTGCACCAAGTTCTTCTCTCTCTGGATCGAATAGGGGGCTCCATCGTTTGAACATGACCGGAGCCTGTTCAATGTGCCATAACTTCGAGAGCACCCAAGCAACCTGTTCAGGTCGATGAAAGCGAATTGTGAACCATCCCCGAGGGAGAATGACTACCCAAGACAACTCCTCCATGATAGGTCCCCAAATCTCATTCATCCATGTGCGTATTCGATTGCGATTGTATCTCCGCCCCCGAACATGTCCGACCAGGACTCGATCCGCCGTGTCCATGACCTCTCCCACGAGGAGCCCTTCTCCAATGTTGAGATCAAAGTTCCTGTTACCCTTCCGTTATCACTCTAATAATTCTTAAAGTTGTGAGATTTGTAGTAAGGAATATCAAAGGTAACCACAAACCTACTTTTAAGCCTTAGGATCTAGCCTTCCTAATGCTCAGAGAGGGCTCTCTCTATAAGATTTAACTTTGTTGTTTATATCTGATTTTAGGCTAGTTATAAGAAGCAAATTGGTTTTGGGGTTTTGATTTGGTTTGGTGGGAAAATCACTTACTTAGATGGATAGCTATAGATATGTATCCCAATGGGAAAATGGAGTCAATGTGTCAAGCAGTCAGATCATGATCAAGGTCTAAAGGTAAATGTTCACAGGGCTAGATAGCAGAGTCACTTCAGATCTTCAAAGGTTGATGGTGAAATGGTTTTGATCGGGATAAAGAGCAATTAAGGGTTCTTAAATCTGGATAAGGAGTGAAAAGACAAAGGTCAATCAAAATCAGGGAGCAATTAAGGGTTCCCTAGTATGGATATCAGTAGAAAACATTTAAATAATAATCAGTCAATAACATAGTGCTTTTAACTAATTCTGAAATAACAATTCTTGGTTATCCTTAAAATTTAGAACACATTCATGAATGGATGAAAAATATAAGAAAATTGACAAAATGATAAGTAAAACAATTCACTATAGTGGCCCAACACATGAATCCTGTAATATGATGCTTTATTTCCTGTGATCCAGTCTGCTAACTTGAACTTGATACAAAAAACCCTTAGGTTGAGAATGTTACAGCTACAGAAATGTTCAGCAATTAATCCACCCTCAATACTCCAAATGATGAAGTATTTATACAAAAACTAGTACAAAATATCCTAGAATGAACATAGAAAATTTTCTTGGAAAACAAAATATCTTCATGCAAGAAGATAGTGACAACTACCTAACTAATTGCCAACTATCCTATTTATTGAAATAAAAGATCTTGTTGTTTGGATTTTCGCCGCAGTTGGACAACTGAGTTGTCCCTCACACTGGCAGTTTCATCTTCAATCTGTTTTGGTCTTCAATCTTTCATCTGATACACTTTGATTGCCAAAACTGTTTACTGTTGATGTGAAAAACAACACTGCTGGTGTAAAAAACAGAAACTCTGTTTTTTATCTTTCATGCTATGTCTTCAATGTAATTTGATCTTACAGTAAATTTGTTAACTTCTCCCAGAACTCAGCTTCTAGAAATTTAATCTTTATTAACCTTATGAAGTTTTCATCAGCTTCAGTGTATTTGGAAAATTTTGGTTTGTGGACAAAAAGGTGTTTTACTTCATGCTGCAAGTAAAACAGATCTTCCAAATTATTATGCAAAACTTTCCCTTTTTGGATTCTCTGCCAATCTGATTTGTTTACCTGTTCTTTAGCAGACTCTCTCATCTTTTTGTCATAATCCTCCTGTTTCATCAATTTGTCATTGATTACCAGTGGATTAGGAAGGCCCTTTTGCCTTAAAATGTCAAATTTTATCATAAATCTTGCAATTTCCACTTCCATGTTTTGGCACTTTTCCTCTAATTGATTCATCAAGTTCTTCTTGGATATCACATTTCTTACCTCAAGTATGATCTCTGTTTTGTATTTAATTCCAATTTAATATAATTCTTGTTTATTCTTGGAATTGAGGAATTTGATAATTTCCAAGGCCTCTTCAGGTTTTTTACCTAGTTCCTCCTTTGTCTTTTGTATTGCTTCTCTTGCTACTTTCAGTAAATCTTTCTGCCCACAAATTACCTGTATTGATGGCCAAGTCATTGAATGCTTCAATGATATTTGACCATAATTGATTCTTAACATGTGACATAGGTTCTTTTAAGGTTAATTCTTTTTCTAATTTCTTGAGCTATTCATTTAACCTTTTAGCCTTTTGCTCTTCAGTCTTGGCATTAATTTGTGCAAGATTTTTGGCATCTTCCAGATTTTTGATTTGTTCTTTCAACATATTTATCTCATTGGTTTGTATGGACATGTCTTGCATTGCCTTTACCAATTTACTAGCCTCATCTGATTGCTAGGTTGTTGTTGATGAACTTATTGGGACTGCTGTAGCTAGTGGAACATTTGGAGCTAATGTTTCTGTCGGAGTAGATGGCACTGTTGTTGTAACCATAGGAATTACAGTGGCTGGGACTTCCTGTGCCTTAGTAAATTCTTTTTCTTGGACCAATTTGTCCATCTCAATCTCCATCTCTTTAATCTAGGCTGTTAGTTGCAATATGTGACTCATCATCTCATCCTTTTGAATATATTCCTGTAAAATTTCCTTGGCCTGTGGATGCTCTATAGGAGGCAATTTCAACTGTTTCCTAAGTGCAGCAATATCAACATTCTTCTTTTTAATCATTTCCTCAGTAGCTTTTATGTTTTGAGGATCATAGCCTACCTCAATCACTAACTCCTCCAATGATTTTATTCTGATATCTTTGGCATATGATGAAGATTTCTCTAGTTTGAGCTAATCTCTTACATTAATTAAAGTATTTTGAAGCTTTTGAGCACTCATTGCTTTAGTAGTCATTGTGGAATATATCACCTCTCCTGCTTGTTCATGGAATTCAATCTGGTCCAAAGGATGAATATCCTGGACTAGCACTTCAAAATCAACATTTTTATAATCAGATGTTGTTTTAGGAGTTGGAACTGTGGGCTGAAGCACTGTCATCAACAGTTTCTTGTTATTGTAATCAAAGGCTGAAACCAGCCTGTTTTGTATGCTGGGGGTCTGTTTTAAGTATTGAGAGTATATTTCATTCTTGATTTCTTCATTTTTAGCTTTAATCTCTTTGTACCTTTCCTTGATGTCCATATCTTTTTCTTCTATCTGCTATGATGATGACACATATATACTATGTTGTTTTTGGATCAACTAATTTTTATAAGTGGTAGGCTGTTGTTCATTTTCAATTACTGTGGGAGACACAATATCTTTCTCTGGAATCTCTATGTTTATAACCTCAACTATATCTTTTTATTTGTCTGCTGGATTAATCTTTGGCTTTTTACTGTACCTGAGTTTGAACTTTGTCTCTGTGGTGGTTTCAACAGTGTAAGAGCCTTCTTCCCTGTTTCTTTTTATACCTTTGTCTTCTTGAGCTGGAGTTTGCAAAATGTGACTAGTATCACTTTGCTTATCAGCTTTTACTAGTGCATTCTCTAACCATTGTGTTTGGTTTGAGAATTTCTCAATGTCAGGCTTCTTTTCATGAATGTATGGAGTTAACTTACATTTAACTCTCATTTTGTTTATTATACCATAGGGATCATAATACCAAAGAAAGCTAGTGCTAAATTTGTAGTCTAATAATTGCTTTTCTGCCTTTGCACCTGCTTCTCTGTTATTACATATGAATGGACCAACTTGATTCTTCAATTTAAATTGGGTTTTCTTCTTTGCAACCAAGAAATTTACATCATCTGAGTTCAAAATATGCCTTATATACTCTAAAGCAAACAACCTCATGGGGAGGTATTTTGGAAACTTGTAAGGAATGATTTTTTACCCATAAACACTGATTTTAGTGTGATTTTGGTATAAATACCAATCACCTATTTTTCTTTGTTCAAACAACTGTAAAAATTTCTTAATTTCATTGCTGATACTAGGTTGCACACTGTTGTTTAGCAGATTTACCAATGGATGAATGAAAGAATCTGTAAACTCTGCATGAGTAAACTCATCTGACTCCTTCCTGATCAAGGAAGTCCAGCATACAATAGATTGTGGATTTCCTTCCACATCCATCTTCTGAAGAGTTATAGGGAACTTTTCAGACTGAAAATAAAGAAACGCGTGGAAAAGAAATGAAGTATACCTAAAGACACCTTCAGTAGGTAGTTTAACAAGTTGTTCATGGATGCTATTAGCAATATACTGGGAAATATTGAAGACAACCGCAGGGGGCTGGCCAGGTACAAATATGGACAAGAAAACAAGTACTGATGCATCAACATGTTCATTAGTGAAATATCCAAGGATAAAAGATAGCATGGAAATAATGCGTCTAGTTCCTTCTGGGAATTTAGAAGAGGAATAAGGAGGATTGAGCTTAGGGATTTCCACATAGGAGGGCATGAAGGTTTGAAAATTTGGAATATCTTGGGAAAATCCAACTCCAAATAGAACTTAGTGAGAGCTTCAATTGATAAAGGAATTCATTAGGTTTAGGCTGTAATTGAAGCATTTGGTTAATAGATTTTGCTGTAATGGTAACAATACTTCCTTTTCAGAATTCATAACGGCTCTTTGATCTGGAGAATAATAGGATTGACATAATCTGATAGCTTATGGGCATTGATGAGTGTGAGGAACAACATATTTAGGCAAATTTGATTCCCAAATAAGCACATAATCTGCTTGGTCTAAGGATTTCTCTTGGCTCCAGCAGTGGAGCTCAAGGAGGTTAAACTCTGTCGCAAGATCTCTTATTTTGAAGTCTACATCTGCCAAGGGAGTATGTTCTACATCTACAACAGGTGGTTCTAGAGGGTTGATCACAATTGTGCTTTTAGATGCCATTGTTAGGTTTGATTCATTAATTTTAAACACTCTTGATCTTTAAAACTCAGTTTTTAGGTTTGTGAAACACTTATGTAAGGTTAAACTGTTTACAGAAGGACTTTAAATATAACAGAGGTTCTATCTTTGACTGCAAAAGGATATTTTGATCACTTTGACTCAAAACTGCTAATTCTGTATAAAAACCAATTTCCTGACTTTTATAGCCTCGACAAATGATATTAAGGGTTTACAGTCAAATTTTTGTGATGAAACAATACTAAAACATCAATTTTTTTGCAAAAAGGGCTTTTGAGTACTGTAGAAAAGGCTTTGGATGTCTCAGAGGGCTTTTTAAGTCTGTAGATGGCTGAACTTACTCCGAATTTGCTCTAAAATAGGTCACAACTTCAGAAACTATAAGTAATGCTCAGGGTTTTGTCTTATCTGAAGAATTTCTGAAGAAAAGGGGCATTCTTTAAGGCATTTAGGCTTTATAAGGCTTCAATTAATAATATAATTCTTTCAAAATGATGGACGAGTCTCTTTTTTTGAAGAATACTTGTAAAATTCGGATTTTATGCTGTGAAGAAGGGTTTGTTGGGTTTTGAAAGCTTTCAAAAGCTTCTTTTAGCCTTTATATGCAGTCTGGAGGCTTATGCAGTATTGTAGCAATTGTTTTTGACGAATTCTGTTTCTTTTTGAGATAAAATAGAGGTGGAAACATATTTTTCTTGGTCTGAGAAGGTTATATGAGTAGAAAACGGTAACAGAGGCTTGAAATGAATGTATTTCGGGCGTTTATAAGCATTTTCAGTGAATAGTAAAGGCATTAAACACATGTCATTTCAAACAAAAAGGTGGTTTAGGCGCAGGGGAGGGTATAACCCCCAGGTGGTTTTCGTAACAACAAAAGATGGTAAGCGGAATCGGAAGGATTGATGCGATCAAATAGAAATGAGACACGTGGATGAGAGATAAAGTGTTGAAACAACTTTTATCGCAAGTTTTTATTTCATTATTGATCACGCAACCAAATAAGCGATAGGAGATCTGCACTATTAGATCTAACAGAATGGTGCAAATGGCTGAGCTTAAGTGGTGAATAGGCGGGGTAATGGGCGTGGGGCCTGGGATTATTTGTACGACGGGAGTGGATTATATATTAAAACATAGGTTTTAATATATAGTTTAGATATGCTTTATGATAGGTGGGTTTATGGTTTGTTTTAACAAATGAAATGCTTATAAACATAAGTTTAGCATTGGGTGGGGTTAGTATATAAGGATAGTTTTAACCTATGGGAGCGGGAATAATAATTACGCGGGGTATAAAAAATAGGCTAAAACTTAAAATATGGGTTTGGGATATGACAGTAAAAGGATTTTTAATATAATACGGGATAGAAAGGTTAATAGGGAGATAATATATAAGTTAATATGTTAATAATAAAGTACAATGGGGAATAAAAATAAACTAAGTTTTAATGTAAAATATAAAATAAAGAGATAAATTTCTTATTTGAGAGTCCCGATATCATATTTTTACCTTTAAACTTAGAATTAAATATTTTTTTGGATTTTTGGGCTTTTTTTTTGGGGGAAAAAGGGGAATTAGTCAACGTTTTTACTTTTCTTAAGTATAATGAGTTTTACTCCTAGGAAAAGGGTATTTTTGGAAGTGAAACTGAATGATGATGGGAAGAAGGGAAAATGAAGGGGAAATAATAAAAATGGAGGGGATGAAGTATTTTTACAAGGGAAAGACTTTTTTGAAGGAAGTTAGTGACTGAATTGACCAATTTATGCTTATCCATGATTGTAAAACTGCTTCTGCCTACCCTTATGCTACCCGAACATTTTTTCTTCATTTTACTTGGGTGCATTTGAGCTTGCAAACCCTTGTTCATTTTTATTTTAAAACAAAAAACTAACTAATTATATCCTTATTTCTTCCAAGGGCTTAGATTAAACTGTTGAGCTCCTTATTTATTCTCTACCTAACCACTGATCTGCCAAGTTTAAACTGTTTGGCTAGATCTTTATTCTCTATCTATCAACATGAAATTTAAAGCATGACAAGTTAAGATTAAGCTATTTAACTCATCATGGATTATGGCATTGTAACAAGCTGCACATAATCATTTATTTTGTAGTAAAAGTAACAGTAGTGGCATTTGGATTTGCATCACTTTCATGTTTTATTTTTAATCTCTTTTTTGTTTGGGGTCCATTTTCTATTCTTTTTTATCTTTTTCTTTCATGTCCTTTGATCTTTCTTTTAGTACTTTTACCCTCTTTACCTTTTTATTTTTTATTTTTATAATATGGGAAAACAATTTGTAGAAAGCAAAGTATGTACACATCACAAGACTAATCAAAGCCAATTCAAAAATTCTGAATCCTATTATTATAGGAACCTAACACCTTCTTTATACACTTCGAGTGCTGATTTCCCTGATTCGTCGAGTTGGATCCTCTTTGGTCAAGATGAGGGTCAGTCTCATGGCCCTGGGCGTCGAGGGTTGGATCATCCGCAGGTGAGACAATTGGGGGGGCTGAGAAGCATCCTGAAGAAGTGAGTCCAGATCTTGATGGTGGGTCGTTAGAGGGGGCTTGCGGAGGCGGTTCAGAAACTTCAGCTGGGCGTGCGCTAGGAGGGCCACGAGGGGGTGAAATGGAAGTACCTTGGAGGTAAGTGGTGAGAAAATGTATGGTATCTATGGAGAAAATGGTGGTTTCCATCGACAGCGAGGAGCACGGGGGAATAGTAGGCAAGTCAGTGAGAGAGAAAGGAGGGGAGTCATAGGACAGGGGAAGGTTGGTGGGAGGAGGGTCAAGGAGAGGATGGGGAAGAGGCGGAGGAAAACAAGGGCCGTCAGAGGTCACCTCAGGAATATTGAGGGCCAACGGGACGCTAGGTGGCACGGGGTAATGAGGGGATCCCCAGATATCAACATCTTCGAGCAGGTACGGCGAGTAATCGACGATGTTGGCATCCATATCTGGCACAGAGATACCGACTGTCTGTGATCAGTGCCGGCCTTTCAACATCGGAACAGACAGGGCAACTACAACGTCGCACTGGTCGTTAGCAGGGAGATGCTTGACAGAGTTGCTACAGTCTTTTCCTTAACCATTCTTGCATCTGAAATCCCTAACCCTTCAGGAAACCCTAACCCGCTGTAGAATGGTGAGGTAGGAGTGCGAGCTAGTCCCTATAAGGTGTTGGAAAAGAAAAAAGAAAAAAAAATGATAGCAAGAACAAATGGTATACATGTCTAACAGTTAATTAGGAACAATAATATACAATAAATGCAAGATGAACATATCACCAAGACCCTGAGGTGGCCATCATAGGTGTTGTTACAACAAAGTATTGCACCTAAGTGTGAAGCCTCTCTTATGTTGGACTACATCTTTCAATGAAATTAGGCGAGAGGTTGCTAAGGGGACAATGGTGACTTTCCCGTGTTACACATTATGAACCTAGATTCACTTTAATAATCTCCAAATGTGTTTATCCTTGACCACATATCCCCCCAAAAAATATATTACAAATCTAAGGAATTGATATTATATCTTCTATCACCTTGTTCCTTTTGAAATCATTTAAACTCTTTTGCTAGGGTTTATGATCTATATTTATGAACGAATGAAATGAAATATAGATTTAAATAAAAGTACAGAGATACAACAAAACAAAACTTCAATTAATAAATAACAACCGTTGAAAACTGTTTACATACTGAAAGGAAACAAACTAGCTCAGGTGATGGTAGCTTATCTTTGAGAAGAGATGTGATGGCTACATGCCTTCCGAACTATATTTTTTTTTAACAAAATTGGTTACTTGGTATTAATTACAAAAGAAGGAGGGGGAAGCAGGGCTTCCAATTAAAAAATTTGCAGAAGCAAGTAAGAGGGATAGGGCAGAGAAGAAACTTGCTCCTTCCATTCCAAAAAGCAGGGCTATCCTTGAAAATACCGTGTTTCCCTACTACATCAAGTTTGAATATACTAGCATACTGCTGTAACAACGACTTACATTTGGTATTCATATAAGGATAAACAAATTATAAAGAAAATATTAACATAAAAAACTCTTCTAAGGAGATGCAAAAGAGATGTTGGGGGTGGCAGATGAGGAGTCAATCTACTTCTAGTTGACTGTGTTTTCTTCATTGTCTCAAATTTTGCTGCTATGATCCAAGGAGTTGGATCTTTCCCCATACTTTTTGTTTGTTATATCCTGCAAAAATATAATGGTGTTTTCCAAGTGAGTGCACTTGTTAGTGAGATTTTGTAACTCTTTTATGTGTCCATCCAACTGTTGTAAGAAAAATGTGTATTCCGAATTGGTTTGGAAACACAGTTGATTAATTGATGTTTTGAGTTGATCGATGACCACCTTATGCGCTCTACAATGAACACAAGACTGGTCTTTTTATGTGTCCATATAGTCTAAAGGTTCGAGAGGGGGAGACTTAGAGGTTCTAAAAGATATGAACAAAGGACAGCAATTTACTAATATGGAGAGTGGGGATCATTGCTCAGAAGGGTGGAGGGGGAAATGCAAGGAGACTAGAAACAACAAGGGGGCACAAAGGAAACAAGAGTAGAAGAGGAAACTTTGTAGGGGGAAACACACATCAAAGGAGAGAAACGATAAGCTGTAATAAAATGTGAGAGTGAGAATGAAGCTGAAGGGGGAGGAGATTAAATAGAGGATATGAGGACATGGATCATATGAAGGAGAGGTGACCAAGTGCTAATCATGAGGAAAGAGAGAATCCAAGAAATCATATAGGGAGATCCAATCCTGAGAGCGAATCGATCGGGGGCAGAGGATCAGGTCGAGGAGGATTTCATGAAGATTATGGAAATGACAAGAGGAGGAAGGTACGCAGGATAATGAGATGCATTTCCAGTCACGAGGAGAAGGAACAAATATGATGAAGAGGATCCAATGATTAAGGAATTGACTAAGAAAATATTTCATTGTCAATTTTGATTTCTCCTCGAGGTCATACCACTGCTTTGTTTGCAAGCTTATCAACTTCTTTATTGTTTTCCATGAAGGTTGCCCTAGATACTTTAATTGAAGGAAATAATTTGGGCCAAAGCTGCATTTTTGGGCTTGAATTGCTTAACCATTGACTGGATTAGAATCGAGGAATCACCAAAAATAATTGGGTTCATGATATTTTTATTTATTTTTATTTTTATAATAATTTGGTACCCAAGAGGAACACATAAGCCTTGACCTTGTTGTTGGAATCGTTCCCCAACCCTCATTCAAAGGTGATGATGTTTTTACTTTTCTTGGTCTAGAATGAGGCCACCTGCACTGGCTCTTCCCGAATTATATTTTGAAGCTCCATTAAAAAAAAAGGCATGGTATTTTGAGAGTGTTCAACGAGATTAAGAAATCTTTCTCCTTCAATCGGATTTTCCAACTTTTGATGTGTTCAATTCTGTTTGGACATATCGGTACCTGAGGCCTTCTAACTACATAATTGATCCATATTTTCTCTTCTTATTGAAGTTGACTATATTTTTTCATTTTAGTTCCTTTGGCTAATAGAAACTCAGAGGTAAGTACCCAAGTTTTAGAAAGAACCTTGCAGACTACTGGCTTAGTGTTTTGAAAAAATTGTTGATTCCTTGCTAGCTAGGTTTTCCAACATAAGAAGGATGGCAAACTATTCCAAACTATTTTAATTTTTCTCTTGTTTTTCAAGGTGTAAGGATAATTGTATTTCCATTTTGCATAAAATTTAGAGACAGGGAGATATAAATTGATGCTTGCTTCAAGAGAGAAAACTAACAATTTCCAACATTCTTTTGCGAAATTGCATCCTAAGAAAACATGTTGTATAGTTTCTTCTTCCCCAAGACACATTGCACATTAGGACGGCTCGAGAATACCTTTTTCCCGAGGGTTTCAACTGTTATTATTTTCCCTTTTAGAAGGGTCAAGATAAATATTTTATTTTTATTTTTATTTTTGGAAGAATTTCTATCTTCCAAACAGATTTCTAGAGGGGCCAGTCCTGGTTCGCTTGATGGTCTTGAAGCTTTAAATATATAGATTTCACTGAATACTCTCCTCTAGTCGGGTTCTAGATAAAGGAATCTTGAATTTTGAGTTTGATAGGAGCCACTCCTTTTATATGGGAAATAAGATAGTCCCATTGTGGCTTTAGTTCAAGAGGAAATTCTGGAGGCTTCATGTCTTTCCAAGTTTTATCATAATGAGTCCATTTTGATATTTTTCCCAAAGTGCTTATGCCTTTTAAATTGATCAATGTCTTTATCCTCTGTATATCTTGATGATTGGAGATAGGGGGCTTTCCCATTATGCTATCATTCCAAATGTTTATATCCTTGCCATCCGCCGGGAGTCTTGATGTGTTGTCTTTGATTAATGGGAGAGATTTCTTCACTAGTTTCCATATTTGGGAGCATGATCTGATAAAAAATTTTTTTGAGAGAAAGGAGAAACACGAAGCATTAAGGTATTTTTCCTCTAGCACTTGCTTCTACCAACAATTTTCCCTAGTGATGAATCTCCAAATAATTTTCGCTCCAATAGCCATATTCATCAGTCTCGGTAGTTAAATAGAGATACGTCCTTTTTTATAGGGAGTTGTGACTTGGTCCCATTTGAAAAGAATGTATTTTTTTTATTCATTCTTTCCTCCTTGCCATAAGAAACTTATTATGATTAATTCTAATTGTTTATGCACACTCGCAGGGGCAAGAGATGTTCCTAATTGGTAAAGAGGCAGAGCATGAAGGACTGGTTTAATCAAGATTACTCTCCTTGTTAGATTGAGCCAAAGTATACCCCATGTCTGTATTTTCTTTTCATTTTCTCAATTGAACTATTCCATATTTATGCGTTCATTCTTTTATTAGTGACACGAAATCCCAGATGAATGAAGTGATTCCAGTTTTCTTGAAGTGGAACATTTAGAATTTGTGAGATTCGTTGTAGGGTTCTCATGGGGGAATTCTAGCTGTAGATTATGCTCTTGAGGTTGTTTAGTAAGCATACTGAAACCTCTAAGAAGTTGTCCAAGAATTTTTTAAAACTTCTAGCCACACTACATGTTTCTCCTCCCATGAGAAGCATGTCATCTGCAAAGAGGGAATGATTTATACTCTTGACTTCTTTTCAAGAAGAGAGACCAGTGAGGGTGCCATTTCTTCTACAAAATTTGAGATTTCTTCTAAGTGACTCCGCCATAAGGATGTAGAGAAAGGGAGATAACGGATAGCCTTGCCTTAAACCACGAGAACTTTGAAAGAAAATACTTGGACTTACATTTATAAGAGGGGCGATGCAAGGGCCAACAACACAAGCATTTATTATTTCGTAAACTCGAGGGAGAAGCCAAATTTTAATAGAACACCTGATAAGAAGGATAGATTGATTCTGTCAAAGGCATTAGCCATATTTAGTTTTAATATGAAATCTTGATCTTTTTTTGTCAGAATTCATTGGATTTCTTCTTGGAAAATAAAAATATTGTAAACTATCTATCTGTTGGTAACAAAGCCACCTTGGTTTTCAGAGATCAAATTGGGAAGAAGAGGTTTGATACGGTTGGCTATAATCTTGGAAATGATTTTGTATGAGGAGTTTCACAATGATATTGGGTGAAAGCGATTGAAGGAGGATGGTCTTGCATCTTTTGGGATGAGGGCGAGAAAGGTTGGTTTTGTGTAACCCCTCATTTTGTTTTTCCTGAAAACCCATCTAATCATTCTTATGCTATATTTTTTGATGAGTAACCAAAATGACCAATAGAAGGCTATAAAAAAGCCATCTGGGCCCAGGGGTTTATCTGGCTGAAGACACCATACTGTTGCATGTACCTCTTCTTCCTCAATTTATTTTAGTAGTTCTGAGTTTAATTCTTTAGTTTTCCTTTTAGAAATATGCCTTATAAAATTTTCATGATTTGAATTTGTTGGCTCTGCAGTTAGCATATTTTTAAAATTATTGCGAGATTCTTTGTTTAAGGCTTCCTACCCAGGTTTGATTTCATCTTCTCCTTCACCTTTTATTGCATCAATTTTTATTTTTTATATTCTCATCTTTGTGGAATTATGGAAGAATGTCATATTTTGGTCACCTGTTTGAATCCATAAATTTCTAGATTTTAAACTCCAATCCTCCTCCTCTTCTCTATTGTTTCTATTAGTGTCAATATTTGCATCCTGCCATCAGTGATCAAAATCCTCTTTTCATATCATTTTAGGAGTCCCACTCAGAAAATTTTATTCATTCCACTAGGTCATGCAAAAATTTACTTACTGATGGTAGCCCTAATTAAAAAAAATTTCACTTTTTCTAAATTTCCATTACTTGCTCATTAAATTTCATACCTTGGTAACTGTACCTCATCCATAGATCTAATTCATCATTAAAACTACTCTTTCAAAGTCTCATTAGGTCTTTAGGGTTTTTTTTAAGGTTTCATTAAGTTTTTAGGGTTTTTTCCAGGGTCCAATAAACACACCATTGCCATTTCATAAAGCCAACAAAGTAAGAGAGTGAACAAAATAACATATCTTTACCATGTAAAGATGATTTGCAAATATGTAATTCTAATTCCAAAGTTGTGATTTTCATCCTAGAATGTATTTTTTATTCCAAAAAGATGTAATTTTTGTTTTTATTTGTAATTTTATGTCATTTAATATGTAATAAGTACAAGGTTCCCAAGCTGCAAACTTAGAGCTCCACATGCCAACAATTCAAATTTCAAAGTACAAAGAGTTCTGAGTCCATCAAAATGATCAATTGTCAAAGGAAAGAAGTCAAAATGAAAGGTATAGTTTCAAAGGTTTAAAGTGAAAACAAGAAGGAAAAGTGGGTCCCAAAGCTCAAAACATCCAATCAATCAAGCATAAAGCCCATTTAAAGATCAAAAGACATTCATTTTCTCTCTATGTTATCAAACCATCACTCACATAGCTCAAAAAATCGAAATTGAAAGGTGAAAGGTCGAAATTATTGGAGGTGCTGCACATAGAGCAAAGTTATTGCGCACTTGGCAGATTTCACTTGCAAGCTTCCAAAATTTGTGTAGGTCCTCCAAACCTTCAACAAATAATTTCTCCACTTCCTAGCAAGTAATTAAAACATCATTATGCCATCCTTTCATTTCCTAAGTTCAAATTTCATGGTGTCAATATTTTCATGAGAAATCTCTAGTTTTTTCAAGAAAGAAACCCTAGTTTCATTTCCTAATCCCAAATTTGATCCTTGAAGACCCCTTTTACCCTTCCCACATCACAATAAGTCCTACCCCTACCCCTATATCATTAAATCTCTATCCCAAACCCATTTATCCCCTAAATCCTAAATCCCAAATCCCCATACATGTAATACAATTCCTATTCCCAAATCCCACAATACTTCTACTCCCTGTCACCTCCCTCATTGTAATAATACCTTTCCCCATATCTATAATTTTTTCCATCCCATTCCCCACTCGATAAACCTAAATTTCACTCGCAATTCATTTCCCTAGGGTTTCTAGCAAAGACATTGTGGAAGAAGAAAACAGAGAATTCAGTGAGGAAGAAGAAAGGGAAGAGAGGAGGCCACACGAAGGAGGGAAAATAATCAAACTTGAACCTATAAAAACCAGATAACTCATGGACTCTCCCATGACTGTGACATGTTTCAAACATGTAGGATGCTTTGAATTTTGTGAAAAAATACAAAAGGTCCAACATCACCTGTTTTGAGCAGGATTTTCATCTCTAATCTTCATGATAACCAGGTAACCCTTGCTGGTGTCAATTTCATAGTATCCACAACCATTATAGAAGATGCCACTGGAATTCCAAATGTTGGTGAAAAATGGTACAAGGCAAAAGACTTGGATAATCATTACTATGACCCATATATCAAGCCAAGTTACAAGAATGAAGGAAAAAGGTTCTTTCCTTTCTCTTACCTCCTGGATAGGTATGCCCCCATGATGAAAATCATCATGAGGTACTTTTATTGTGAAGGAAGGTTCTCTAGACTTTACACCTACCATATCAGGTTATTAATGAACTTCACAAGGGTCAAAATGCTCAACATACCTTATTTTCTCTTTAGGGACATTGAAAAAGTGGCATACATTGTTCAAAAGAGATATTTTGACCACCAAATAAGAAGTCTTTTTCACCACTCTCTCATCAAGATCGTTGTCCTCCATCACCTTGATAAATTGAAAATTTCATGGGACACTTTCATAGCTAATGACATCTTTACTGCTCCACCAATTCAACATGCTCAAGTTGTGCCTCCACCATCTCATCCTTCCACATCCATTCCTCATCTCAACCCACAATACCTAATTATTCATCAACTCAAATTACTTCACCCATTTCACCACCATCATCACAATTTCACACTCAGATTGGGTCATCTAGCATGGTTAATATCAGTGAGCTTCAAAAGACAAAAGTGGCTGAGATAGAGACATTGGAAAAAACATATTAGAGAGGTCATAGGCAAGTGTTTGCACCAAATATTGTAGAAGGGGCCTTGTATTCTTCATCGAAAAAGTAGGTAGACAAAGGAAAGTAAAAGATGACAGATGCAAATATTTAGGAAGAGATTAGGCACGAGGAGGGAAATCTTCATGAGACCGAAATGGAGTTTGACCTTGTTTTCTTGAATCAACAAGACGATTCTGAGATCACTAGCACAGTCATCAAGGAAAAAGAGGCCAATATTAAATAGATACAAACTAATATTGATATATCTATATTTGTCATTACCTTTCTTGAGAAGGAGAACTAGCAGCTAAAGACCAAACACTTCATTGATGAAGTGAAATTCATCAAATCTCAAAGTGAGGCAGAAAAATATAAAGTATTACTTGAAGAGACACTAGAAAAATATGGCATGCTAGGTGAAACAGAAGAAAAAGTACCAAAAAGAAGGCCCAAAACTAGAGGTTTGAAGAGAGCCCTAGAACTAGAAAGGCAGAACGAAAGAGAACTAGCAGATGAGCTCAATCTTAATGAACAATTTGCAGTGGTAATCAATGAGAACCAGGAGAAATGGCTTGATAGGGCTAACCAACATCTTGAGAATCTCCTGGAGAAAGCAAACAAGGACAATGATATTCAGAGAAGGATGGAAAAGCACTATGCTAAAAAAAAGAAAATTTCAAGGTCAAAACTTAAACAAGCTAATGCAAAAATTGAAATCTTGACCATGAAAGAAGAGAAAAGAAGGCTTGATATCCTTGCTGAAGCCTCATTCCATGCCTAATCCTCATCATCAGCCAACATTCAGAAAAATTCGGCAAGTTTTGATACATGTTTGCAAATTTTTGAAGTTTTTGTGCATTCCTGAACAGTCATGTGACAGTTGGACTATCAGGTGCGCAACGCCCTAGGCCCTGCACACTTGTTTGAGGCATATTTTGGTCAAAAGGAGACCACCATTGGATTCAAAAAAAATAAAAAATGCAAGAAAACCACTTTTTTAGCCTTGTTTGGTCAAAATGGCAGGTGAAAATGTAAAAAAAAACATGCAAAAAATCACAGTTCTGCCTCCTTTTCCACCTTGGCGCTGTGCATATATAAGTCTTGGGAGAATCACTTTTTGGGAGGTCAAATCAAGTCAAATATTCAAACCAAGCACAAATTTAGAAATTATACTGGATAATCTTTCCAATGAGCTATCCTGAGCTTAGTTTGGACATTGGGAACCCATCCAAAACTCATCTTGAAGATGGCGTTGCGCACCTGACCAATGTATGATTTTTTCTGAGTTTTCTTTGCAATTTTGATTTTCACCTTAATAAATCATGTATTTACTAATGTAATTGATGGAATTAAATGTAATTATGAGGTTTTTACACTTACCTAAGGTAAATAAATTAGGTGAAAAGTTTTGATGACATGTAATGAATCAATTTGCAAGAAGTGAGGGATGAGTCAGTTTGACCTCCCTACACTCTAGGTATTCAGCTTAGGTTTTGGTGGAACTGCTCCTCCTCACATGGATTCGATCTTGGAGGTTGGGATGAGTTGTTTAAGGTCTATATGATGTACTTTTTGACTCATTTCACAGGTTGGAAATTGTTGGATGTTGATGCATTGATCAAAGACTCTAGTGTAATCATTTTGGCAGGAAATTAATGAAAAGGTTGCAGCTATTTCTTTGGGATGCCCATGGTATGATAATTTAGAACTATTCTTATTATGTTTCATTATGTATGAATTTTTTATTTCATGATCCATTTCATTTCTACGATATGCTGGTTTTTAAGTTGATAAACATAATACATCTCGCATGCTCTGTTTTGGGAAAACCTTCATACTTTTTCCATATTTTTCAGTTTAGAAAGAATTCATGCTTAGCCTTGCTCTTTCTAGCTCCTCACCTGTTTGATCCATCCCACTCAAGAAACCCTAAAGTGTTAGGTTTTCTACCTTCCTTTCCCCATTAAATCTCTGAAACCCTAATCCTATTTGCCCTAACCTAGCCTCTTTGACCTAATCCTCATCCAGAAACCAAATTCAACCAAATAAAATCCATGTACTTATACCTAGAATAAAATCCTAATTCATACAGCCCTCTTGGTTGTGATTTTGTGGAGAGATCCCTCTCCGGTTTGGTAGGGATAGCTACCAAGATAAAATATTAGTCTGTGGTTACCTCTGTTGGGATTTCTTCTTCAGCGTTAGAAATATGGCGGAGTGATAACATACTGGTGCGTTTCCAGGGAGCGAAAGATTTATTTTCCATGGGTGTACGACAAGAAACATTGGAATTTGATCCTTTGGATGATAGGGTTAAGTTTCAAAAAGGCTGATTCAATAATTGCAGTGCTAAGATTGTAGAGCTGGCTTGGAGAAGATATACCAGAGCAAAACCCGATCCTGATCCAGCTGATCCAGTGGATGATCTAGAGAATATTTTTTGAAGGCATAGATATCAAAATACAAACATTCAGTCAGGACCAGTTCCATTGGTAAGATCTTTTTCTCTACCTGCTAAACTAATTTCTCTTGAATATATACTGTATGATCAGAAATTTGAATTGCCATTGTTTAAATCTAAGTCTGAAACCTCTTTATCCAACATAGTATTTGATCCTTCAAGATTATCTGGGGTCAAGTCATTTGAATTAGACCTTATTCATCTGAAATATTGTTTTTTGGAAGATATTAAACTCGAATATAACCTTGACATCAAATATTGGATCCAATTCTACCATCAAGAGAAAATTTCTGTCTCAACTCAACCTCAAACTCAATAAATTGTAGTTTTTTCACCTGCACCTTCAACCTCATCATTCATACCTACTACTTCAGTACCTACAACTATTGTTCCCCTACCTATTCAACCAATCCCTCCTGTTGTCAATCCAACACTTCACTCAGCAGGAATCGTGGAAATATTTCCCCACTTATCTTACCTTCCCAATTGAATGATTTACCTTAGGGTTATGGCCAAAGATTCCCTTTGTTTGATGAAAAATCTACCATATCTGCAAGACAACATATTGTTAAGTTCACTAATTTCATATACTTGGAGGAAGTTGATGCTGACAATGCAAAAATGAGGATTATAGCCTAGAGCTTCTTTGGAGATGTCAAAGTTTGGTTTAGGTCCTTGACTGCTAATTCCATTTCCACTCCAGACCAGCTCATTGATTTATTTATAGCTCGGTGGGAAGTAAAGAAAAATCATTTACAATTTCTTGTTGAGTATGAGAATATCAAAAGAAATCTCAATGAATTAGTCCAAGATTTCAATACTCACTTCAATAGAATTTATAATGCAATTCTCGTTGAGATCAAGCCTCCTCCAGGCTTAGCTCTCATACGTTATCCAGATGCATTTGATCCTGACATGGCTTACCAACTAAGAAAAATAAATCCAACGACACTGGAGGATATGCAAAAGAACGCAGTCAGCGTTGAAGCAAATCTGCTGATGAATAGAGCTAGAGCTAGAAATGAGAGAAGAGTTACTATTAATTATGAACCATCCACCTCATCTTCCGATGATAAGATGGATACATTGATAAGAACTATTGAAAGGATGGTTGACAGGATTCCCATCACTGAGAGACAACCTGAGGTCAGAAATCCTAAATACAGAGGTCAATAACAACCTCAGTTAAGGATTAAGAAGAGATAATAGCGGGCTCCTGAGCAACCACCACAACAACAACAACAAACCAGGACACCCTTGTAGAAGACCTATGCTCAAGGAGAAGAATAAGATGAAGACACAATTGTTGAGGAAAATCTCCTTTTCAAAGCTGATGATTTGTCGATGTTTTTGACTGAAGATGAGGAGTATTTTGAAAAGAAAGATCAACCTAAAGATGAAGATTTTATCCTTGCCAATGATCATGAGTTGGAGACTGAATCAAATGATTATCAACGAGGGTACTTGAATGCACTTAGTTCAAAAAATAGGCAGATGTCATTGAGGAGCAGAGATGTGCCGGTTAATCCCATTCATAAGAGAGCATCTCAGCAGAAAGACGCTCAAATAAGGCAGAATCCTCCAAGCAATCAGAGTAAGGGAAAAGAGCCTGCATTCACAAATTTGAATAAGGTGAATCAGCCATCCACAAGTTCAACAAATAAGGAAAAATACAATTAGAAGAAATAAGTTCCATCAAAGAACCATGCTGGAAAACGAGACATCGTCATTAAAGAGGTAGAAAAAACTACTCCCTTCAGTCTAGAAACATAAATTTCAAAGTTAAAAGCGTATATTCCTTTAACCGAGCTTCTTAAGAATAACCAGTATAAGTCCCATGTTGCCAATATGCTTAAAGTAGATCCTTTGTACGACATGTTCAATTTCGAAGATGATCAGCCCGAGCTCATTTTTGGTCCTGCTATTGACGGTCAATTCGAAGATAGCGATGTTCCTCCTTTTTACTTGAGCCTAAGAATCCACCAATGCATTTTACATAATTCCATGTTAGACTCCGGAGCTTCACATAATCTAATGCCAAAATACATTATGGAAAAGTTGGGCCTTGACATCACTCGTCCCTACCATGACTTATACTCCCTCAATTCAGATAGAGTTCGTTGCAATGGCCTTATTAAAGATTTGGTAGTCTCCCTAGAGCTGATTCCGAGAAAGAATGTTCTAATGGATGTGGTGGTAGTTGACATACTGCCACGGTTTGGCATGTTGCTGTCAAGATCTTGGGGGGAAATTATGAAGCACATTGCAATTAAACTTTTCTTATGCAACTATCCCTGTTTTTTGGAAATTGAGAAAATTGTACCCTGAAACCAAGATGAAATATATGATCACAAGCAAATAAAAGCCTAACAATCATCCGATAAATGCTGTACATACAGATTTAGAGTCATTCATTTTGTTTAATGATATTGGCTTAAATGATGTAGATAGCCAGCTAGTAGATGTAGAAGATGTTCCAGAGATTTATAATTGCATTAGAGAAGTTATAGAAAAGGAAAAGGTGAATCTGCCTAGCTCATCAAAACAACAATAATATGAAGTAGTGAAAAATTCAGAACAATCATTGGATAAAGTGGAAGAAATTCCATAAAATCTTGAAGAAATAGTTCAGAAAATTGAGCCAAAAAAGAAATCAGAGTTTCAATACTTGGAGGATGAAAATGGTCTATGGTCCATGGAATTTGATGGTGCCCTGGGGAAATACGGGGTAGGCATTGGAATTTGGGTCTGCGTCCCTTTTCATCAGCAGAATAAGGTTCCTATAAATCTTAGATTCTACTCTTATAAGTTAGCTTTTTATTGCACTAATAATGAAGCAGAGTATGAAGCACTGATTATTGGCCTAAATTTCTTGAAGAAACTAGGAGAAAGAAGGATTGCAGTGTATGGTGATTCATAACTTGTGATCAGGCAAGTTAAAGGTGAATATCAAGCTAACCATCCTCGAATGAGACAATATAGGAATGTTGTATTAGATATTTTGAAAATGTTTCAGGAGTGTATACTTATAGTGATGCCAAGGAATCAAAATCTCATGGAAAATTCATTGGTTAAAGCTGTAAGAAATTTTAATATCTCCATCTTTTCAAACAATAATTTTGAGATTCATGTCAAACACTGGCCTAGTGTTCCCGATAAATTGCGGTATTGGCAAGTTTTTTGGGATGATAAGCATGTAAATAAATTTCTCCAAGGTGAAGAAGAATTTGAGAATTGTTCCATAGATGAAATTTGTGATAAAGATGACCAAGATATAGAAGCAACTCAGATGGATATATTACAACTGAAAGACAACAATATTCTAAAAGGTCTCATACCTTTGTAAGAATTGTTTGACCAAGATGACGTAGCAAGGAAGCCTACATTGGTGCCTACGGAAAAGGGTGTTGAAAATGTAAATATTAGGACAACCGAAAAACCAAATATGGTTAAACTATCCAAGTCCTTATCTCCCCAGGTAAAGGCTGAATATGTTAATTTAATTTCTGAATTTTCTGATGTTTTCGCATGGGAATATGCATATTTAAAGGTGTATGACAAGAATATGATTCAACACACTATTCCAATCAAGTATGATCAAAAGCCCTTTCGGAAAAAGTTGAGAAGGATAGATCCCAGATTGCTAACATCAATTGAAAAAGAGGTAAATATACTTTTCAAGTCCAGTATTATTTTCTTGATCAGATTCTGTGATTGGATTTAAAATTTGGTCCTAGTAAGGAAAAATACTAGAGAAATACGGCTCTGCATAGATTTAAGAAACTTGAAGAAAGTGTCCCTCAAGGACAACTATCCACTTCTGAAGATGGGCCATATACTTCAAAGAGTTGTCGGTTCTTCCCAGATGTCACCGTTGGGTGGCTATTCAGGGTACAACCAAATTTTGGTGCACGAGGATGATCAGGACAAGAAAACATTTACTACACCTTGGGGCATGTTAAAATATGCAAAAATGCCAACTGGTTTGAAAAATGCAGGGGCCACATTTCAGCGGGCCATGGACATAACATTCGCCAATGAAAAATATGTTTTCTTGGTTGTTTATTTAGATGACTTGCTAGTGTTTTCACATTCTGATGATGAACATTTGCACCATTTAAGAATTGTTTTAGAGAGATGCAGGAAGTTCGGAATATCTCTCAACCCAAAGAAAAGCCTTTCTTTCCATGGAGGACGGAAAACTTCTTGGTCACATCATCTCCATGGATGGGATCCATATTGACCCTTCCTGTGTTGAAGCAATTCAGCAGATTGATTTCCCTCACAACAAAAAGGAAGTACAAGCATTCAACGGTAAGATGAATTTCTTACATAGAGTCATTCCTAATTTGGCGAAACATCTTAGAGAATTGATAAATATGTGTAAGAAAGATAATGATGTGAAGTGGTATGAAGATTCCCGGAAATCCTTCAACTCAGTTAAGTTTGCCTTGAATACTCCCCCTGTTTTGATAAATCCTGATTATACTACCGATTTCATAATATTCTCATTTGCCTCTGAGCACACCATGGCAGCAGTCTTGATGCAGAAAAGGGATAAAATAGAGCTACCAATTTCATTTTTTAGTCGCAATATCAGAGATGCAGCCCTTCGCTACAACATCATAGAGAAACAGGCTCTGGCTTTGGTAAAAGCGCTGAAAGATTTCAGAGTTTACATTTTACATTCACATACTCTTGCCTATGTACCTAATGCAGCTGTAAAAGAATTTTTCATTCAGACAGACCCAGAAGGTAGGAGAGAGAGATGGATAGCAGATTTACTAGAATATGACCTTGAGATCAAGCCTACCAAGCTTATCAAAGGTCAGGGCTTAGCCAAGCTCATGGATGAGTCAAACCTTCATGCTCTTGACATCAACTTAATTTCAGCCTTATCCGAAAATGAAGAAGAAGTGAATCTCATTCAGGTATTCGATATCTTTTTGTCATCTCCATTAAAATTCTGATATTGTTTATGTTTTGCAACACATAAACCCTCCTCTAGGCATGGCAAAGATTCAAGGCAGATATTTGAAACTCAAATATTCAAAGTATTGTATACTATATAATGCACTTTACTGGAAGGATCTCGGAGGTGTGTTGCTAAGCTGTTTGATCGAAGAAGAATCTAAGGAAGTGATGAATCACTTCCACAAAGGAGATTGTGGGGGCCACCTATATTGGAAGACCACAACCAATAAAATATTGAGAGAGGGATATTATTGGCTGACACTTTTTGCAGATGTCTACAGAGCAGTAATGAGTTGCCAAGAATGTTAAGTGTTTCAGAGTAAGAGAAAACTTCTCCCATTACCTGTTCAACCTATTTCAGTACATGCACCATTTTAGCAGTGGGGCCTAGATTTCATAGGCGAGATTCACCCAACATCATCCGCACAACACAAGTGGATATTGACAACCAAAGATTACTTTAAAAAGTGGATCGAAGCAATCTCGACCAGGCAAGCAACATATTATGTCATCATTTAGTTTTTAGAAAATAATATTTTGTCTCGTTTTGGTTGTCCTACTAATATTATCATAGATAACGTGAAAACGTTCAAGTCTAAGAAGATGATAGTATTTTGTGACAGATATAACATTAAGTTGGGACACTCTACAACCTACTACCCGCAAATTAATTGATTGGTGAAGTCCTCTAATAAATCCTTGATCAATATTATTATGAAAATGTTAGAGGCAAATAAAAAGAATTGGCATAAGAAGCTGATCAATGCATTGTGGGAAGATCGGGTGAGTAATAAGAAGTCTATTGGTATGTATCCTTTTCAAGTTGTGTATGGTGTTGATACTGTGTTTCCTTCATCATTAGTAGTCCCGGTAATGAAATTTCTACAAGAAGCAGGGACCGAGGAAAATGACATATAGCACCGTATTAATCAAATGATACACCTTCAATAGATGAGAGATGAAGTATTTCAGAATACTTCAAAATTCATGATAGGATAAATAATATCTATGATGGGAAGACTAAGGAAGACAACTTCAGGGTTGGAGATGTGGTACTCCGTTGGGATTCCAGAAATGAAGACAAGGGTAAGCATGGAAAATTTGAGAATTTATGGAAAGGGCCATATCAAATTTCATCTTGTCGGGGACATAATTCTTATTTGCTTGAAGAGATAAATGGAAAAGAGTGTTTAGGAGGACCAGTCAATGGTAGGATCATGAAACACTATCTTTTCTGAAACACATTTCTCGATCATTTTTCCATTTCATTGTAAATATCAGTTACATTTTCTGCAAGTGTGAAGTAGCGAATCACGGGAGTTTGGAGCTCGAAGTGAAGGCCATGGAGCTTCATTGATTTTATGCCATTTTTAAAAGTTCAGTTTTCAGTCAAGTAAGTCAATATTGATTCAAGTTTCAGTCATTTGAGTTTTTCTTGAGTCAGTTTATTTTTATGAGTTATTAGTTTTTAGTCATGTTATTAGTTTGAGTTTTTGACCGTATTGGCCCAATGGATAAGGAACTGATCTACAAAATACAGATTTCTGTGGTTCTTGACACCTATTTTAGAGCTATCATCGCCAATAAGGCCAATGTTAGTGTCAGTATTTGCATCCTTCCATGAGTGACAAAAATCCTCTTTTCATATCATTTTAGGAGTCCCACTCAGAAAATTTTATTCATTCCACTAGGTCATGCAAAAATTACTCACTGATGGTAGCCCTAAGTAAAAAAAAAATTCACTTTTTCTAAATTTCCATTACTTGCTGGCTAAATTTCATACCTTGCTGATTGTACATCATCCATAAAGCTAATGTCATCATGAAAACCACTTTCAAAGTCTCATTAGGTATTTAGGGTTTTTTTCAAGGTTTCATTAGGTTTTTAGGGTTTTTTCCAAGGTCCAATAAACACACCATTTCCATTGCATAAAGCCAACAAAGTAAGAGAGTGAACAAAATAACATCTCTTTACCATGTAAAGATGATTTGCAAAGATGTAGTTCTGACCTAGAATGTAGTTTTTATTCCAAAAAGATGTAATTTTTATTTTTATTTGTAATTTTATGTCATTTAATATGTAATAAGTGCAAGGTTCCCAAGCTGCCAACTCAGAGTTCCACATGCCAACAAGCAAATATCAAAGTGAAAAGAGTTCCCAGTCCATCAAAATGATCAATTGTCAAAGGAAAGAAGTCAAAATGAAAGGTATAGTTTCAAAGGCTTAAAGTGAAAACGAGAAGGAAAAGTGGGTCCCAAAGCTCAAAACATCCAATCCATAAAGCATAAAGCCCATTTAAAGATCAAAAGACATTCATTTTCTCTCTATGTTATCAAGACATCACTCACATAGCTCAAAAAATCGAAATTGAAAGGTGAAAGGTCGAAATTCTTGGAAGCGCTGCGCATAGAGCCAAGGTGTTGCGCATAGAGCCAAGGCGCTGTGCATAGAGCAAAGGCACTGCGCACCTGGAAGATTTCACTTGCAAGCTTCCAAACTTCATGAAGGTCCTCCAAACCTTTAGTAAATAATTTCTTCACTTCCTAGCAAGCAAGTAAGACATCATTATGCCCTCCTTGCATTTCTTAAGTGCAAATTTCATGGTGTCAAGATTTTCATGAGAAATATCTAGTTTTTTCAAGATAGAAACCCTAGTTTCACTTCCTAATCCCAAATTTGATCCTTGAAGACCCCTTTTACCCTTCCCACATCAAATCCTATCTTTACCCCTATATCATTAAATACCTATCCCAAACCCCTTTATCCCCTAAATCGTAAGACCTAGGTATTTCAAATTCCTAGGCTCCCAAATCCCCATACATGTAATAAAATTACTATTCCCAAACCCCACAACATTTCTACTCCCTGTCACCTCCATCAATCTAATAATCTCTTCCCCCATCTCCCTAATTTTTTCCATCCCATTCCCCACTCCCTAAATCTACATTTCACTCCCCATTCATCTCCCTAGGGTTTCTAGCCAAGACACTATGGAAGAAGAAAACATAGAATTCAGTGAGGAAGAGGAAAGGGAAGAGAGGAGGCCACACAAAGGAGGGAATATCACCAGACTTGAACCTATAAAAAACAGAGAACTCATGGCCTCTCCCATGACTGTGACATGTTTCAAACATGTAGGATGCTTTGAATTTTGTGAAAAAATACAAAAGGTCCAACATCACCCTGTTTTGAGCAGGCTTTTCGTCACTAATATTCATGAAAACCAGGTAACCCTTGCTGGTGTCACTTTCACAGTATCCATGACCACTATAGAAGATGCCATTGGAATTCCAAATGTTGGTGAAAAATGGTACAAGGTAAAAGACTTGGAGAATCATTACTATGACCCATACATTAATCCAAGGTACAAGAATGAAGGAAAAAGGTTCTTTCTTTTTTCTTACCTCCTGTATAGGTATTCCCCCATGATGAAAATCATCATGAGGTACTTTTCTTGTGAAGGAAGGTTCTCTAAAATCTACACCTACCATATCAGGTTATTAATGCACTTCACAAGGGTCAAAATGCTCAACATACCTTATTTTATCTTAAGGGACATTGAAAAAATGGCATACATTATTCAAAAGAGAGATTATGACCACCAAATAAGAATTATTCTTCACCACTATCTCGTCAAGATCATTGTCCTCCATCACCTCAATCAATTGAACATTTCATGGGAAACTTTCATATCTAATGACATCTTTACTGCTCCACCAATTCAACATGCTCAAGCTGTGCCTCCACCATCTCATCCTTCCACATCCATTCCTCCATCTTAGCCCACAGTACCTACTTCTTCATCAACTCAAATTACTTCACCCATTTCACCACCATCATCACCATTTCACACTCAGATTGGGTCATGTAGCATGGTTAAGATCAATGAGCTTCAAAAGACAAAATTGGCTAAGGTAGAGACATTGGCAAAAACATATCAGAGAGGTCACAGGAAAGTGTTTGCTCCACAGATTGTGGAAGGGGCCTTTCCTTCTTCATCGTCAAAGAAGGTAGACAAAGGAAAGAAAAATATGATAGAGGCAAATATTCAGGAAGAGATTAGGCATGAGGAGGGAAATCTTCATGAGACATAAATGTAGTTTGACCTTGTTGACTTGAATCAACAAGATTATTATGATATCACTAGCACAGTCATCAAGGAAAAAGAGGCCAATATTAAAGAGCTACAAGATAATCTTGATTGATATAGATTTTTCATTACCTTTCTTGAGCAGGAGAACCAACAACTAACGACCAAACACTTCATTGATGAATTGAAATTCATCAAAGCTCAAAGAGAGGTAGAAAAAGCTAAAGTCTTACTTGAATAGACACTAGAAAAATATGGTGTGCTAGGTGAAACAAAAGAACAAGTACCAAAAATTAGGCCCAGAACTAGAGGTTTTAAGAGAGCCCTAGAACTAGAAAGGCATAAGGAAAGAGAACTAGCAGATGAGCTCACTCTTAATGAACAATTTGTAGTCGTAATCAATGAGAAATAGGAGCAATGGCTTGACATGGCTAACCAACATCTTAAGAAGCTCCTGGAGAAAGAAAACAAGGACAATGATATTCAGAGTAGGATGGAAAAACACTATGCTAAGAAAAACAAAATTGCAAGGTAAAAAATTAAACAAGCTAATGCAAAAATTGAAATCTTGACCATGCAAGAAGAGAAAATAAGGCTTGATATCCTTGCTAAAGCCTCACTCCATGCCTAATCCTCATCATTAGCCAGAATTCATGGAATTTTGGCAAGTTTTGATACATTTTTGCAAATTTTTGAAGTTTTTGTGCATTCCTGAATAGTCATGTGACAGTTGGACTGTCAGGTGCGCAACACCCTAGGCACTGCACACCTATTTGAGGCATCTTTTGGTCAAAAGGAGACTACAATTGGATTCAGAACAAAGAAAACAGGCAAGAAAACCACTTTTCTAGCCTTTTTTGGTCAAACTGGCAGGTGAAAAAGTAAAAAAAAATGCAAAAAATCACAGTTATGCCTCCTCTTTCACCTTGGTGCGGCGCATAGAGCATTCTTAGGAGAATCAGTTTTTTGGAGTTAAAATCAAGTAAAATATGAAAACCAAGCACAAATTTGGAAAGTAGACTGGATACTATTCCCAATGAGCTATCCTGAGCTCAGTTTGGACATCGGGAACCCATCCAAAACTTAGCTTGAAGATGGTGCTGCGCACCTGACCAATGTATGCTTTTTCTTAGTTTGCTCTGCAAATTTGATTTTCACTGTAAGAAATCATGTATTTACTGATGTAATTGATGGAATTAAATGTAATTATGATGTTTTTACACTTACCTAGGGTAAATAAATTAGCTGAAAAGTTTTGATGACATGTAATGAACAAGTTTGCAAAAAGTGAGGGATGAGTTAGTTTGACCTCCCTACACTCTAGGTATTCAAATCAGTTTTTGGTGGAACTGTTCCCCCTCTTATGGATTCGACCCCTGAGGTTGGGAGGAGTTGTTTGAGGTCTATATCATGTACTTTTTTACTCATTTCACAGGTTGGAAATGTTGAATGTTGATGCATTGATCAAAGACTCTAGTGTAATCATTTTGGCACGAAATTAATGAAAAGGTTGCATCTATTTCTTTGGGATACTTGTGGTATGAGAATTTAGCATTTTTATTCTTATGTTTCATTATGTATGAATGTTTTGTTTCATGATCCATTCGTTTCTATGATATGCTGGTTTTTAAGTTGATAAACATAATACATATCTCATGCTCTATTTTGGGTTCATAGTTTGTCCATCTTCTTTAGTTTAGAAATAATTCATGCTTAGCCTTGATTTTTATAGCTCATCACCTGTCTGATTGATCCCACTCAAGAAAGCCTAAAGTGTTAGGTTTTCTACCTACCTTGCCCCAATGAATCTCTGCAACCTTAATCCTATTTGCCTTGACCTAGCCTCTTTGACCTAATCCTCATCCAACAAACCAATTCAACCAAATCAAACTCTTGTACTTATACCTAGCCTAAAACCCTAATTCATCCAACCCTCTTCGTTGTGACTTTGTGGAGAGATCCCTCTCTGGTTTGGTAGGGCTAGCCACCAAGCTAAAAGATTAGTCTGTGGTTACCTTTGTTGGGATTTCTTCTTCAGCCTTAGAAATATGGCAAAGTGATAACAATTTCTATAAATGTTCTAGTGTAATTATTCTTCTTTTAGTTGGTTTTCTTTTGTTTCTTCTCTGTATTCTAAATTTTTATGCACTTGCTCCATCTACTTCTGAAGTTCAACTTTCATTTTTTGAGGTTCTTTGTAGATGTTTTTTACCCATGCTTTTAGATTGACTTTCACATTTTTTAATTTTGAAACTATACATAAATTGGTGATCCCTTTACCTTATGTTTCCAGGCTGCTGCAATTAACAATTTAACATCTCCATGTTTGATCCAGAGAGGGTTAAATAAAAAATGGATTCAGCCCAAATTTTTAATCTCACCAAGTTTAATGGCCACGATCTTGTGATCAGAGGTAGCTGAGGGTATTATTTTTTATTCAACTAAGGTGAATTCTGCTATTATACTGTCTTGAATGAATATTCGATCCAATCGCTCTTTGATGTTGCCTTGCCTGAGAATTTTGTTGCTCCAGGTATACTTCCCATTTTTTAGCGGGATGTCCATTAGATTGTGGATTTCTATAATGTTTTCAAGAGAGTCTCGAGAAGGATCAACATGAAAACAACCCCCCATATTTTCATCAACACTTAATATCAGGTTTAAGTCACCTCTAATTATGAGGTTTTTATTCTGGTCCAACAATAGATTTTCTTTCAGGGATCTACAGCAGTGCTCTTTATCTCTATAATGGGTGGGGGCATAAATATCGTATAAGCAGATTTGATAACTTGATATTTTGTTCCTTAAATATGTTTTGATCCAGTGGAGCTTAATGTGATGGGACGACAAATACAATTTGGTCTTACTCCACATTGTGCATATTCCTTCTGAGGCCCAAATTGCTTGTAGTAATAAGCCATCATAATATTTTGTTTTCTGGATTATTGATTCATATCCTGCTCATTTGATTTGGTCTCCTGGATCAAGAAAATATAAGGTTTTTCATCTATAAGAAGGTCTTTTGCTGCGTTGAGTTTCGACAAGTGTCCAAGGCCTCTACAGTTCCAGGAGACCAAATTCATTACTTACTATGATTTGAGACAGAAGGACCTTTCCTTCGAGTTCCTTGCTGGTTTTTTCTCCTTGCTTCCTGAAATTTTTTATGTGTATGAGTCCATTGGTTGTTTAGTTCCCAATGCCACTTCTTTTTCCACCGCTTCATCCTTAGTTCCTTATTGGTCTTCCTTCTTGATTTTTTTATAGAAGTTAGTGGAGAGTAATGATTCTTTGGATTGATTTCGAGTAAGAATTATTTCAAAGGGAGGGGGAAGGGGACTTAAAGGAAGAGAGGGGGAAGTGGGAAGGGTGAGGATGGGAGGGAGTGAGGAGGGGGCAAGAGGGGAGGGGGGATGAGATCTAAAAGGGTTAGGTGTAGGAGGGCCTAAGGGAGGGTTGGAAGGGGTTTTAAGAAGCCCAAAATGATTTGAAACAAGTAGGGGGATGGAAGAGGATTTGGGGGGGGGGGGGGGGGGTGGGCACTCGAGGGGAGGGCTCCTAAGGAGGAGGGAACATAGGGGATTATGTATTATTTCTAGTCTTTTTCTTTTTAGATGGTTCCCATTTTGGTTCATGTGCTTCTACTGTTTTTGGTTCTTTTTTTTTTGAGCATCTATTTGTGAAATGACCATATTCATGACATACCTTGCATTTAAACGTAATATGCTCATATTCCAGTTGTTGGATATGTGTCCAACTATCCACCTTGATTTTGATTGCTTTTGGAAGCTCTTTGCCTAGGTCAAATTCAACGCAGATCCTTGCACATGCATGCATATTTTCTTTTGGTTCATTTTTTTCTATGTATTTCCCCACCACATTCCTGATATATTTTACTAAATCATCTCCCCAAAAATGCAATGGGAGATGTGGGATACAAACCCAAATAGGAACAACACTTGGAACATCGATCTCTGGATCAAAATCAGGAGTGAATTTGCTTAAATACAAGCCCCTTGTGTCCATGAAGTAAGGGTCGTTTCTAAATATCAAGTCTTGGTCTTATTTGGATTCAAATTGGAAGGTGAAGAAGCCTCTTCCACATAAGCGAATGGATATTTTCCCTTGTGTTGAGTGAGGCCTGTATTTGGGGAGGGTCAAAGGCTAGTAACTGACCCACCAAGCCCCTTTCAAAGAGGGACAGGGCAACTCGTCGGGGAACAGATGGTGGGAGAACAATTTATGGGATATCTTCATGCTTCTTAACAAATTTTGAAATTTTTGGGCAGGCACGAGGAGGGCCCATGGAAGAGATATGACTGGAAAAGGCTAAGGAAAACTCGTCAGAAGGAGGCACAACCGAGAGAGAGGAATAAGGGGGAAGAACCCCTCCTGGATCAGACTCCGAAGGGGCCATGACAGAGGGCCGAGGCAATAGGCTGCAATAAACGGGGGAAGCTCAGGCAGGAGCAGAGCAAGCGCGAAAAAAAAAGATAAAATTGTAAATATTGGTGCCCAAGAAGATTCCTTCTGAACTATGTTACAATGAGGCTCGAAGGACTTTTTATCATCAAGAAACAATGGAAAAACCTAAACATCCAAAAACTTAATCCTAGGAGATGAAGCGCTAAAAGCTTGTGAGTCCCATTGGGGTTAGTTGGAACGTCAACTTCTCAAGGTCATAACTTTGGCATACGATCTATGTTTGGCGTGCACGATACCTCGTTAGAAAGGTCTATTTGAGGATAAATATTTTCTACTGCAAATGTAGGTTGGAAGCCTTACATTTTCTGGTTTCCCCAAAAGCATTTTTTAGGACCTCAAAATGACTTTGAAATTTCAGGACCCAAAAAAGTGCCAAAAAAATAAAACTACTAAAATAGGAAATTGTGCTGGGAATCATGAAATTGAAAGAAAACAGTGTTTTGGTTCCAAGTGGAATAGGCATGTGGCCACCAATATCCACTTGGGTTAGTCCTTGCCCCTTAGGAAGTAATGGTTCCTGTTGTGTTGAGTGCCTCCATGAAATTGGGAAAATTCTGTTGAATTTGGTCCCTGGTGATCCACCTGTTTTATTACAGGAGATGGCCAAATTTGATAACCTGATACAGTTGGATACTCTATTGGTGAGTGTTTTTAATCTATGTGTCCATGATCCGATCAATTGTGTGTTGTTTGCTGCAATTTGGATTGAGCTTTGTTGGTGTCTTGTATAATTTTCTGCCCAAAGTAATAATAACAACGCAAGGTATGGACTCATACATATCACGATGCTTCCAAAAGTATGTTTGGCCTAATTAAACATCACAATCTATAAGAGGAGTAACATCACTTAGTACCTCGTATGTGAAAGACTTGATGCTATAGTGAAGGTGGCACTACTGGGTGACATAGAGATATTGTCCTTGGTAGAGCCACTCAATGGTGTATGGCTATAGGTGTGGTGTGGTCAGTAGGTACAACCGCTTAACGACCTCTGTTGAGATGAGGTTCTTTTGGCTCCCAATTTCGATAATGAAATTCAATGAATAATTCTTCACCCATATTTGTGAGTGGAAGAGACACCCCCCTCCTCTGGATCTTTGGGCTCAATATTCTAGACCTTGGTAGTGGCAATGGTGACACTAGGTTCTGCATCAATAATTTGTTTTCCCTTTCCATTCCCCTTGTTGGGTTCTAACTAATAGTTGGAACATTCATATGAATTTTATATTTTTACCTCCACCACTAGTGACTACTTGGCACGACAATCATTTGTGTTGTGGGTGGGGCTCTTGTAGTACTCACACCACTTTCCTGTGTCCTTCTTTGTCTCCGTGGTGCTATTCTTTTCTTGTGGCTTTGATCGATTGTCTTGGGTCAGTCTACCTTGGCTCTGTCCTTTGTTATGTGGTTTGGAGGTACCTTTTCCTTGCTTCGGATTTGCAGATCCAAAGTATTGTTCTTCTGCTGAAGTTCATGCTCGATCTTGATAGTATATTTGTATGTTGTTCCAAGCGAGGAGATGTCCATGGACTCCATTTCTGACTAGATGAATTTATGTAGAAAAACACAATACTTGAGTACCAAATGCCACTCATAATCCTTTATACCCAACTTCGTGTGTATGGTATGAAAAATATTCATGAACTCTGGTACGTCTTTGTCCCTTTCCCGCCGTAGTGTGGTCCATTTTATTTACTTATCTTCATAGCTCCCGATTGGGTAATATTGTTCCTTGATGACATCTTAGAAATAATTCCAAGAGGATGTGACTAAAATTAGCGATGGTTACTCATTGTCCCTTTGCTCATAGTAAGTTTCCCACCAATCCCTTACATTGGGTTGCATCTTTGAGGAGTGAAAAAGTAATCTTTTCCCTATCAAAAAAATTATGGACTGAAAAATATCATTTGAAAAAATTTAACCATCTATATATAGCATCTGCATCTATATGGCCTTCAAATATTGGAATGTCAAAGTTAACTTGTACCTTATAGGGGACGACACCTCCGAAGTGACTATTGGATGAAGATGCTTCACCTGTTGATAGTTGTTGAAGAATTTGCGAAAATTATCCATCATCTCGTTCCTTTGTCACTCAAGGGCTTCTTTGAGAAACAATTTGGAAGGATCTCCTGATCCCTTATCCTTATTTTCTTCCACCATGGGAGGCCGTCAAGGTCAGCTAGGTCGGCCTTGCAAGGGTTCAACCAGTTCAAGTCCCAACTCCTTATACCCCAACCTTGTTGGGGACATGCACAACAAAATAGAGAAAGAGTAAACTGCTCTAATACCATTAATCCCGATATATGAAGGAACAAAATAAAATAATTATTTAAATAAAAAAATAGAGATATAGCAAAATAGAACTTCAATTAACAAATCACAACTGCTGAAAATTGTTTACAAGCAAAAAGAAACCAAACTAGTTTGGGTGATGGTAACTTATCTCCGAGAAGAGATGTGACAACTACATACCTTCTGAATTGTGTTACAATGAGGCTAAGAGGAATTTATATCATCAAGAAACAATGGAAAACCCTAAAAATCCAAAAATCTAACCTAATACATGAAATGCCAAAAGCTTGTGGGCCCCGTTGGGGTTAATTGGAACGTTAACTTTGAGGGGTTGTAACTTTGGCATACTATATTCGTTTGGCATGCACGATGCCTTATTAGAAAGGTCTATCCGAGGAAAACAAATTTTAACTACAAACGTAGGTTGCGAGCTTGAAATTTACACGTTTCCCTTAAAAACTCCGTGTAGGGCCTCAAAACAACTCCAAAAGTTTAGGACCTGAAAAACAACCAAAAATATAAAACTACTGAAATAGAAATTGTGCTGGAAATTAGGAAATTGAAACGAGAAAGTGTTGGGGGTCCAAGTGGAATAGGTGGATGGCCACCAATATCCACCTAGATCATTTTACTCTCCAAAATATCCTTGTAATTACTATATTGTGTGTGTTTGGGATCTTTCCTTTGAACTCAATTTAGAGATTCCCATAAAAACCCCAACAATCATATTTTCAAGATCCACCTTAAATCCTAATGGGTGGTATTAGAAGTAGAACCCTTAGGGGCCCTTGACTTGGTTTTACTAGGGAATTATATGCCTGTAATCTACTAGGGAGAACCCCACTTGTGTTGGAGGAGAGTTGGACAGAAGTGAAAAGGGGTTGGTGAGGTGGCAATGACCGCCACTTGAATTGTGTAGGGTCTCTCACTTGAGGTATGAATTTATCTCGAGAAGTGTGAATTTTTTTTGTAATAGGGGATTCATATATTATCCAAAATATGTCATCCTTGATTTTTTATATCATGAGAATATTCCAAAGAGTTGATTTAATCCCACTAGGTTAGTTTCCCACTGCCCTATGTGGTAGATCATTAAACCTCCATTATCCACAAATTCAAGTTGCCTCTATATTGATGTGTACATCTAGTCTTCCATGTTTATTTATTAAAGAATTTAATCAACAATAATATAACAATTCATACTATTTTACCAAATTTTAATGAAGAATGAAAAACCATACTAGAACTATAAAAAATCCTTGAAACATAGAACAAGTAGCTCTAAAATAAAAAATCGTTGAGTACCTCATTAAAAGGGAAGACTCTATCAGTAGAAGAGGTGACATGTTAAGATGAACTCTTTGTGTAGAATCATTTATAATTAATCAAATATTGAGAGAAACACTTTTTCAAGGGGATGGATATGAAAATCCCTAGATATTGAGTCATTATATGATTCTATTATTATATTAGTGTTATCCTTATTGGTTGGCTAGACTATTTGATTATAGTTGTACCCTTTGTCTCCTACATATACCAAGGAGACCTAGCTTTTTTAGATCGTTTCATATTGGCATTTCTTATTTTATAAAGGAGGTTACCCCTCAAAGAGGCTCCTGATTTGTTCTTCTCTCTCATTCTAATGGCACAAAGTTACCTCTCTTTATGTTTTTTTTTTTTGGTGTTTGGTGCATAACATGTTTATTCATACTTTATGGCACTATTTAGGAGAATAAGTGGTTAAAGGCCTTTACTTGGAAAGTGCTAGAAGTAGGAAGAGGAAATGTGGCACAAAGAGTCCTTCTAAACTCTAAAAGTTGGACAAATGTGTTAATTTTTCACATGTTATATGTGTTAGTGTCAGTATTTGCATACTACCATCAGTGATCAAAAATACTCTTTTCATATCATTTTAGGAGTCCCATTCAGAATTTTTTTATCATTGAATTAGGTCATGCAAAAAAAATTTACTCACTGAAGGTAGTCCTAGTCCAAAAACACCACTCTTCCTAAAAAATTCATACTTGCTGGCCCATCTTCATGTCTTGCTGAGCATACTTCAGTCATTAAAGTCCATTTCATCATGTCATTATGTCAGTCATGTCACCATGAATTCTGGTCATTCAAGGTCTTCATTAGGTCTCTAGGTTTCATTTTTCCAAGGTCTAAATAAAACACCATTTCATTGTATAAGGTCAAAAAAATTATGAGAGTGATCCAAATAATATCCCTTTACCATCTAAAGAGGATTTGAAAGCATGTAAATATGGTTTCCAAAGTTGTAATTTTGATTTCAAGTGTGAGTTTCATTCCAAAATATAATTTTATTCCAAAAAACAGAGATGTATTTTTATTTTATTTATGTAATTTTATGTATATTATATGTAATAATTACTCAGTTTCCCAAAGTTTCCAACTCAGTTCCATATGCCAAACACATCAAACTTCAAAATATGAAGAGTTCCTACTCCAACATGATCAAGCTGCAAATCAAACAAGACAGAGTTAAAGGGTATTTTGCAAGGTTTTAAAAGTGAAATTGAACATTGGAAAAGCGAGTTTTTAAATCATCAAAATCAAATCCCACAATGTATTTAAACCCAAAGGACATCAATTCAAACTTCATTTTCTCTTTCCATCATCAAGCAACCTCAGCAAAAGCACGAAAATACAAGAAAGAAGGTGAAATTTGCAAAACAAAGGCAGCGTTGTGCCCCTGTGTTGTGCGTTGCGCCCTTGTGTTGTGCGCTGCACCCTTGTGTTGTGCGCTGCACCCTTATGTTGTGCGTTGCACACTTGTGTTGTGTGCTGTGCCCCTGTCTTGTGTGCTGCGCCCTTGTGTTGTGCGCTGCGCCCTTTCCCGAAAACACTCAGGGAGCTCCAAAACACATGCCATCGCTTTCAATCTTCAACAACGATACTCTACAACCTCCAGCAATCAAGTAAGCCACAATTGCACCATCCCTCTTCTTATCAAGTCGATTTTGTGGTGTTTGAAGTTGTTTAAATATTTGGTATCTATTTTGAGCTTGAAATCCTAGTATCATCCCATAAATCCCAATTACATTTCAATTTCACTCCCTAGCACTTTCATTCCCTTCCCACATCATAATTGACCCTATCCTCACCCCCTATGTCATAATCCCCTTTCCCTAAGACCTTTTACTTTGAAACCCTAAGACCTAGGCTACTCATTTTCCTAGGCTCCCAAAATCCCTAACGTGTAATAAAATTCCCTATCCTAAATCCCTTATCATTACTACTCCTTATCACCTCCGTCATTTCATAAACCCTTTCCCCCATCTCCCTAAATTTCCCCATCCCATTCCCACTTCTCAAAACTCATTCTTCACTATCATTCCATATACCTAGGGTTTTCACACTAAGACACCTATGGAAGAAGAAAAAAACATAAGCTACAGTGAGGGAGAAGAAAGATAGGAGAGGAGGCCACACAAATGAGGGAGAATCCTTAGACTTGAGCCAACAAATACCAGGGAACTAATGGCCTCTCCCATGACTGTGACATGTTTTAAGCATGTAGGATGTTTTGAATTTTGTGAGACAATACAAAGGTTCCAACATCATCCTATGTTGATTAGACTATTCATCTCCAATCTCCATGACAACCAGGTAACCCTTGCTGGTGTCACTTTCACTGTGTCTACTACCATCATATCAACTGCCACTGGAATCCCAAATGTTGGGGAAAAATGGTTCAAGCAAAAAGAATTGGAGGAACATTACTTTGAGCCATACATCAAACCTAGGTACAAGAAAGAAAGAAAGGGGAAGTTTCCTTTCTCTTACCTCCTGGAGAGATATGCCCCCATGATGAAAATTATCATGAGATACTTTTATTGTGAAGGTAGGTTCTCTCGAATTTACACCTATCACATCCGGCTACTCATGCACTTCACAAGGGTCAAGATGCTCAACATACCTTATTACCTCTTCTAGAGCATTGAAAATATGGCATATATTGTCCAAAGTAGAGAAATCTCAGCACCAAATGAACAGTCTTTTTCACCATTCCCTCATCAAAATCATAGTCCTCCATCACCTCAAACAATTTAACATTTCATGGAGTACTTTCATATCTAATTACATATTCAATGCTCCACCAATTCAAGATGCCTAAGATGTGCCTTCATCATCTCATCCTTCCACATCCATTCCTCCATCTCAGCCCACATTTCATGCATCATCACCAGATCAGTATCCTTCACTCATTTCACCACCATCATCTCCATTTCACAGTGAGACTGGGTCACCTAGCAGAGCTGAGATCAATGAGCCTAAGAAGGATAATGTGGCTGAGATAGAGCCATTGGAAAAAACATACCAGAGAGGTCACATGCATGTGTTTTCTCCACACAAAGTGGAAGGGGCCTTGCCTTCTACATTGACAAAGCAGGTAGTTAAAGGGAAGCAAAATATGACAGAGGAAAAGATTCAGGCAGAGATCAGACATGAGGAGGAGGACCTCCATGAGACAGAACATGATTTTTACCTAGATGAGCATGATGATGATGAGATCACTAGCACGATAATCAAGGAGAAAGAAGCCAAGATTAAGAAGCTACAAACTAATCTTGACAGGTCTAAATTTGTCATTAACTTTCTTGAGCAGGAGAACGAACAACTAAAGACCAAATATGTCAATGATGAAGTGAAATTCATCAAAGCTCAAAGAGAGGTAGAAAAAGACAAAGTTTTTCTTAAAGAGACACTAGAAACATATGGTGAAACCAATGAGGCAGAAGAAAAAGTGCCAAGGAGAAGGCCTAGGACTAGAGGACTGAAAAGATATCTAGAAATAGAAAGGAAAAAAGAGGCTGAGCTTGCTAATAAAATCACTTTGAATGAACAATTTGCAGTGGTAATCAATGAAAACTGGGAGAAATGGCTTGACAGGGCTAACCAACATCTAGAAAATATTTTGGAGAAGGAAAATAGAGATAATGATATTTTGAGAAAGAGGGCGAAGCACTATGCCAATAAAAACAAAATTTCAAGGGCCAAGCTTAAAAGAGCCAATGCAAAAATTGAAGCCTTGACCATGAAAGAAGAGGAAAGGAGGCTTGACATACTAGCTGAAGCCTCACTCCATGCCTAACCACATCATCACCAAAAAATTAGTAAATTTTGAAAAATTTCTAGGCCAATTTTTGAAGTTTTTGTGTGTTTTCAGCAATCCTAGACAATCTTGTGACAGCTCGACTGTCAAGGGCGCAACGCCCTAGGCACTGCGCCCTTGTTTAAGGCACTTTTTGGCTAAATGAAGACCACCACAAGATGAAAAATGAAAAATACATTCCAGAAACAACGTTGCTAGGCTTAGTTTGGACAAATGACAAGTGAAAAGGTAAAAAAACACACAAAAAATCAATTTTCTGCCTCCTTTTTTGCTTGTATGCTGCGCCCTTGACCAACTGTGGGATAATCAAGTTTTGATAGGGAAAATCAACTCCATTTAGAAAAATAAATACATATCTAGAAAGTAGATTAGATATCCTTTCCAACAAGCCATCCTGAGCCCAATTTGGACACCGGGAAGGCCTCCAAAAGTGGTCTGCAACATGGAGGGCGCCCTTGGCACTATGAGGGCGCCCCTGGCACAAAAATGGCGCCCTTGACAAATTTATGACTTTTCTCAGTTTTCACTGCAATTTTTATTTTCACTTTGGGAAATGATGATTTTAATTATGTAATTTATGGAGGTAAATGTAAATATCATGTTTTTACCGTTACCTAGGGTAAATACATTAGATGAAAACCCATGATGAGGTGTAATGAATCAGTTTGCAAAAAGTGAGGGATGAGTCAGTTTGACCACCCTACACTCTAGGTATTCAACTCAATTTTTAATGGAATTGCTCCTCCTCTCATGGATTCGACCCTTGAGGCTGGGAGTAGTTTGTTTGAGGCCTATATTCATGTAAATTTTCAGTTATTTCACAAGTTGGAATCAGTTGGATGTATGCATATTGATCAGAGACTCTATTGTAATCATTTTGGCAGGAGCTTAATAAAAGTGTTGCAGCTATTTCTTTGGGATACTTGTGGTATGGTTGTCTAGCATTTTTTCTTCTCTTGTATGAATGTATTGTTGGTTCATTTTCCATTTCATGTCTGTTGTATGATCACTTTCAAGTTAAAGAAACAAAATTCATCTCCCATGCTCTGTTTTGGGAAAGTTTTCATAATCTGTTCATATTTCTTTCAGTTTAGGAAGAATTCATCTTTCATTCTCTTCCTAGCTCCTCACCCGTCTGAATGATTCCATCCCAAGAACCCTAATTTTATAGACTTATTACCTACCTTACCCCATTGAATGGAATGTAATCGTAATCCTATTTTCCCTGACCTAGCCTCTTTGACCTAATATCCTCATCCAACAACCCAATCAAATCAAATCAAAACCCCTTCTGCATTTCATACCTAGCCTAAAACCCTAAGTTATCCAACCCTCTTAGCTGTGATTTTTGTGGAGAGAGCCCTCTCCGGTTTGGTAGGGCTAGATACCAATCGAAAAGATTTTGTGGTTATCTCTATGGGATTTCTTCTTCATCCTTATAGATTTGGAGGAGTGATAACGTACTAGCGTCGTTTCCGGGGAAGAAAGATTTATTTTCCATGGGTGTATGACAAATAACATTGGAATTTGATCCTTTGGATGATAGCGTTAAGTTTCCGAAAGTTTGATTTGATAATTGCAGTGCTAAGATTGTAGAGCTGGCTTTGAGAATGTATACTAGAGCAAATCCTGATCCTGATCCAGTTGATCCAGTATATGATCCAGAGAATATTTTTTGAAGGCATAGATATCAAACTACAAACATTCAGTCAGGACCAATTCCATTGGTAACATCAGTTTCTCTACCTGCTAAACTACTTTCTCTTGAAGATATACCATATGATCTAAAATTTGAATTGTCATTGTTAAAATCCAAGTCTGAAACCTCTTTATTAGACATAGTATTCGATCATTTAAGACTATCTGAGGTCAAGTCATTGTATGAATTAGACCTTAGTCCTCTGAAAGATTGGTTTTTCAAAGAGATTAAGCCCGAATTTGACCTTGACATCAAAGATTGGATCCAATTCTACCATCAAGAGGAAATTTATATCTCAACTCAACCTCAAACTTAATAAAATGTAGTTTTTTCATCTGCACCTTCGACCTCATCATTCATACCTACTACTTCAGTACCTGCAACTTCTGTTCCATTACCTATTTAGCCAATCCCTCCCGTTGTCAATCCAACACTTCACTCAGCAGGAATCATAGCAAGATTTGCCTAACTTATTTTACCCACCCAATTGAATGACTTACCTCAAGGTTATGGCCAAAGACTCCCCTTGTCCGATGAAAAATCTACCATATCTGCAAGACAACATATTGTTAAGGTCACTGAATTCATAGATTTGGAGGAAGTTGATGCTGACAATGAAAAAATGAGGATTATAGCCCGGAGCTTCTCTCGAGATGTCAAAGTTTGGTTTAGGTCTCTGACTACTAATTCCATTGCCACTCCAGACCAACTCATTGATTTGTTTATAGCCCAGTGGTAGGTCAAGAAAAATCACTTACACTTTCTTGCTGAGTATGAGAACATTAAAAGAAATCTTAATGAATTAGTCCAAGATTTCAATACTCGCTTTAATAGGATTTACAATGCAATTCCTGTTAAGATCAAGCCTCCTCCAGGCTTAGCTCTCATATGTTATCGAGATGCATTTGATCCTGACATGACTTACCAATTAAGGGAAATAAATCTAGCTACGCTGAAGGATATGGAAAAGAACACGATCAACGTTGAAGAAAATCTGTTGATGAAGAGAGCTAGAGCTAGGAATGAGAGGAGAGTTACTACTAAAGATGAACCATCCACCTCATCTTCCGATGCTAAGATGGATACATTAATAAGAACTATTGAAAGGATGGTTGACATGATGTCCATCATGGAGAGACAGCCCGAGGTCAGAAATCATAACTATATAGGTCAACAACAACCTCAGTTAAGGCTTAAGCAGAGAGAATAGCAGGCTCCTGAACAACCACCACAACAGCAACAACAAATCAGGATACCCTTGCAGTAGAACTATGCTCAAGGAGAAGAATAATATGAAGACACAATTGTTGAGGAAAACCTCCATGTCAAAGCTGATGACCTGCCTATTTTTTTGATCGAAGATGAGGAGTATTTTGAAAAGAAAGATCAGCCTAAAGATGAAGATTTTATCCTTGCTAATGATCATGAATTAGAGACTGAATCAAATTATTACCAGTGGGGGTACTTGAATTCACTTAGTTCAAAAAATAGGCAGATGTCATTGAGGAGCGAAGATGTGCCGGTTAATCCCATTCAAAAGAGAGCATCTCAGCAGAAAGACACTCAAACAAGGCAGAATCCTCCGAGAAATCAAAGTAATGGAAAAGATCCTGTGATCAAATTAGAACAAGGTAAATCAACCATCCACGAATTCAAAAAATAAGGAAAACGACAATCAGAAGAAGGAAATTCCATCAAAGGACTATGCTGGACAACGAGACATCGTCATTAAAGAGGTAGACAAAACTATTCCCTTCAGTCTAGAAAGATTTCAAAGTTAAAAGTGTCTGTTCCTTTAATCGAGATTGTTAAGAATAACCAGTATAAGTCCCATGTTCCCAAGATGCTTAAAGTAGATCCTGTGTCCGACATGGTAAATGTCGAAGATGATCAGCCCGAACTCATTTTTGGTCCTGCTATTGACGGTCAATTAGAAGATAGTGAGGTTCCTCCTTTTTACTTGAGTCTAAGAATCCACCAATGCATTTTAAATAATTTCATGTTAGACTCTGGAGCCTCCCACAATCTAATGCCAAAATCCATAATGGAGAAGTTGGGCCTCGACATCACTCGACCATACCATGACTTATACTACTTTGATTTAGGTAGAGTTCACTGTATTGGCATGATTAAAGATTTGGTAGTATCCCTAGAGTATATTCCAGTAAAGAATGTTCTAATGGATGTGGTGGTAGCTGACATACTACCACATTTTGGCATGCTGTTGTCAAGATCCCGGGGGGAAAAATTACGAGGCACATTGAAATTAGACTTTTCTTATGCAACTATCCTTGTTTTCGGACAATTGAGAAAATTTTACTGTGAAACTAAGATGAAATATATGATCACAAGCAAAGAAAAGCCTAACAATCATCTGATAAAAAATGTACATACAAATTTAGAGTCGTTCATTTTATTTAATGATAGCGGCTTAAATGATGTAGATAACCATATAGTAGATGTAGAAGATGTTCCAGAGATCCATAATTGTATTAGAGAAGTTATAGAAAAAGAAAAGGTAAATTTTCCTAGCTCATCAGAACAACAATCAGAAAAAGCATTGAAAAATTCAGAACAACAATCAAAGGAAGTACTGAAAGATTCATTACAACCATTGGATAAAGTGGAAGAAAGCTTGGAAAAGCATGAAGATATAGTTCAGAAAATTGAGCCAACACAGAAATCAGAGTTTCAAAATTTGGAGGATGAGAATGGTCTATGGTCCATGTACTTTGATGGTGTCTTGGGGAAAGATGGGGTAGGCATTGGAATTTGGGTCCAAAGTCCTTTTCATCAGCAAAATAAGGTCCCTACAAATGTTAGATTGTGCTCTTATAAATTAGCTTTTGATTGCACTAATAATGAATCCGAGTATGAAGCACTAATTACTGGCCTAAAGATTTTGAAGAAACTGGGTGCAAGAAGGATTGCTATGCATGGTGATTCAGAATTTGTGATCAAGCAATTTAAAGGTGAATATCAAGCTAACCATCCTCAAATGAGACAATATAGGAATGTTGTACTTGATATTTTAAAAATGTTTCAGGAATGTATACTTATAGTGGTGCCAAGGAATCAAAATCTCATGGCAGATTCATTGGAAAAAGCTGCAAGCAATTTCAAAATCCCCATCTTTTCAAATAGAAAATTTGAGATTCATGTGAAGCACCGGTCCACTGTTCCCGATAACTTGTGATATAGACAAGTTTTCTGGGATGATAAGCAGATAAACAACTTTATCCAAGGTGAAGAAGAATTTGAGAATTGTTCTATAGATCAAATTTTTGATAAAGATGACCAGGATATAGAAGCAACTTAGATGGATATACTACAGTTGAAAGACAACAATATTCCAAAAGGTCTCATACCTTTGGAAGAATTGTTTGACCAAGATGATGTAGCAAGGAAGCCTACATTGATGCCTATGGAAAAGGGTGTTGAATATGTGAAAATTGGGACAACCGAAAAACCAAATATGGTTAAACTATCAAAGTCCTTATCTCTCGAGGTAAAGGCTGAATATGTTAAATTAATTTCTGAATTTTATGATGTTTTCGCATGGGAATATGCATATTTAAAGGTGTATGACAAGAACATCATTCAAAACACTATTCCGATCAAGTCCGATTAAAAACCCTTTCGGAAAAAAGTTGAGGAGGATAAATCCCAGATTGCTGCCATCAATTGAAAAAGAGGTAAACATACTTTTCAAGTTCAGTATTATTATCTTGATCAGATTCTCTGATTGGATTTAAAATTAGGCCCCAGTAAGAAAAAATATTGGAGAAATCCATCTCTGCATAGATTTCAGAAATTTGAACAAAATTTCCCTCAAGGACAACTATCCACTTCCGAAGATGGACCATATACTTCAAAGAGTTGTCGGTTCTTCCCGGATGTCACCATTGGATGGCTATTCAGGCTACAACCAAATTTTGGTGCATGAGGATGATCAAGACAAGACAACATTTATTGCACTTTGGGGCACCTTCAAATATACAAAAATGCCATTTGGTTTGAAAAATGCAGGGGCCACATTCCAGCGAGCCATGGACATAGCATTCGCTAATGAAAAAGATGTTTTCTTGGTTGTTTACTTAGATTAATTGACAGTGTTTTCACATTCCGATGATGAACATTTGCACCATTTAAGAATTTTTTTTGAGAGATGTAGGAAGTTCATAATATCTCTCAACCCAAAGAAAAGCCTTTTTTCCATGGAGGAGGGTAAAATTCTTGGTCACATCATATCCAAGGATGGGATCCGAATTGACCCTTCCTGTGTTCAAGCAATTCAATAGATTCATTTCCCTTGCATCAAAAAGGAAGTACAAGCATTCAACAGTAAGATGAATTACTCACGTAGATTCATTCCTAATTTAGTGGAGCATATTAGAGAATTGACAAATATGTTGAAGAAAGATAGTGATGTGAAGTGGTCTGAAGATTCCCAGAAATCCTTCCATTCAGTTAAGTTTGCTTTGACTGCTGCCCTGGTTTTGATAAGTCTTGATTATACTGGTGATTTCATAATATTCTCATTTTCTTTTGAGCACACTATGACTGTAGTCTTGATGCAGAAAAGGGATAAAACAGAGCTACCAATTGCATTTTTTTAGTTGCAATATCAGAGATGCAGCCCTGCGCTATAACATCATAGAGAAACAGGCTATGGATTTGGTTAAAGTGCTGAAAGATTTCAGAGTTTACATACTACATTCACATACTCTTGCCTATGTACCTAATGCAGCTGTGAAAGAATTTCTCATGCAGACAGACCCAGAAGGTAGGAGAGGAATATGGATAGAAACTTTACTGTAATATGACCTTGAGATCAAGCCCACCAAGCCGATCAAAGGTCAGGGCTTAGCCAAGCTCATGGTTGAGTCAAATCTTCATGCTCTTAACATCAACTTGATTTCAGCCTTTTCCGAAAATGAAGGAGAAGTGAATCCCATTCAGGTATCTGATATATTTTTGTCATCTCCACAATATTATGATATTGTTTATGTTTTGCCACACCTAAACCCTCTTGTAGGCATGACTAAGAGTCAAGGGAGATCTTTGAAACTTAAAGCTTCAAAGTATTTAATAATGGAAAATGAACTTTACTGGAAGGATCTTGGAGGTGTGTTGCTGAACTGTTTGGTTGAAGAAGAATCTAAGAAAGTGATGAATGACTTCCACAAAGTAGATTGTGGGGGCCACCTGTTATCACTCCGCCAGATTTCTAAGGCTGAAGAAGAAATCCCAATAGAGGTAACCACAGACCAATATTTTGGCTTGGTATCTAGCCCTACCAAGTCGGAGAGGGCTCTCTCCACAAGGTCACAGCTAAGAGGGCTGGATAAATTATGGTTTTAGGCTAGGTATGAAATGTAGAAGGGTTTTTTCGTTTTTGATTGGATTTGCTGGATGAGTATTAGGTCAAGGAGGCTAGTTCAGGGAAAATAAGATGGGAATTGCAGTCCATTCAATGGGGAAAGGTAGGTAGAAATCTTAGCACTTTGAGGTGATTTTGTGAGATGGTTTCAGATTGATGAGGAGCTAGGAAGAGCATAAGAGATGTATTCTTCCTAAATTGAAGAAAATGGACAAATTATGAAGACTTTCCCAAAACAAAGCACGAAAGAACATGTATTCTACCTATCAACTTGAAAATCATCATATAATAGACATGAAATGGTTTGTGAGCTTACAAAACATTCATACAAATGAAACAAGAGAAAAAACAATGCTAAACATCCATACCAGAGCTATTCCAAAGAGATAGCTGCAACTCTTCATTAATTTCTGGCCAAACTGATTACACTATAGTCCTTGTTGGGCCTTGAAATCGTCATTTACTTCCATTACATTTTCTCTTATATTTCCATATTATCACCTTCACTCCACCTCCATTTTATTATATTTACCTTACCATTACCACTATTGGGTTACATTTATGTTTTCCCAAAATTTATTAATTCCTAGTATTTTTAAGTGAATTTGTGGTAAAAATTAGAAAATAATATGCACATACTTATACCTAACAAATGAAATGATTTTGTTGCCATGTGAAGGTCAAAAAGAAACTTCCAAAAGACTCTTATGTGGCCTCCTAAGGCCAAATTCGAATTTGAATGGAGAAGATCATGGGATCATAAGGATATGTGTCTCATTTCTGATTTGTATTGTAACTCTAAGAAGACATGTGCCTTATCACTTCCTATTTGGATTGTAACTCTAGAGATATAGGGAGAGATTCATGGACTCTCATTAATGAGATAGCTTCTCATCTTTTGTATAAATAGGGGAAGCTTTCTCCTATCAAATCATGTGTAAAATTGGAGTTATGCTCAAGGTTTGAATACAGACTTAGATTGTGGCACCTTACTCATGAATGTTCCTTCATTTTGACTTGGTTATGCTTACATATGGAGCATCTCGGTTTACCATCTCTCATACTTTTAGATCAGCTACCTAAAATGTGTGAGATTCACTTGCTTTTATAGATTACATTTTATTTGCTTTCTAAATATTAGTTTTAGAATGACCGTGTAATCTTTACTTTTCTAAAAACATTTCAAAATGATAGATTTATCTATTTTCCAATTGGATTAAGTTTGAGGCAATAGAGCTCACAGTTATTTAGTTTCCTTTCATGTTCTATTATTTACTTTCTTAGATCAAACTATCAATTCATTGTATAATTGAATGTTCCTAAAAGATCACGCTAAGAAAGTGACTTGCCATACTTCCAAGTTGGGTGATTAAATGTTCAACCTATATAATCATTGAGCTTTACTTTTACATGCTTTTAAATTGTTTTCTAGATTAATATCTTTAGTCAATTGTATAATTGGAAAGATCAGGCCAAGAAGGTGACTTGTCATACTTCCAAATTGAGTGATTGAATGTTAAATCATTGAGCTTTACTTTTACATAATTTTACATTGTTTTCTAGTTTTAGATCCTCATTCAATTGTATAATTGAGTGTTCTTAAAGATCATTTCAAGAAGGTGATTTTATCATATTTCTAAATGCTCGAATATCTAACCTATGCAATTATTGAGTTTTCCTTTTGCATGCTTTACTTGCTTTCCTAGATTTAAAGATTAAAGTGTAATCGATTGCTTGTACATCATCTCAATATCATATTGGATGCTGAAGTGATTGAACGTACCTTAGTTGTTTTCCTTTACATGCTTTGAAATGCTTTTTAGATTAAAATTTCAATTCCCACAAGTGTGATTGTGCGTGTTATATTTTCTTTTGAATTTGTTTTCTTTCTTTTCATTACTTGATTTCATAGGTTAGTTGAATTTCATTTTTATTATTTGATTTCATAGATTAGATGAATTGGTTTTCGTTATTTTGTAGTTAGATTGATCTAAACTTAAAGACAATTTCTAACACATACAGTGCACGCATGCTTCACAAGCTTACGAAACTCCCGAGTTGACAAATTAAATACATGCAATTATTTTTCCCAACATTTTGGCGTCGTTGCTGGGGAAGTGTGCATAGGAACTAGCTTTCGGTCTAGATTGTATTTTTTTTTTTTTTTACTAACCATTTATGGACAAGGGGTCTAGAATGCAGCCCAAAGACTGCATTGAGGAATGACATCAAAAAACGATTGCGCCACAACATTCATCAATTCTTCAAGAGATCCTTGCGGCAAATCAAAAGGTCAAGTCGATTTCGCATATCCTTACAAACAATCAGGAACATTTTTCAAGTTTGGATATGAGCATTTAAAAAATTCTAATCCGTAAATGGCTTCATTGGAAGCATGAATATACTTGAAAATAAAAAAAATAAAGTAGTTTTTAGATAGAAAGGAAAAATAAAAATAATTTTATTTTTTTTAGTTTTTAGGATAAATTTGATGTTTTGTGGTGTAGTAAGAACCACACATCTACTAAACCTTGGCAGGAAATATTTGCAATAAAATAAATGATTGAGAACAAGGAACACAAGTGAAGATCACAAGCGATAATTTAAGGTATGAGATCAATCCTTTTCATTTTATTCTTGCAAAATTTACAGAGGAATTGATTGATAAAATATTGACTATGCTAACAAAATAAAAATAATAATCTCGAGTATGCTCTCCTTCTGCACTTTGTGTGACCTAGAGGATCAAAAAAAGAATTTTTTTGTTAGTATATCATAAAATCTAAAAAAAATTAGCTACAGAATGCAATTCTGCAGCTAAACTTTTGTTTCCATAATTTTTTATTTGATTTTTTTTCAATAAACTTTAAAATTAAGAACCAAAATAAAACTTGTCAAATTCATTTTCTTTGTTAATAAATTGTTTTGTTTAAAATAATATATATGTATATTTTTAGATATTTTTAAAATGTAACATATATAATTTTTTTAAACTAAAACATCTTAATATAAAAACAATTATATATATATATATATATATATATATATATATATATATAAAATAAAAACAAACAAAACAAGTATGTCTCTCCTTCCTTCCATTTGCTCATTCCAAAAGCTGTTGGGATTGCCCAGTTTCCAACAGTTCCCCATGGTTTGTTATGAATAGATAAATATCACTGTCTCGTTCGATTGACTTGCTCGATTGAATTTGTACCGATAGACAATTGAGAGATAAAGAGAATTTTGTATCCTTCAATGCAATATTGCAGTAATCTGAATTCATTTCGAAATGTGGAGATTCCCTACCTTGATTTCCACATCGCCATTTCCTCCATTCTATCTATATACAGTTTATCCTACTGTTTTAGGGACATGATGATCTTATCTACTGGATCATTGCACATATCCTTTTGATTTAGGGATTTTGTGTACAAATACAAGTGATCTTTCACTACACATAATAAAAAAACCATCTTTCAGGCTTCAATTAAATCTGCAACCTATTACATCGATCCATTTACAGGTGAATTCGTTATACAGATCTGTTTTTCAGGAAGTTGAAGTTTGATTTCGAATTGAAATAAAATTCTTGATGCATGTGGCAATTGATGAACCTATTCAACCAACAATTAATTTTGTTTCTAGAGCAGAAGCTAGAAAATGCATAACTGTTTTGACACACGATTTTAAAACGAATTTTCTGATCAAGCCGAGGTGAATTAGGAAAAAATAAAACATGGGTTTTTTTGGGGACGGGGGAAATTAGGTAACGCGCAAGTGATTTTCTATATTTTTCAACCATTTGGGAGAAATTCAAGGTTCTTTAAAGCTTCGTTTTCCAAATTTCATAAAACAAAACGGTTTTAAAATTAATTCACAGAGATAGTTACGGTTTTTTCTAGCAGTGAAACAGATGGAGAAAGGTTCAAATGCTCGGGGTCTTTTTTATATGACACTAAAAACAATCTTTATAGGGCATGTGAGGATTATTTCTCTTGCAATATCTCTGTTATGTTGAAATGTCACTAAAAAAAAGCCAGGTGGTCATAGATTTGAAGGAGGGCTCAGCCTTGTGTAACTGTCCACCAGCTGAGCGACTCCTTCCACGTGCTTAAAAAATCCGCTTTCCCCACATTAGATCCAATGGCTATACTACCTCGTGTTCATGCCTTTATAATAGAACAAACAATAGAAACAATAATATTTCCTTGAATTTCTCTTCAGTAAGGGGTGAAAAGGATCCTAGAAACGAAGCCAAAGCCTACAACCCAGCCAATCCCAAATGAATGATCTCATTTTGTGTTGTGAATTGTGATTTCAGGCAATCACTTCCATTGTGTGTTGGAATGGAAGATGCACATGTGATTGTTAATCGATTTTCTAAGCACTGAAGCAAAGACAATGAAGAACTTCTAGAGGTCATATCCAATCTAACAACTGGTTGTAAAACTAATCCCTCAGACAATATTCTATTTGCTTGAACAATCTGATCACAAATATAAAGATCACCAACTGTCACGAAGAAGTTCTTGATCCAAAGGAACTCCCATAACATCTAGAAGTTGTGAGCTGCCAGATCATAGATTCACGAAGTAAAAAAAAATGGCGACGATAGGATTCGATTGCAGAAAAAACATTCATTCATCATTGCCATGGTTCATCATCCTTGTTTGCAAATTCATTTTCATTATTAATTGTTTTGTTTAAAAAATATATGTGTATATTTTTAAATTTTTAAAAATGTAACACACACACACACATATATATATATATATATTTTACTTTTTACTTTTTTTTTTTTTTTGCAACATAGATGAAGATTCAATTTGACAGATTTAATAATGATTTGCAGAACAATTGAAGGATTATTTAGATGATGACTATCTTGTTTTGATCGCTTGGATTTTTGAACATTTGGCATTAAAAATTATAATATTATTGCTGTGTATTTTTCTATGAAGCTTTAACTTGCAGGACACAACGAATCTTTGTGATGCCAATCATATCACTGAGCACATTGCATGAAGTCATCCGACAACAGGGAGTTGATTTATTTTTCATGGTTATTTCTTAAAAATGGATTGTTATCAATATCATGAATTGGACTGAATATAACACTTTTTATTTTCCTTAATCTATTTCATTTGACATTCAAATTTTTGCGTAAGAGTCAGAAAGGAATTGACCATTTCTTTTTTAGCACACTTATGTTATTTATGTCAAGTTTTCTTTGCAGGTTTGGGATGATCGAATGATCATTGAAGGAAACCAATTGCGCGCACAATTGGTCTTCAAAGGACCAATTTCATGAGAAACATAAGAGCAAGTCCATGTCCATATCCATTAAGACCGTCACCTTTCCTCCCTTTTGAATTATAAATCCAACCAAGCAATTCAAAGCAAGCCACAATTATTTTCCAATCAAGAGTCATTTGTTCATTTTTATTCACATACACTTTCCATTACTTTTTGTCTACTCCTAATCCACAAATAAAAGAAAGAAGCTCACTTACATGCTTATTGCCCATTGTCAATTTCCATTTTCATCTTCCATTTCCATTTTCCTTCTCCTATCATTTTCATTTCACAAATAAACCTTGCTTCAATGCAAATTATTGAGTCCATAGTACTTTGAGTCTAAAATCCTTACAAAAACACCTTGAGGCTTGCATGCCTTAATGGAAATTCTTACTGCTGACGAACAGTGGGAATACATTAATGTCCCTTGTTTATTGGATCTTCTAGGTACTCAACAACAACAAAATTATTCGTACCTAGAAAGATGTGTTTTGGAATCTTGACTTTCATTGTCATCAATGATGAGAGTTATTGTGTTGACTAGTGGCATCCATGAACAACCACTAAGCCAAAAATTTCTTGCTATGTTTGACATCAGAACATCTATTCACATAGCAGGAATTATGCCAATGAATTTTGAAGACATGAAGACTATCATTTACAACATTTTAAAGCAAATGAAGAAGATATGCAGCTACAACAGATCAATACCATTATGTAGCTGCAGAATCAAATGATAGCTGCAAAATCAGATGGCAGCTACAAAATCATATGGCAGCTGCAGAATCAGATGACAGTTGCAGAATCAAATAGCAGCTACATAATCAAATGGCAGCTACAAAATCAGATGGCATCTGAAGAATCAAATGGCAGCTATAGAATTAGATGACAACTACAAAATCAAAGGACAACTGCAGAATCAACATCATTTCGCAACAAATTTCGCAGTTTTAGTAGAAGCAATAAAAAGTCATCTCGACTCTTTTATCCATAACTTGTACAACCACATGAAGAAGATTATGATCAGAATTTTGCATACACCACACATGCAACTCATCCATTTTCAAAGGGTAAGTTAAGGTATGTCATTTTTTAACTTTTTACCATAGAATTCCTTGAAAATATAGAATGATAACTGTTAGACTCCTATACCAATAGGTGTCATTTTTCATGATTGTCTTGATTGAAATATGGAATATTTTCAAACCTTTTTCTTGAGAAAAGGTGTTCCATATTCTTGAAAAACCAAAAAATCAAAAAATTTTAAAAAAAATGTAAAGAGGGTATACCCTAAAAGAAAAATCAAAGGGTAATAAAAATAAAATGGTCAAAAAAGTGAAAGAAATGAACCCCAAACAAAAAATAGACCAAGGAAAGTGTGCAAATCCAAATGCCACTACTATTTCATTTTTGTAAATAAACAATTGTGTGCAGCTTGTCAAACTTTGCCACAATTTATGAAGGGTCAAACTGTTTAAACCTGACTTATTCATATTTCAATTTCATGTTATAGAATAGAGAATAAATATCTGACCAAACAGTTTAATCTTGGCAGATAAGTAGATAGGTAGAGTTATTAAAAGGTGCTCAACAGTTTAATCTGAGCCCTTGGATGCAATAGGGGTAGAAATAGATAGATTATCATGTAAAAAGAAAAGGTTGAAAAGGGTTTGCAAGTCTAAATGCACCCTAATAAAGAAGAGAAAATGGTAGTAGTAGATAGGGTAGGTAGATGGTGTTGCAAAGTTTTATCTGATGAATGATGCTGCTAAATGTTTTTGATCCTTTACTTTCATCACAAATATTGAAGCAGGAAATACACTGTAAAATCACAGCAAGAAAAGTCAAAATCATTAACTTCCCTCATCACTTTCCCCTTAAAAGTTTTACTAATTTCCCCCAAAGTGCTAAGGTATTTGGAGATCAAAAGGGCTCAAGGCATTTCCTTGACTTTTGGAGGGACCGGACCCTCAGCCTGATGATCAAAAAGACCTAAGTACTTGAAGTTATCCATTATCATTCACTTTCAATCTTTTCCTAAGTAAAATCCCATTTTGCTTAGGAAAATCATGCAAACTTCCATAAAAATCCCTCAAAATAACTTACTATTCTAAGTTTAAGTGTTGAAGATGATATATTGTAATTTACTTCAGAGAATGTCACTTTCTTAGATGTGCAAAGTATTTTGAGTTCCCTTGTCCTTTTGTCATATTAACATTTAACTCTATTTACTAAATCCCTAGTGAAAATGCCTTATCCTAAGTATATAACTCCTTTTACATAAATATCCCAAAAAACCCATCTTATTATAAATTTTTAACCAAAGTATTTATTTCCCAAATATTCATAGAAGACCCACATTATGTGCCCTTTGGTTAAAATATATCATTATGTAATATTCCCGCCCTTATGATAAGATTAATTATATTGGTTAATTTATCATATAATAAACATATATGAAAAACTTTAAACATATGATCCATATGTTTAACACAAAAAATAATAAACCCGAGGTTTTAATTTAAACCAAAACTTCGGAAATAATCCCATTTCTCCCCATACCCGACGCCCTAACTCGAGTTAAAAATCCCGCTATATATTCCATTCCCCAACCCTAACTCGAGTTAAAAAACTAAACCCCGCCACAACCACCTTTAAACAGTGGGATTAATTAAATCGCCAGGATTAATTAATAACCACCTTTTCCGCCTATCAAAACACCCCCGGGATGATTAGTTAAACACTAATTACATCGGGCCCGCATGATAACTTCCCCATCACCTTCCCGTCTTGTCAACCGTCGGATCATCCGCGTGCAGATCAACGCTCCACAGCGATTCCGCTAGCCGTCCCTTGTCAGAACTTTAACGCGCGGGGGCACGATGGTTTTGGAACAGTCCACCGGCCACGTGTCCGTTGATCAATGGAATCGCTCCCTCCGCGTTTAAAACCGCCATTGACCATAAGCGGTGCGGAAATTACCGCTTACCGCCCGACCCCTGCCACATGTCATCCCGTACTTCAAATGACGTCATTCCTCGATAAAATAAAAAATCCCTTTTTGACTTCGTAAATAAAACAAATTTCGTGTTTTTTCCGTCATTTTCTTTGCTGAAAGCAACTGCTTCAAAATTTTCACTCAAAATTACTGTTCTATCAAATTTCGCTCCAGAATTCCGCCGGACCAGTGTTCGAGCATCTTATTGCCACCATTTGATACCTGTTAAATCCCAGTTTGCCTCCGAAAACAGGTATTTATTCTATTGCGCTCCGAACTTCAAAAGAAACTCTGTGTTCCTTGTTTTTCCACTGAATTAGTGTTAAAACCTTATTGCTAAAATCATTCCTTGGTTTTTAAACCGTGAATTGTTCCCCCGAACCTGCAATTGTGCCAATTTCCCTCATTAAAACTGAAATCGCGCCCCGGCCTGTGAAGAAAACCCAGAAACTTCCATTTTGAATACACAAGAACCAAAATGGAAGCTCCGGCGGCCCTGAATGTAACCCCATTGAATGCCCCCCCACAGAGAGTTAGAATATTTGCCCTTAGTGGATAAAGACTTCCAAATTAAAGACTTAGTGTTTGATGAAAGCCCCCTTCGAAGTTATTGTCGCTGCAGAGACGATTATTCGAAGGGATTGGATGTCATTGGGTTGTGGGAATCCAATTTCCCGAGATATCTCATCCCCTCAGTCCTCATTTTCCCAGAAATTATCCACTGTTGTCATTCTAACTATGATCCAACTCAAAGAGCAGTAATGTCCCCTGACCAGAGTGTTCTTTTCCCCATTACTCCCCAAGCTATCAATGCAATGCTACATTTTGAACCTGATCAAGAGCTAACACCTTTGTCTATGGAAGAACTGATTGAAAAATCTACTCGGTTGTCCCCTGAAGAGGTGATCAGAAGATCACATCCTTGGATAAACAGTCTTAATACTAGTCATAAGATTTGTTTACTCCAAGAGTGTTATCAAATCTATTCAAACAGAGGTTAGAAAGCATAACAGTTAAAGAGTATCAGTGGCTAAAGTGTATCAGGTAAAAGTCAGTGAAAGTTAAAATGAAGTTATAGAGCAGTCAAAGGTAAACAGTAAAAGTAAATACAGAAGGCAGTAAAATGGTAAAAAGAGATGAGAATACTTTCACCAATAGTGAGGTTTGTCTAAAGTGAAAGTAAAACAGTCAAAAGAGCAAGAAAGTAAAAATGTGAAAAAACATAACAAGAAGGAACATTTTTGCAGAAATTGCATATTTTAGTCATAGTTTTGCAGAAACTATTGTGATCAATCCAAGATGAATTTTACAAAACTGAAGGAGTTTTATGTTCTTAAGAGGGCCATCTACAAAAACCTCTCTCACTTTTCTAACAGCCATTATGGTTTTGGAAATATTAAACAATGTTGGAAAGCACTTTTTGCAGAAAAATCCTGTTAAGTCATCATTTTGCAGAGAATATTGTGGCCAATTAGAAATACATTTTACAAAACTGAAGGACGTTTTGGTTCCTAAGAGACCCATCTACAAAAACCTATCTCAGTTTTTCCACAGTGATTTCAGGCTGAGAGATACATGCACATCTTTAGATGCTATTTTTCAGACTCTGTAAAACTCTGTTTTACACATCGTTTTACAGAGCCTATTGTGAACAGCTGGAGAGGAATTTTAGGAAAGTGAAAGAGGTTTATTTCAAAAACTTATTTATATACAATAACCTCTTTCACTTTTTACATATCTATTACGGATTGAGAAATACAAAGATATCATTGGACCCCAATTTTGCAGAATTGTTGGAGCAGAATGCACAAAGAAAGGAAACAGTTAGTGACTTGGATGCCTCATCATCAACTAAGAGTTGGATCAAATTCGAATTCCCCTCTTTGTCATCACCTATCCATACAAAATAGTGCCAAATAGATGCATTAGTTTGAGTGTCCTTTAATTAAGTTCTATTTATGTAAATAGTTGGAGAGATTTGTGAACCAATTTTGATATTTGTTTCAAGATATTTTAGTTTAGAATTTGTATAAATACTCCACTATCGGAAGCATTTGGGGTGGATTCTATTACTCTGTTGTAACATTGAGATTTTCGGAATAAAAACATTTTGGAGAAATTTATTCGTGGCTTACTGGATGACGATTTAAAGCACTGGACTTGTTGCAGGATTCATGTGTTGGACTACAGTTCAATAAGTTTTTCTACCCTTTTGTCTGAAATTTTATATTAGTTTATAATATCATCATGTCCATTTCTGAATAATTTACATAAAGGATTGAATCAAAATTTGCTTAATTGTACTCTGATTTCAAATGTGGTTGTTCTTAATGTTTTCTTCTAAATTAGTTATAAGCATGAATTCTTAAATGCTCTTGCTTTGCTAATTTAAACATTCTTGATTACTATAATAAAGAATTCTTCACTGCTCTTTGTTTGTAATCATTTCATTTCTTTCTTTTTGAACATGGTGAAAGATTCTTAGTTGCCTTTCATCCCTTCAAACCCATTCCATCCACTTTAAATTTTAAGGATTGTTCTCTGTCTAGCTACCTTGCCCTGTAAAGCCATCTTGTGTGTAGAATATAAATCCAGTAAAGCCATCCTTTGACTCCATAGCCCAATGGACTGAAAAATTTCAACCTTGCCCTTAGTTGTGGATTCCACCATTTTTCAAAACAAACATCTTGGATCTATAACTAGCCTAAAACCTTCTAAGAACAAAGATAAATCATAAAGAGAGAGCCCTCTCTGGATGCAGATTGGCTAGATTCTGCATCTGAAGGTTGGTTTGTGGTTACCTCGGGTATACTTTCCTCTTACACAACTTCTACAGCAAGATTGAAGGGTGATTGGCATGAGGATTGCCTCATGAAGATATTCATGGGAACCTTAGAAGGAAAAGCAAGGGAATGGTATGAAGCTCTCAAACCTGCAAGTTTGTTTTCTCTAAAATATTTTCATAAGGTATTTTATGAGCATTACAAAAAAGATTTTCCATCTTTATCATTAGCTGAAAATTGTTGTGATCAAGCTGAAGATCTTATACATTACCTTAAAAATATTGATGAAGATTTTGCAAATTGGTCTCCTGAAGATTTATTAGAAGAAGTCCAAAACTTTCATTCTCAAGGTAAACATCATAATAATCAAGAAGAGTTAAACAAAGATGAAATAAGTCAGGAGATAAATCAAGATCCACAAAACTCCTCTGTATTAACAAATGATGTTTCATTTAATGTTTTGAATGAAGTTAAAGAAAATAATCAACCTCATGATCAATTTTTAGATAAGAGAAAAAACAATTGTCATTCCAATCTAAGAATTCAGAGATTCCCAACCCCCCTCACCGAAGAAGAAATCAATTTGCTTCTAAACATGCAACCATCCTCAAAATATTTACATAATGAAGAAATTGTTTCTATTTCTTCTAATGTTGATGAATGTACAAAAGTTTTTATCCATGAAGGGACATAAGAACAAGTTGATGCTCATGTTATTCTACCTTCCCAAAAAGGCCCATTGCTTGATATCACGCCTATTGAACAAAACAATGATTTTCAAACAAAATGCAACCAATCTAATCAAGATATATTGGGATTGTTGGAAGAGAAATCCACTGATCCATTGTTTATAATTGATGACATTCCTTCTTCTGAAAATTTGCCTAAATATGATCAGTATGATGATAATTATGTTCTCCCAATTCAAGATAATTTCCTAGAACAATCACTAGCTATTTTGAGGGATGAGATATTAGAACTTCAGTTTGATGAGGATTTTCTAAGAGCTTTCTTTCTTATTTTGAAATCAAGAAAATATTCTCCTAAACTAAAAATATGTGTTCTCAAAATAATTTCTGAAAATTATGAAAATGAAATCAAACTTTTGCATTCTCAAATTCAGTCATACAATTTCCGAAATCCTAAAGAATTATTTGAAAATCTTCCTTCTCCAAAGCAAGAGGAAATTGTACTATCTTTTGACTTGCATATTGAAGATGATTATTCTTTCAAACACAAGACTGAAGAAATAAGCTCATGGTCTAATATTCATAATTCAATTGAACAATTAGTCATTGAAGGCCTAAAAGTAAATAACATACATCATGCTTTTATTGATCCTATATCAGATTATATGGAGAATCTTTTGAGCCCAAATTTGCAAACATGTTTTCTCTATAAGGATCAAATACATCAAAAGTGGCCTTTACACATCATATCATTTATTATAATGGCACATGATCATAACATACTTCGAATTTTGATCACAAGCAATCAAGTTATCCATTTATTTTTACAGCTACTTGATTGGCTTCATTGGCATTTTTGTATTACCTGATTCAATAAGATTTTTAGTAGATTGAGTAGATAGATGAGTGTCAATAAGTTCATAATTTAGAGCATTTTTTTTAGTTGTCAATTTTCAGCTATTTTTTCATTAAGTTGGTTTGAAATTTTTTGTGTGTTGTTTTAGTTTTAGATCATATTTCAGGTTGCAGAAAAAGGATTATATTCAATTCAAGATTTTCAACCACAAAAAATTCATGTTTGGGATTGGAACAAGGCAGAAAATTCCTAACTGGGCAACAAAGTTTTAAGTTTTGAGTGGATAGTAACTTACTGGAGTTGAAGCCTGAAGTGAAGGCCCTAAGCTTCAGAAGTTTTACTATCATATATACAATAAAGCTACCAGAAGAAGGAGATTACATGGTTTAGTTTGAAGACATTTTGAGGCAACTGACCTGCTGTTCTTGACTTTTCACAAGGAAAAGCCATCCCCAAGTGGAGCCGGTGTTAGACTCCTATACCAATAGGTGTCATTTTTCATGATTGTCTTGATTGAACTATGGAATATGTTCAAACCTTTTTCTTGAGCAAAGGTGTTCCATATTCTTGAAAAACCAAAAAATCAAAAAATTTAAAAAAATGTAAAGAGGGTATACCCTAAAAGAAAAATCAAAGGGTAAGAAAAATAAAATGGTCAAAAAGTGAAAGAAATGAACCCCAAACAAAAATAGACCAAGGAAAGTGTGCAAATCCAAATGCCACTACTATTTCATTTTTTGTAAATAAGTAATTGTGTGCAACTTGTCAAACTTTGCCACAATTTATGAAGGGTCAAACTGTTTAAACTTGACTTATTCATATTTCAATTTCATGTTATAGAATAGAGAATAAATATCTGACCAAACAGTTTAATCTTGGCAGATAAGTAGATAGGTAGAGTTATTAAAAGGTGCTCAACAGTTTAATCTGAGCCCTTGGATGTAATAAGGGTAGAAATAGATAGATTATCACTTTTTGCAGAAAAATCCTGTTAAGTCATCATTTTGCAGAGAATATTGTGGCCAATTAGAAATACATTTTACAAAACTGAAGGAGGTTTTGGTTCTACAAGACCATCTCTCGCCTATCTCATGGAGTCACGGTGATTTCGAAATTTGGAAATTTGAGAGATACATGCACATCTTTAGATGCTATTTTTCAGACTCTGTAAAACTCTGTTTTACACATCGTTTTGCAGAGCCTATTGTGAACAGCTGGAGAGGAATTTTAGGAAAGTGAAAGAGGTTTATTTCAAAAACTTATTTATCTACAATAACCTCTTTCACTTTTTACATATCTATTACGGATTGAGAAATAAAAAGATATCATTGGACCCCAATTTTGCAGAATTGTTGGAGCAGAATGCACAAAGAAAGGAAGCAGTTAGTGACTTGGATGCCTCATCATCAACTAAGAGTTGGATCAAATTTGAATTCCCCTCTTTGTCATCACCTATCCATACAAAATAGTGCCAAATAGATGCATTAGTTTGAGTGTCCTTTAATTAAGTTCTATTTATGTAAAATAGTTGGAGAGATTTGTGAACCAATTTTGATATTTGTTTCAAGATATTTTAGTTTAGAATTTGTATAAATACTCCACTCTTGGAAGCATTTGAGGTGGATTCTATTACTCTGCTGTAACATTGAGATTTTCGGAATAAAATCATTTTGGAGAAATTTTTCGTGGCTTACTGGATGACGATTTAAAGCACTGGACTTGTTGCAGGATTCATGTGTTGGACTACAGTTCAATAAGTTTTTCTACCCTTTTGTCTGAAATTTTATATTAGTTTATAATATCATCATGTCCATTTCTGAATAATTTACATAAATGATTGAATCAGAATTTGCTTAATTGTACTCTGATTTCAAATGTGGTTGTTCTTAATGTTTTCTTCTAAATTAGTTATAAGCATGAATTCTTAAATGCTCTTGCTTTGCTAATTTAAACATTGTTGATTACTATAATAAAGAATTCTTCATTGCTCTTTGTTTGTAGTCATCTCATTTCTCTTTTTTGAACATGGTGAAAGATTCTTAGCTGCCTTTCATCCCTTCAACATCATTCCATCCACTTTAAATTCTAAGGATTGTTCTCTGTCTAGCTATCTTGCCTTGTAAAGCCATCTTGTGTGTAGAATAGAAATCCAGTAAAGCCATCCTTTGACTCCATAGCCCAATGGACTGAAAGCCCTCAACCTTGCCCTTAGTTTGTGGATTCCACCATTTTTCAAAACAAACTCTTGGATCTATACCTAGCCTAAAACCTTCTAAGAACAAAGATAAATCATAAAGAGAGAGCCCTCTCTGGATGCAGATTGGCTAGATTCTGCATCTGAAGGTTGGTTTGTGGTTACCTCGGGTATACTTTCCTCTTACACAACTTCTAGGAAAACCTGAGTGATAACAATAACTTTTGGAAAAAACACTTAGTTTCCTCATTTCATAAAATTTCAAATACCATGAGATGGAGGGGGGGGGGGGGGTGGGGTACATTCATATTCACATTTTTCCACATTCATATCACATTCAAAAGCCCACATAATTTCAAAATATATTAACTATTACATTATTATTATGAGCATACAATGGCTTTTCAAAAGTACTTAAAAGATAATTGGATGCAAACATAATCATGGTTGTCACACAAGAACCAACCATGATGCAATCCAATAAAGATATACTTTGCAACAATAATCAAATTATCATTATGCAAATTTCAAATATCAAAATTGAATGCAACAACAAAATATGGAATTAGCTTACAAGAACCAACTTGATCGAGAGAATTTTGCATAAATTAGAATACTTGCACTTGCATGTACAAATGGAACGTGTGTTTCCATTAACATGGAATTCTCATCAAAATCTTCATAAAAACCACTTTCAATTCAACTCAAAATATATATAAAGAGAAAGACGAACAATAAACAAAATACTTGCATAAAATACAACAAGAAATTACAAATTCAAACCCTTCCTTGGCCGAATATACACTTGTGGCCTCTTGCTCTCGCCTTCACAATTCGTGACACTATCCCTCTCTACATTTTTTCCTCTATCCTATTCCATTCTCTGTGCCTCTACATCCTCACACAAAGCTTCATATTTATACATAATTATGGATTAATTTGAATCCATGATTTCCTCCACAAATATCTCAACCAAATCCTAAAATATCTTTATCCCTTCCTTGACTCAACTAAGTTCCATTTAAGGAGTTCTTAATCCCTAAAATATCCATCCAACCCAACTCCGCTCATATTCTCAATTAATTAAGAGAATATTTACAATAAATCTCACACCCAGATTTTTTTCTCTTAATTTATTTAAAATGTGCATAATTTATAAAATAATTAAAAAAAACATCACTCCTTAAATCACACAAATAAAAAATGGAAATTAAGCAGGATGCTCCTGCATCAGACACCCCATGTAGAGAAGTTTCCATAGACTCTTGTCTATGAGGTCTGTCACTTTTCTGTAATAATGCGATAGCCACAAGTCTCATTGACTTGCTCCCTCCAGGATTCCAAACTTTGTTTTGCCACTGGTCTTTTAAAGTATCAACTCCATTTTGTAATTTTGCACAAAATTTTCAGAATAGTATTTTCAGAATACTATTGAATGTAACTCTCACTTTTCCATACCACATCATCTTTATTTCGAAAATTACAGACTTGTGTAGAAACGTTGATACCCATTCTCCTAGTCTCCAAACTTTGAAAGAATCTCAAACTGGCTTTAAATCAGCATCACTTATTCTATCAACCGGATTCCATTGGCCTCTACAACAATTACTTCTGCCAATTCCTCGAAGTAATTCCTCTTTGTTTGATGCTTCCGTCTCCAATTGCACTGAATACTCAACTTTCTGAAATGAAGAATAATCAAGAACTTCTCCTTGATCACAACTATAGTCATTGATTGCTCCTATAGTAACAAATTTCTCGTCTGGTGTTGTACCTGCATTCATCAACAAATTATTAGTTTTAAAAATACAAGACCTTTCGGTCTCCATTGATGCTACAAGCACTAATCTCCCATCATAGATCTTTTGGATTTCAGTAAATACTCTTTTGAATTGCTGGATGCTTTCATCTTTATGCTGCTGGATCAATACTTATGTTTCATTTATGTCTCTAAGGACATAATTTTCTTGCTGCTCTTGATCTTTCATCTCATCTTCAAATACTTTCTGCTCAATTTATCTGATTTCAACATCATATTTATTAATGTCGCCTCCTGTACCTACAACCATATTATTATTTGTGTAGGAATTTACAGGGCAAGTTCCTTAGATCAAGAACCAAAGGTCATTGCTCACAAACAAATCACAAATCAGTACACCAGTATAATCACGTGGTTAAAACCCTCAAAGAGGGAAACAATCCACGGCCTGAGCCAACGCAGCGACTTCAGGAAATTTATTAATATAAAAAGAAAATTTACATATGTTTCTCTCATAAACAGTTACCGAACAAATGACCCTCCATGCTCTTTAAATAGAGATCATGGACCAATCGGTTGTTAAGCCATGGATCAAGTGTCGTTAGTACCCAAGGGTGAGAGATAAGCTGTCGAATCTACAAATTGTGGCCAATCGGATTATAAGTTACAAATGTACATTGTAAAGAATTTTTTTTTTACCTAACTCTACGCTAGACCAAGTTATACTTAACTATTTCATACGTGTCGGAATATCCTAACATCTCCCCTTAAGAACAACTTGGGATAGGATTGAATGATTTTAAAAGGTGACACAGTAGGAGACTATTTCCTATGTGTCGGAATATCCTAACATCCCCCTTAAGAACAACTTGGGATAAGATTGAAGGATTTATAAAGGTGACACAGTAGGAGAATAAAGGAGGCATTAGAGCCTATCCCACCTTAATGATAACTTTCCTGAACTCCAAGCATAGATAAAATTTTGGTAAAATTCACTTCTATGAGAGCCTTTGTAAAGATATCAACAAATTTATCATTGGTTGAACAATACTGCACTTCAAGAACATGATCATGAATGAGCTTTCTGATGAAGTGTATGTGTAGATCAATGTGTTTCACGCGCTGACATTGAACTGGATCTTTGCATAGATGAATGGCACTTTGATTATCACACTAAAGTGTAGTTGGATGTTGTTGATGAAGACCAAATTCGGACGAGATCTTGACCACATGGCTTCCTTCTTGGCTTCAACGGCACCACGATACTCTGCTTCTGCCGAAGAAAGAGAGATGGCAGTTTGTTTCTTACAAGACCAAGTAATAGGTCTTGAACCAAGAGTGAATACATAACCTGCAGTAGACTTTCAATCATTAGGGTCACCGGCCCAATCAGAATCAGTGAAACCAATCAACAATGGAGATGCTCCTGCATTGTAATGAATCCCGAACTGAACTGTACCTCGAATATATCGAAATATTCTCTTAGCTGCTTTCCAGTGACTTTCATGAGGTTGGTGCATAAACCAAGCAACAAGACCAACGACAAAAGAAAAGTCAGGACGGGTATGGGTTAGATACATAAGTTTACCAACAAGTTGACGGTATAAGGTAGCATCAACTTCGAAATTATTCTAAGTGGTAGCTTGCCTCTGGGCTTGAAAGGGAGAAGGGGTTGGCTTACAGTCTTCCATGTGAAAGTGGTGTAGAAGATCACATGCATACTTGGACTAAGAGAGGATAATGCCTTCCTTGGATTGCAAGACTTGAAGACCAAGGAAATCATGCAAGTGTCCTAAGTCTCTCATTTCAAACTTCTTTTTGAGGCTATACTTCACATGGTTTACATGGTTTGGATCACTACCAATAAGGATAAGATAATCAACATAAAGAACAAGGATGGTGAAGGACTTGCCCACTTTCTTGGTGTAGACAGTGTTGTCAGAATGACACCTAGAAAAGCCATTATTTAAGAGAAATCTATCCATTTTGGCATACCAAGCCCGAGGAGCTTGTTTGGGACCATAGAGAGACTTCCTAAGGTGATAAACAAGGCTAGAGTCGTTTTCGATAAAGCCAGGGGGTTGTTCCATGTAGATTTCTTCATGCAAATCTCCATGTAATAAGGCAGATTTAACATCCATCTGATGGAATTTCGATTTAAAGGAGGCAGCAAGGGAAAGAACAAGGCGGATAGAATTCATTTTGGCAACATGGGAGAAGGTTTCAGTATAGTCAATGCCTTCAACCTGTGAAAATCCTTTAGCAACAAGACGAGCTTTATGTCTATCCACTTTTCCATCTGGTCCAAACTTTGTTTTGTAAACCCATTTGCATCTGACAAGTTTTCTTCCTTTTGGAAGAGGAACAAGATCCCAAGTTGTTAGCCTCTTTCATAAGCCAATTATAAATCCAAAATACATAAATTAAATAATGTAAAGTTAGGATAAATATATTTATTAAATTAGAATATTTAATAAATATTAGAGATACTTAGAATTAGAATTTTGTTAGTAAAAATAGGACTCTAGAATAGATTTGTTTACTAGGCTCTAAAATAGGAATAAAGTTAGTAGAATGGTTAGAAGGTCATTTATTGTAAATGGACACTTGTTGGTTTTCCAAGTGATCCATAACTAAATTAAGTTAGAACATAGAGCTTATAAATAGGTTACTTTCCTAATTTCATTGTAGTGAGAGTTTACATTTGTAAACTCCTGCAATTTGTTATGTAATCTCTTTTCATGATCAATAAAGTTATGTGTTTGAGGACACTTCCGAATCTACATGTGGTATCAAAGCTCATGGTTTTTCTTTTTTGGATACTTTTCATCGTGCCATGGTGGTAGCCTCAAGACCCCAAACTTGATGAAGAAATGTGCGTGGGTGAATGTGTGTGGATGATGCAGCGTGGACCTGCGTACTCATGAAAGCGCTGAGGGCTACTTTATTGTTGGGATCATGTGACATATCTTGATTGTTAAAAAGTTAGCCTGTTGCGAGTTTGAGTGATCAACTGCGTGGAGGTACGCCTGTGATAACCTGTTGTGCCTACTATTTAGAGTCGTGAGATCGTATTTCTTAATAGCGGACAATCCATATTCTACAACAAGTTTTTTTGAGAAGAAAAACGGAGGAGTCAGCCAGAAGCATGGGGGAGCATAGTTGTGGTATGGATCGATATTTCCTTACACAGTTTCTCTTGATTGGTCATACAAAATAAATTCAATTGCAGATATGTTTGTGTCAAGACTTTCAATCGTCAAGAAAGAGTTTTCCTAGACTTTGTAAAAGGAGTCCGCAAAGTTTTGTTAATAATCTTGTGTTCCACTGGGCCTATGAGATGGAAGAATCCCATTCTTCTTTCCATAATTAACAACAACACAATGAAGAATTAACAACAGATTGCTATTTGTAACCTGCAAATGAATCGTTGTTGGAGATCCAGTTGTAGACTTCACAAAATTCACATGAGTTTTTATGTACTGATGCTAAAAGCCGATTTTGAATCAAAATTGATCTGCATGGGCAGAGTTGAGATTGCATTTTGATTGGACAAGGATCTTTCAGCTCTAGCTTTGAGGTTCCTGTGCAAAGGAGGAGCCGTAGAACTATGTGGCGTTGTGTGAGATTCCTACAACGTCGGATTGCACGGAGAAGAAGTGATTTTCGTATCGTTTGCCGAATCAACGTTTTTCTGTGACAACCTGTTGGTGGAAGTGTATGTGTCACAGCGGAACTAGTGAAGCCAACATGAGTAAAAGTTACGGGGGTTGTTAAAAGCATGTGGGACGAGTTATTTTAATCGAACATTTTAAATGGTCAAAGGCTGTTTGCTTTTTTTTAAAGCATGAGGTGTGCTTTAAAAGTATATTCATTCACATTTTAAAGTGAACGTAAATTTCACTTTTTCATTTCATTAAAAGGCACTTCATATTTTTTAATGGGGTTTAAAAGAGATTAAAATTAAAAGACACTTTTTTGGAGAGATAAGGTGTGCTGGTAGTTTATTTAATTGTTTTTGTTGGAGTGATAAGGACTTAAGTGGTTTGGGGGAATAATAAAGTGTAAATTTTAAAAGGAATCCCTTTTTATGATTTAATAAAGTACATTAAATTATTTTAATAATTTAATGAGATGTATGGAGAGATAAGGTGTAAGATTGAGAGATAATGAGGGCTCATATTATATGTATTAAATGAATGTGAGGAGTGAGTGGAGTGAGTGCTCATTCTAGAGTCTATGAAAAATAGGGAATAGTGGAATTTTTCTCTATTTTATATATTTTTGTAAATGGAGAGATAAGTGTGCATTTTTTTTTATGGAGTGAGGGATTTTGAAGTGATGGAGTGAAATTATTTTTGTAATTTTTGGAGTAATAAGGTGCATATTTTGTAAATTTGGAGTGATAAGTGGATATTTTTTAAAACGAAAAATTCATTGTTATATTTCTTTTGAGAGATTCAGTCAGTGAATATTCAGATTTTGAAGGCGAGTTGTTTCAAAGGGTTTCTAGCTTGCCATTTTCATTACTTGAAAGTGGTCATTTTTAATGTACTCCAAAGTTTAATAAAGATATCATTTTTTGGTGTTGATGTGTCCTAGATCCGCTCGAAATTGAATAAGGGGATCTTAGGTACACCATGTGTGTTTGTGATGGCGCATGTTTTTTATGGCTTCATGTTGTTGCTTTTTGATTTGTGTCTAGTTGTGACACATCAATGATTTCATTTAATATCACATACATAAAGTTCAATATCAACAAGCACAACACATGTAACGAAATAGCTGCAAGACAGGAAAATTAAACTCAACACATGCATTTGCGCCACTCCAACAAACAATCAAAGTTATCAACATTAGCAGTACATCAACAAGCAAATTCACTCAATACAATCAAGTTCATGAATCTGGAAACTCTAGCGTTTTCAAAGAAAATTCTACATGGGCGTTCTTGCAAATCCATTTAAGAACTTGTAATCAAATTCAATGTTTTAAGTGAATCATTAAAAATTCATTGTTAATGAATTTTTAAGAGGACAAGTGAATTCATTGTTTTAAAGTGAATCATTAAAATCATTTTAAGCTTTCTTGGGTGCATTTTCGACGTTGTTTGACACCCTTTATTTAAGCAAAATCAAGTGAATGCACAAGATTTTTAACTATAAATCAAACAAGCAACAAGTTCACATCTCCTGCAAGCGAGCGTGAGTATTCATTCAAGCAATTTGCATCAAGTCAGTACAAAGATCAAACCATCAAGCGAGCCAGCGTGAAGTTCATTGCAGCAACCATCAAAGCAACCAAACAAGTTAAAACAATCAAGCAAGTTGAGATTGACATCAAGTGAGCGTGGCTATTCATTCAAGTAAGCGTGAAGTCATCAAGTAAGTCAAGTGAGCATTCAAGCAAACACGATTGTCATCAATTGAGCGTGCCATTCAAGCCACATTCAAGCGAGCCTGTCATTCAAGTAAAACAGTTCAAAGTACGACATCTACAACAAGAGAGCCTGATTTCAAGAGCTCAAGTTAAAATGGCGCAACATATTCAGCTGTTAAACATTCTTCACAGTATGATCATCTCCAGTGATGAAGACATGGTGCACATCAGCAAAGAAACTCTTGCTACTCTTTCACGACATCTACAACAAACACATGAAACTATTGAGTTTCTTCAACTCGAGTCACAACTTCAAAGGAATGAATTGCAAGAAAAGAGTGATACTTTCAAGTCTTTGAACCATCCAGATGATAATTCGTTCATCCCAACAGCTTCAAGTGTCGAAGTTGTTTCAGTTCAAATTTCTTCCAAGCCCATCATCAAGCCCTGGGAAGAAATTCACAATAACAAGAATCAAAGAGGCTTAGGATATGTCAACAATGACACCAACCTGCATATCCCAGATTGTTCCAAGCCAATTAAGTTCGTCAGTGCAGGATTTCTTGCACATCACCTCAGGAAGTTATGAAAAAGTTGCAGACAATCAGCAATGCACACAACCCAAAGTTGCATACAAACAGAATTGCACGCAACCTGAAGTTGAAGTCCAACCGAAAATGTTCTCATTGTCAAAGAACCGGTCATATGGAAGATCAGTGTTTTGATCTCCATCCTTGTAGCCATTGTGCCAAGCCCAATCATTCCTCAGAGAAATGTCGCAACCAACAACAATCAGCCAGATTGAAGATACATTATGAATTGATCGACCCTTGGAAATGGTCATCCATAGTCAAAAGATTGTCTCAGTTCTACAATCGAATACAATCACACATAGTGCAACCAACACTGAAAATATGATGGTACTCTCATGCAGTTGAACGGGGGAGTACACCAGTGTAAAACTCCTACACCTAAAGGGGGGGCGTTCATGAATACTTTCCAGATGATTGTCTCTCCTTTCAGCTGACAAAGGGGGGAAAATGTCAATGAAATTGACGGTGGTTGTCAGATTGAAAGTCTTGACAAAACCAGCAAAAACAGCCAGTGGGCATCTTCAATAGCCAGTGGGCATCAAAAATTTTTCCAATGGGCAGTCGACAACAAAGAAGCAGTGAGCAATTTTCAACACAGAAAAAGCAACAGTGAGTTGTTTTTGAAATCATCAGCCAGTGGGCATTCAACAAATTTTTTCAGTGGACAAAGGATGCTGATTTCATGCAAAGGATAGATGGATCCTTTTGCAACTTGGCAAGTGATGGAGTTGTCAAGCAACATTCAGAGATGAATCAGAGATATAGCTGACTCATGGTCTCTTCAGATTGAAGATTTTTTCAGCATCAACTTGAGAACTTGGAAGATGGTTCCTCATTCTTATTTTGGATTTATCCTTGAAGGGGGGAATGTTAACCTTTTTCATAAGCCAATTATAAATCCAAAATACATAAATTAAATAATTTAAATTTAGGATAAATATATTTATTAAATTAGAATATTTAATAAATATTAGAGACACTTAGAATTAGAATTTTGTTAGTAAAAATAGGACTCTAGAATAGAGTTGTTTCCTAGGCTCTAAAATAGGAATAAAGTTAGTAGAATGGTTAGAAGGTCATTTATTGTAAATGGACACTTGTTGGTTTTCCAAGTGATCCATAACTAAATTAATTTAGAACATAAAGCTTATAAATAGGTTAGTTTCCTAATTTCATTATAGTGAGAGTTTACGTTTGTAAACTCCTGCAATTTGTTATGTAATCTCTTTTCATGATCAATAAAGTTGTGTTTGAGGACACTTCTGAATCTACGCAAGTATCATTTTCCAATAAGGAATGATACTCTTAATTCATAGCTTCATCCTAATCTGGATGACCGGAGGCTTCTTCAAAGGTTTCTGGATCAAGACTTTCTGGAACTTGAGCCAATAAGGAAGAAGCTCTTTTGAACTGAGAACGTGTACGTCGTTGATCGGCAGGGTCACCTGCTAGAGAACCTGCTACATCCCGAGTAGAGCGGACCCATATTGGAAGCGATGGAGTATAAGAAACAATTTCACGAGGTGGAGGAGGATTTTCATCCTCGCTGTCATCATCTGAACTAGAAAGAATGCTATTAAAAATAGAAGAGAGAGAAAGAGGCGGCACTTATGCCGAATCAGGCTCGCAGGCCAAAGGTTGCACACTCGCCGAACTAGGCTCGCAGGCCGATATATTTTCATAAAACTTTACATATCTTCTAATGATTATATTTTTAGATTTAGGTTGAAGAAGTCTATATCCTTTGACATCTTCAAAATATCCAACAAAAATACATTTTTCACTCTTAGGTTCTAGGGCTTTATGTTTCACATCTGGAATATGGGCCCAAGCATCACTTCCAAAAACACGGAAGTGACTTACATATGGTTTTCTTGAGCTCCAAGCTTCTTCTGGAGTTATATTCTTTAAAACCTTAGTAGGAGTGCGATTTACTATGTAATTTGCACAGTTAATGGCTTCTTCCCAAAAATTGAGACCAAGTCCTTTAGATTGAAGCATACAATTAGCCATTTCTTTTAAGGTGCGATTCTTCCTTATAGCTACACCATTTTGTTGTGGAGTATATGGAACAATATGTTGCAATTGAATGCCATGCTCAGTGCAGAAGTTGATAAATTTGTTGTTAACATATTCTCCGCCATTGTCTGATCTTAACTTAAGAATTTGATGTCCAGATTGTTTCTCAACAAAGGCCTTAAAGGCTAAGAACATGTTAAAAAATTCACTCTTGAGTTTTAAGAAATATACCCAAGTGCGTCTGGAAAAATCATCAATGAAAGTTAAGAAGTACTTGCAACTAGAGAAAGAAACAACAGGAAGTGGACCACATAAATCACTGTGCACAAGCTGCAAAGGGGTTGAAGCGTGCCAAGAGGCACATTTGTCAAAACTATCCCGATGATGTTTTACGAGTACACATCCAGAGCAAACACCATCTCAGCAAGATACCATAGGAAGGCCCGTCACCATATTTTCCTTACATAGAGTTTGAAGAGAACGGTAGTTTAAGTGACCAAATCGCTCATGCCAAAGTTTTCTCACATCATCATGATGAGCAACAAAAACAGAGGGAAGACATGATGACCCAAAGTTGTCAAACTTATACAACCTTGTGGAATCATCAACAATGTCAGTAGCTAAAATATGTTTAGGATCTTTGAGGTCCTTGATTACAACATCATGAGGTGAGAATTCTACTATTTTCCCTTCACCTGAATGAGTTATTTGATAAACATATAGAAGGTTGCATGAAAAGGTAGGAACACATAGTACATCATTAGACTAACCATTATCTAGATGGATGGTTCCAGATCCTACAACACTAAGAGATCTATCATCACCAACATAAATATGTTTGGTGTTACAATCATTTAAAGAAGAATATATGGATTTATTTTTAGCCATGTGGTAAGAAGCTCCAGAATCAATGAGCCACTCATGAGAAGGAGAAGAAGAAGACACATTTAATGCATAACTAGATCTTGATGCTTGACAACCACAAGTAGAAAGTGCCATGCCTGAAGATGAAGGTGAAGAGTGCTCCAAATTGATGTTGTGCTTCTTCATTGCTGCTTCTAAGGCTTCTATCTTCTTAAAACATTTGGACTCTATATGGCCATCCCGATTGCAAAAGTTGCAATGTCTATATGTCTTCTTCCCTTTGTTTTGATTTGCCTTATTATTTTGGTGATTTGATTTTTCACTTTGCGGCTGAAATATCTTAGGGCCCTTGTTTGGTTTAGGACCATATTTTTTAGGATACGACTTCTTGGGATTCTTTTGATATGGTTGTTGTTGGGCTGCTAAGGCTTTCTTAGAAGCATTTCTAGCAGTGATAAGACCAAGGTGTAAAATTTTTTCTTGTTCTCTTATCAAAGAATAAAAAAAGGCATCAAATGAGGGATTCTTGTAGGTGGTTCCTCAAGAAATGATGGCTTCTCTAGTGGAATGGAAGGCGGAAACAAATACAGAGTATGCAGGGCCAAGCTTAGCAAGAATGCAATAGATGAGGCTACCATCGTCCTTTTTGATCTTACAACCTTCTAAAAGAATTTTGAGGGTCTTGAATTTGGATAAAAAATCTTCAATGGAGGAGAAATTATTGGGGTCCAAAGTAAGCAACTCATTTTCAAGCTGGTGGGCCCTGATTTGATTTTGAATGCCCAAAACAGTTTTTAGCTTTTCCAGGGCTTCATCAGGGGTGTCAATGTCAAGGATATGAAATCGAATATCTTGAGCAATGGACATTCCTATCAACTCTCGTGCTTGATCTTGTTTATTTTCCCATTTAGCAGCTTTATCATCATCGAAAGGTTTAGTTTCTTGTCCTGTGGATATTCTATAAATCCCTTTACTTCTAAGTATATCTACCATGTGAGGTAGCCATTGGAAATAATTGGTGCTGTTAAGAATAACCGGGCATGCAATTTCCATTTAAAAAAAAAAAACTGAAGTTGAGAAAAGCTAAAACTAACTGCTCCAATAGAAAGATCTCGAAAAGTTAGGCCATTTAAAAAAAAAAGGACTCGAAAAACAGCTTCCAGATGAAGAAGTTATGCCTTTTGAAAAATGTGAGTTGTAGATGCCGAATAGTTACAGGAATGGGATGAAGTGCAGCGTTTTTAAAAAAAAATCTGCCCCTTTGAACAATTTTTTTTTACAAAAGAAGCTTGAGAAGGAGACTTGAACCCAAGACCTCTATTCTCATAAGCTAACCCCTCACCAAGTGAGATAGTAAAAGGATCACGTTATTGTAAGAAAGGAGGAAGTTTTGTTTTGTTTTTTTAACTCTTCGGTGTGCGTGCCTTTTCCTGCACAAAAAAACACAAAAACCGAGCCAAAAAATAATGAAATGAAAAACCTTACAGCAGAATGTTAGACTTTAGGTTAGCCTTATCTACAACTATCACTTTTTCTACTATTTCTGATTTCCCGAGATCGCACAAAGACGCGGGGAAATAGCATACGTAGCAAAAAAATCCCTTCTTCCTGCTTTTGATTTGTCGAGATCGCATGCAGCGCACATAAAAGAGCATACACAGAGAAGAGGGTATAGATCCGACAAATAAATGAAACCTAAAAACCGAAAATAAAAAGAGGGAACCGAAATAAGCAGAACTATTAACAAATATAACTACAAAATAGATGCTTTATACCTCCAGATCTAAAATGTCATAACTTGGGCAGCCGGAAACCTTTTCTCATGAAACGAAAGGCGTTCCTCATTTTAACAGATGCTCCGGACACAACCGAGCAGTTCTCCAAGCCAAAAAATGTTCAGAAATAGTAGATCTAAAAAACGGCATTCGCATGCAGTCAAACCGGCTTCGGATTTTGATCAACAACGGACGCGGCCCTCAAAATAGCTTTGATACCATGTAGGAATTTATAGGGTAATTTCCTTAGATCAAGAACCAAAGGTCACTGCTCACAAAAAGATCAAAAATTAGTACACCAGTATAATCATGTGGTTAAAACCCTCAAAGAGGGAAACAGTCCACGACCTGAGCCAACGCGGCCACTTTAGGCAATATATTAATATAAAAAGAAAAGTTACATATGTTTCTCTCATAAACGGTTATCGAAAAAATGACCCTCCATGCTTTTTAAATAGAGATCATGGACCAATCGAGTGTTAAGCCACGGATCAAGTGTCGTTAATACCAAGGTGAGAGATAACCGTTGGATCACTACAAATTGTGATCGTCGGATTATAAGTTACAAATGTACATGGTAAAGAAACACACTTTACCTAAATCTACACTAGACTAAGTTATTCTTAACTATTTCCTATGTGTCAGAATATCCTAACAATTTGAAGAGTCAAAGCATTCACTTAAATCTATAAAATTTAGAAACATTTCCTCCTTATCATGCACGACAACTGCAATCTCTTCTTTATCAGGTTCGACAAGCTTCATTTCTCCTTCAGGTTTCTTGAGCCATTTTTCCAAGAACTCTATTTCCATGTGAAATCTTTCCAACATTTATCACAACCTTCATTCTCAGTTTCATTCTTTTTCTGGAAATTCTCCTGAGTTATCATGTTTTCTGTATCATCACATTGCAAAATTATTTCATCAATTTCATTAAACAAATTCATTTGTTTACCTCCTTGGAATATCACTACGGCATTTTCGTTATGCCTCTGATCCATAACAGCTTCAACTAGCTGTCTTACACCAAACAGGAATTCATCTATGAATTCTTTCTGCTGCAAAAAATCAATACCTTCCTCCTTTGAAAGACATTCTCCATCATACTTCACCTCAAGAGTTTCATTCATCTTTGTGATAGTTTCACCAGACTGTCCATAATATTCTGCACATCCTGCAAACATACACAAACTATGAGATTTAAAAATACAAGGCTCTATAGCCTCATCTGCTTCTCTTGTCAAGATATCTTCAAATTCTTCGGAACTATTTCCATTGTCCATGAGATCTTTCTCATCAATCTCTTCACCCAGAATTTCACCCTGTTCTGGGCCACAAATGGAAACTTCCATTTTCAACTCAAATTCTCTGAGTTCTTCACGTCTCAATTTCACACTCATCTGTTCAAGCTTCCTCAGCTCTTCTGTTAACTGCATATTTACATGCTGATCCCTCTTTACTTGTAGTCTCTGCCATTTCACTTTCTTTCTCATGGTCCAACCATGTCTCTGGTCTTTATTTCTCTGCAACAATTCCATCAATAACTCAAGGTGAACTGTTATCTCAGCCTTCTCCCTCTCATATTCTTCATCAGTCAACTGCTTCCATACACCACTTGCCTTGGCATCTTCCTTCTTCTTTCTTCGATTGAGGTCTTTCTCAGAACCTATGAAATGAATATCAACATTCATCTTCTCCTCCTTTGTGAACTTCATCTGTTCACTTGTGGATTTCATTCAATCTTTCCATCCAACAATGCAAGCTCTCTTCCTGGGCTCGGTATTTTTCGTTTCCCTGTCTTGGAATCATTTCTGGGCAACTCTCTTGCTCCTCTTTGCTGCAAACAACAACTGCAGTAATGCTTGCATTACAATAACCAACTCTTTGGGTGTCGGGCTCCGCCGATCATGAACCCGATTACATTAAAACATTTGACTTAATTTAAGACTCTTTGACTCCAGACTTGACATCAACTCTTCATCTTCGATGAAAAATTCACCCTTTTGTACAATAACTCAATGGTTTAACTTGACTCAAGCTATCCAAATTTCTTCATTTGACCTTAACATCTTATTTGACTTTAAATTTTGACCTAATAATTACAATAGTGGATATTTTGACTCTAATTCAAGTTATACAATATACCAATGAACATCCACCCTTAATACACTCTCATGATGTAAAATCTCCACTCTACCAATTCTCTCTCATACTCATTCTTATGATAATATCATAAGTCACTAATTATATCACCTCCCATTATCACTTTCTTTTACTCACATGATACTTAAGCCCTTAAATCGAAATGCAATCCACTTTTCTAAGGTTTATTTTATGATGAAAATAAAATAAACCATGTAATTTTCAACATTTAAAGTACCCTTTTGAAATGAATTTTCATACCTTACGCTCCCTTTATAAACCTTTTCTTTGCAATTTCAACTCTATGGATTTAATTCTTTTGTGTCGTTCTTATCACTGTGAATATTCACATGCCCTTCATACCATAACCTCTTCAACACGCTCATCATCTTAGCGTAGATAGCTTTCCTGTACTTCCATGTAGCTCCTTCTTTGCAGTGACGATTCTCATGCAACGCCGTCTCTCTTCAGTGCACAAAACAATTCCTTCATAGGAATTTTCCAAAACTTTCTTTTAACATGGTGGCATCAACATATTTCTCCGGCAGCAAAAAACACAAATCACATTATCTTCTGAACATAACAATGTGAACACTTTCACATGTGCTACAAGCAACGATTAATCATGATCTTTAACTCATGGAAATCATAAATGCTTCTTTATAGGCTTGCTCCTCCATGTAGATTTTAGTTATCACAACCTCAAAAACGATATGCCACAACCACGCTCGAACAATATTTACACATCGATTTCTGAGATGGATTTCAATTCCATTCCTTAAACTTTGGATTGATTTCACTCTTTCATAAAATTTACAAGAAAATTAACTTCTCAAGTGTGGCAAGGGGAATTGAATTGTCCAAATTTCAAAAATACCTTTAATCAATGAATATTGATTCATTCAATGAGCACTTTACCTTTGAGTCTCCTTGTGGGTGAAATGATCTAACCCCTCTCTCTTGTATTCCTAGCAAAATTTGGCTCCTTTTTGCTTGGCATTCATAGCAAGACCCTCCTTATAAGTTGAAAAGGATTTGTGACAACCAGGGTGGTCTCACAGTTTTTCCTTTACTGATAGCAGAATTATTTCAACAACGTATCTATTCTCTTCTCATCATACCACACTGGATTTCAAATTTTGATCAGAAATATTTTGAACACTGAATAAATACCTGAGAAAAATGATGGCATCTAACAGACACCTTAAACTATGCACACTCCTTTCTGTAGAGTCTGCAGTGTCTTCTCACGCTCTCCGTCTCTGCCGATTCCAATAATGATGTCCCTGCAGCTCCTTTATGTGTGCATTTTCTGCTCTTCATATATTTCAATGGCAAAATGCCAATTAACACCGGAAGCTACCATCCATATGCACAACACATTCACACAATTGACGCGTTCCACTGATTTGGCTTCACCCAAGGTGGCTTCACACACGCTTTGATGGCTTGTCTACACACCTCCAGACTAGTCGATGGACCATTCAACGCATAGAAATAGTGTTAAAATTTAGTCACGAATCGAACTAAACTCTTCCTCTGTCAAACTCTGCTTCCTCATATGCCAGACTCTCAGATTCGAGCACTGCTACTTACTACAAGCAATGCAATACACAGTCCCTCAAAATCTAGGCTGCAATAAACACTGCTATCTCGATTCAAAATCTTGCTTTTCGACTTTTTCAAGCAAACGACCAAACCGGCACGATAAATCTTGCAACGAAAAACCCTTGGGCGGTGCTGTTCGAACTCGCAGCCTCCATTCACATCCACCGAAATACTGTAATTTTCCAATCCGATTAAAGACCCAAAAACATTAGAATGAAAACCCGGCCGCCGTAGATTTGATGTCCTCGGATGAATGAATTCATTCCATGGATTTAAATCCAATGCAGTGTCGGATTTCAAAAGAAATTATCTTCTAAATTCGTTCCTACAAACCCTAAGGCAGTGCGTTTAATATTTATGAAATAGCATTCCCATCAGCGTTCAGTTGAAGTTTTCGTTGCTCACTGGCATCTCACACGACCTCTATGCAGGCTCGTTACAACATCAACACTGGTTTCCGTCATACACAGGTCTCCACGATGCTCAGATTTAATACAACTCCATCGATTTTTCACCAAACGGAGTTGGCTCCCATCGCATACCACAATCAATTAATGAAAATATATCAACACACATGATATACCCTCCAAAGGTAGTAGGGGTCCACAACCTACCATAACCAGCATTAAAACCAACCATGCACTTTTTCATTCATTCTCTACACACACAAAACTCCAATATAGCACTACAACAAAACCTATTCATCAATGTCCACTTCTGATAGCACCTCACTAGGCATCGATCTTCGGCTCTGATACCAAATGATGCAGAAATTATGCATAAATAAGAATACTTGCGCACAATAGAGTGTGTGTTTCCATTAACATGGAAATCTCATCAAAATCTTCATAAAAACCACTTTCAATTTAACTCAAAATATATATAAAGAGAAAGCCGAACAATAAAAAAAATACTTGTATAAAATACAACAAGAAATTACAAATTCAAACCCTTCTTTGGTCGAATATACATTTGTTGCCTTCTTGGCCCTCACCATTATCAATCCGCACACTATCATTCTCTACATTTTTTCTCTATCCTATTCTATTCTCTGTGCCTGCCGACATCCTCACACAAAGCTTCATATTTATACATAATTATGGATTAATTTGAATCCATGATTTCCTCCACAAATATCTCAACCAAATCCTAAAATATCTTTATCCCTTCTTTGACTCAACTAAGTTCCATTTAACGAGTTCTTAATCCCTAAAATATATATCCAACCCAACTCCACTCATATTATCAATTAATTAAGAGAATATTTACAATAAATCTCACACTCATATTTTTTTCTCTTAATTTATTTCAAATGTACATAATTTATAAAATAATAAAAAAAAACATCACCCCCTAAATCATCCAAATACAAAATGAAAATTAAGCAGAATGCTCCTGCATCACAACCATGTTGAAATTCAACTAAAATACTTTTCAGAAGTATGAAGTTTTCAAATGATATCATGCAAAGTTAAGCCAAAGCTCAAAGGATAAAAAAATTTAATGTAATAGATTACATGAGGACTTGCAATAGCTTCAGTTGGGGGGTATGTTGGGCCTTGAAATTTTTATTTACTTCCATTACATTTTCACTTATATTTCCATATTATCATCTTCACTCCACCTCCATTTCATTACATTTACCTTACCATTACCACTATTGGGTTACATTTATGTTTTTCCAAACTTTATTAATTCATAGTATTTTTAAGTGAATTTGTGGTTAAAAATTAGAAAATAATATGCACATATTTATACCTAACAAGTAGAATGAGTTTGTTTCCATGTGAAGGTAAAAAAGAAGCTTCCAAAAGACTCTTATGTGGCCTCCTAAGGCCAAATTCGACTTTGGATGGAGAAGATCATGGGATCATAAGGATATGTGTCTCATTTCCTATTTGTATTATAACTCTAAGAAGACATGTGCCTTATCACTTCCTATTTGGATTGTAACTCTTGAGATATAGGGAGAGATTCATGGACTCGCATTAGTGAGATAGATTCTCATATTTTGTATAAATAGGGGAAGATTTCTCCTATCAAATCATATGTAAAATTGAAGTTATGCTCAAAATTTGAATACAAAATTAGATTGTGGCACCTTACTCATGAATGTTCCTTCATTTTGACTTGGTTTTGCTTACATATGGAGCATATCGATTTACCATCTCTCATACTTTTAGATCAACTACCTAAAATGTATGAGATTTACTTGCTTTTATAGATTAAAGTTGATTTGCTTTCTTAATATTAGTTTTAGAATGACTGTGTAATCTTTACTTTTCTAAAAACATTTCAAAAGGATAGATTTATCTATTTTCCAATTGGATTAAGTTTGAGGCAATAGAGATCACAGTTATTTAGTTTCATTTCATGTTCTATTATTTACTTTCTTAGATCAAACTATCAATTCATTGTATAATTGAATGTTCCTAAAATATCAGGCTAAGAAGGTGGCTTGTCATAGTTCCAAGTTGGGTGATTAAATGTTCAACCTATATAATCATTGAGATTTACTTTTACATGCTTTTACATTGTTTTCTAGATTAATATCCTCAGTCAATTGTATAATTGGAAAGATCAGGCCAAGAAGGTGACTTGTCATACTTCCAAATTGGGTGACTGAATGTTCAACTTATGCAATCATTGAGCTTTACTTTTACATACTTTTACATTGTTTTCTAGATTTAGATCCTCATTCAATTATATAATTGGGTGTTCTTAAAGATCATTTCAAGAAGGTGATTTTATCATATTTCTAAATGCTCGAATATCTAACCTATGTAATTATTGAGTTTTCCCTTTGCATGCTTTAATTGCTTTCCTAGATTTAAAGACTAAAGTATAATCAATTGCTTGTACATCATCCCAATATCATATTAGATGCTGAAGTGATTGAACGTACCTTAGTTGTTTTCCTTTACATGCTTTTAATTGCTTTCTTAGATTAAAATTTCAATTCCTGCAAGTGTGATTGCGCGCGCTATATTTTCTTTTGAATTTTTTTTCTTTCTTTTCGTTACTAGATTTCATAGGTATTTCATTTTCATTATTTGTTTTCATAGATTAGATGAATTGGTTTTCGTTATTTTGTAGTTATATTGATCTAAAATGAAAGACAATTTCTAGCACATACAGTGCACGCATGCTTCACAAGCTTACCAAGCCCTCGGGTTGACAAATTAAATGACGTGCAATTATTTTTCCCCAATAGTCCTTGATCAATACAAAAAAATCCAACTGATTCCAACGCTTGCTAAGAGTGAAGAAAGGGAAGATATAGACATCAAAACTACATTCTCTCATCCTCAGGGGTCAAATTCCTGAGTTGGGATGAGATCCATAAAATTCTGAACTGAAAGCTAGAGTGTAGGGAGCTCTAAGTGACTCCTCCCTAATTACATTGAAACTGATTCATTTGACTTTGATGATTACATTTACATAATGAATATACCCTTAGGTAACTTATCCATAACATATTTACATTTACCATGCTCAATTACATAGGTGAAATCATGATTTTCAAGACATAAATCAAATTTGCAGAGAAATTTCAAAAATATCAGCAAACTGTTAAACACGCCCTCCCTTTGGTAAATGTGCCCTCCATATTGCAGGCTGTTTTTGACTGGGTTGTAGGTGTCCAAATTGGCTCCAAGATAGCTTGTTGGAAAGTCCTTCAAGTCTAGTTTCTGGATATGCCTTCAGTTTTGCAAATGAAGTTAATTTTCAATGTCAAAACTCAATTCTCCTAAGACTTCTTAGCGCGCAGTGCCAGGGCCAAAAATGAGGCAAAAACATGATTTTTTGGTGATTTTTTGACATTTTCACGTGCTTTTTTTGCAAACCAAGGCTTGAAAAGTGGTTTTCTGAGATGTATTGAACATTTTTCATCCATTGGTGATGACATTTTTCTCAAAAGATGGCTCAAAAAAGAGCACAACACCAAGGGCGCTGCGCGTTTGACACTTGTCTCTGTGACCTGACTCTCCAAAAACTTAATAAAAACTCATAATTTGCAAAAATGACCCAAATCTCTTAAAAATTGTTGAAATGATTGATGATTATGTGGCTAGGCTTGGAGTGAAGCCTCTGCAAGTATATCCAATTTTCTTTTCTCCTCTAGCATGGTCAAAGCCTCAATTTGTGCATTGGCTCTTTTGAGCTTGTCCATTGCAATTTCTCCTTTTGGGCATAATGTTTGACCTTCCTCCTCAGTATGTCATTGTCTTTGTTTGATTTTTACAAAATATTCTCCAAGTGTTGGTTTGATCTATCAAGACATGGCTCCCTATTTTCATTGATTACCATTGTAAGTTGTTCATTCAAGGTTAGTTGATCAGCAAGCTCAACCTCTTTTTTCCTTTCTAGAGCTAGAGCTCTTTTCAACCCTCTAGTTCTAGGTCTGCCTCTTGGTGCTTGTTCTTCCTTTTCTTCAAGAAAACCATGCTTTCCAAATGTCTCATATAGAAAAACCTTGGCCTTTTCTGCCTCCCTTTAAGCTGTGATGTATTTCACCTCATCAATGATCTGTTTTGTCTTCAACTGCTGGTTCTCCTGCTCAAGGAAGTTTATGAAAAAATTGGACATGTCAAGATTAGTTTGGAGCTCTCTAATCTTGGCATCATTCCCCTTGATGACTACACTAGTGATCTTATCATCATCATGCTCATCTAGGTCAACAAGGTCAAAATCCTGTTCTGTTTCATGGAGGTCATCCTCATCATGAATGGTTGCCTCATGTTCATCCTTATCTACCATATTTTATTTCCCCTTCTATACCTTCTTTGTTGGTGAAGAAGACAAGGCCCCTCCCACATTTTGTGAGGCAAACACTTTCCTGTAACCCCTCTGGTATGTTTTTGACAATGGCTCTATCTTAACCACATTAGCCTGCTTAGGTTCATTGATCTCAACTCTGCTAGGTGACCCAGTCTCAATGTGGGATGGAGTGTTGAGATTCAACAAGATGATGAGCTTAGTGAAAATCAGTCACCTTCACTAAGTGGGCCTGCAGGATATTTTTAGGTGTAAGTATATTTTTAGACTATGTCTATTTTTAGACATGGTGATCATATTTCAGAAGTTGCAGGATGCTATTTGTGGATGGTTGGTCAAGTTGGAAAAGTAGATAAAATTCTATTTTAGAATATTGGGCGAAGTCTATTTATATATCATCGATCTAAAAATAGAAGTGTCGATTATTATTAGCTCTTAATAATAATCCGACAATAAACACTAACTTATTCTCTTGGAGCACTTTATTTCAGTGTACAGATTTGGAAAATCAGTGGGCTGAAGGAATTACGCAATTCCTAGGGTTTACTGGTGGTTCATGCATGGAGGACTCAGTTAGAACTGAAGTGGCAAAGTTATGACAGAGTTGGAAGAGTAGTTCATGGAGTTGTTATTCAGTTTAACTCAGTTATTGGAGTTAAACTCAGTTGAGCTAGTTGTATCTAGTCTAACTGAATGATACACTAATGAGAGTGGAGTGAATTAATTATTTAATTAATTCAAAAATAATAACTCATTAATCAACTGAACAAATACAACAGTTAACTACGGTGCATGTCAGTTCTAGTGGAGACCCAGTGGAGAGATAGGTGAAAGGGCAAGATGGACTATCCGTTGTGACTATAGTGATGCATTGATTGCACCACACACACATTGGAGTTTCCAATGAGGATTGCGCAGTGAAAGAAAGGTAGATTCGAATTCATTCAGGGGTCTTCTTCAGCAGGGATTGCACAGTGGAGGCAGGCTATCAGGTGGCAAGAAATCAGTGCATGGATTTGTAGATTTCTTCTGATTAGTGTGTGACGATTGATTGTACTGAGATCTTGATGTACTAAGATTTGTATGAGATTGTTACATGATCTCCATGATACATAATATATTATAGTTTGGGTTTTCAGCTTCAGGCTTTCCCGTTAAACAACCGTGTTATGTGCGATTGTTTTTATTGCTTCATGTATTTGCAATTGATTTTAATTTCCGCAAAAGATTAACAGTGGAAGGATTCTGTATTTAGAAAGAAGATAAATATTGTTAGATCAGGAGAATCTGGATATATACATGCATCTTGTATATAATTTTTACATGGTATCAGAGGAGTGTTAATTCTTGAAGATTGCAATTGCGAAGTATTTCTGAGTTTGTGCTGGTGGACAATTCGAATTTTCTTCATAAAATTCTTGGTGCGACAATTGAGTATACATTAAAATGTCTTTCAATGGGTTGCAATTGGAGTATGCCCTTGATGTCAGCTCGAATTACATAGCCTGGAAGGATAGGATGGAGGCGGTGTTGGAGGATAATGAACTGAAGGAGTTCATCGATAGCGATGTTCCTAAGCCGGGATCTAACGATGCTACATTACTTGACGCATGGCAAAAGAAGATAGCAAAGACAAGAAGAATTCTATTGGAAGGTGTGAAGGACCATATTGTGTCTAGCCTTCACGGGAAATCCACTCCATTTGGAATGTGGAAGGCTTTGACAAATTTGTTCCAAAGCAGCAGCGACCAGAGGAATTTGGCGCTGAAAGATAAGCTTAGAAAAATAAAAATGGAGAAGGGTGACGGTATTTCGAAATATCTCACGAAGTTTGTCCACTGTAGGGATGAACTGGGAAGTGTGGGGATTACTGTTGATGATGAAAACTTGGTGAGCTTGGCTCTCCTTGGGCTTCTGAAGGGTTGTCATAGCTACGAAGACTCTGTTAATGGACAGCATAAACTGTCGGGTTGGGAGTGACTTTGGTCGGATCTTGTGCAAGAGGAGATAAGGCGAAGTACCAGGGATGGATCTTCATCGAAGAATGATGATGAAGAGAATTGCACTTTGGCTGCCAAAGAAAGGAAAGGGAAGGGGAAGAAATCCCATCCAAAATCCGAAGCTAAAGGCGAGAAGCAGGATTTGTGCAAGGTGAAGTGTTTTCACTATCATGAACATGGGAATTTCACTACTAACTACCCACAATAGAAGAAGAACAAGAAGGTTGTTGGAGCTACAGCTAGAGAGGCCTTACCCTCGCAATTTTAACATGATTTATCTTTGATCACATGCTTGGCTGCAAGCTCTATGGGATTGGTGTGGTATCTTGATAGTGGTGCATCTTTCCATATGACGAGAGACAAGGAGTTGTTTAGTGACTTGGAGGAGAAGGACCTTCAAATGCATATAGAGATGGGCGACGATGGTCGATACAGTGCGACCGACATTGGGACCATTACCTTTGAGAGGAAGTCAGGTAATCCATTTCTTTTGAAAGATGTTATGCATGATCCAGGTCTGAAGAAGAACTTGGTCTCGGTCGCAATGTTGGAAGACAAAGGTTATGACGTTGTTTTCAGCAAGGGAAAAGCTTTCTTGTGACATAAAACAACAGGTCAAACCAAGAGGATAGGGATTCGAGTTAAGAATCTCTACAAGATGGAGGTAGATGGTTGTGTTGCAATGATGGGAAAAGCAGAAGAAGTGGTGAGCCGGGATGAGGGCGAATTATAACATAGGATATTGGGCCATCTTCACCATGGCGCTTTGAAGGTTTTGCAGCAGATTTCTACTGGACTTCCCAAGAGTACTCTTGCACAGTCAGATCAGTGCAAGGGATGTACTATGGGTAATTTTGTGAAGACCACCTTTCATGAGAAGGAGAACCATGCTTCGGTGATCCTTGAAAGAATTCACACATACGCGTGTGGACCTTTATCGGTTGCTTCAAAAGCAAAACATAGGTATTATGTTATATTTGTTGATGGCTATTCTTGTAGATGCTGGATCTTCTTCATGCAGAAGAAGAGTGAAACATTTTCAAAATTCTATGAGTTTAAATAATTGGTGGAGAAGGAGTCGGGGAAGCAAGTGAAGGCTCTACGAAGCGATAATGGTGGTGAATATATCTCGGGCGAATTCAAAGACTTCTGTGGTAAAGAAGGAATTCGAAAAGAACTCATAGTGCCTCATAACCCACAACAGAATGGGGTCGCGGAGAGGAAGAACAGAATGATTGTGGGTGCTGCACAAGCTATGCTTGAGAGGGAGCTAGACTTGCATGTAGTGGAGGAACTTCCTGTTCCGAAAGATGAACCTCCAGATGTGGATCAACCACAAGAGGAGATTCATGGAGTGGAGGAGTCCACTCATGCAGAACCAAACATCAGACAAGGCAGAAAGCGTACCACATAAGTTAAGAGACTAAAGCTTTATGCGTCACAAAATTTGGGAGTCCCTACATCACAACGCAGAAAGAGACAGTCACCTGACCGATTTACTGGATACATGGCTCTTATGAGCAAGTGTATCGTGATAGAGCCATATTATTTTGAAGAAGCAGTGCAGGATCCCACATGGGTAGATGCCATGGTGGAGGAGTATGACTCCATTGTCAGAAACAGTGCTTGGGAGATTGTTCCAAGGCCGGTGGGTAAATCAGTTGTAGGATCAAGATGGATCTACAAGGTAAAGAAAGCTGCTGATGGGAGCATCGAGAAGTATAAGGAAAGATTTGTTGCCCAGGGCTTCTCACAGATCAAGGGGATTGATTATGAAGAAACCCTTGCACCTGTTACATGGTATTATTCCATAAGGACCATCCTTTCTCTCTCAGCGTAGATGGGTTGGCACATTCATCAGATGGATGTGAAAACTGCATTCCTTAATGGGATCATTGAGGAAGAGGTGTACATTGAGCAACCTGAAGGATTTGAGATCTTTAGCAGTGAGTCGCATGTGTGCAGGCTCAAAAGAGCACTGTATGGGCTGAAACAAGCACCTTGTGCTTGGTACACATGGATCGACAACTATTTCACTGGACTTGGCTTCACCAAGAGTGAGGCGGATGCAAAACTGTACCACATTGTGGTGGAGGGTAAGATTTTAATCATTTTTCTTTATGTTGATGATTTAATACTAACGGGTGATGAGCAGTTGATACACTCATGCAAGGCATATCTTGCAAAGGAGTTTGAGATGAAGGATTTGGGCCTCCTTCATTATTTCCTTGGATTGGAAATATGGTAGCGGGAAGGTGAACTGTTTGTGTCTCAAGGAAAGTATGCCGGAGAGATGCGTTTCACATAGAACGAGCCTGTCGATGCTATCTTCCAGTGGAGGAAAGAGGATGCCCAGTATCGACGGTGGCTGGGTGCCCGCTGTAACCTTGTTGCGGTTAGTGGGATCGCTCATGTATTTAGTTAATGCGAGACCGGACATAATGCTATGCGGTGAACAGCTTTCACAAGCATAGTTAAGCTACCAAGCTACTTTTGAAAGCAAGCAAGCATGTCTTGAGATGTCTGGAGGCCCCTGTAGTGTATTGAAATGCAGACGGTGGGATGTAGAGGTGAAGTTGCATGGCTTCACGGATGTAGATTGGGCAGGCAGCCCAACAGACAGAAAGAGCACATCAGGAGGGATTTTTAGTATCGAATCTACTGTAGTTTCTTGGTACATCCAAAAACAAAGATCCATGGCACTCAGTTCAACGGAAGCAGAATACATGGCAGCAATTCAAGCTACATGTGAGGCTACCTGGATGAGGAAGATCCTGGTTGGTTTGTTCGGTTCACATTTAGATCCTATAGTAATACATTGTGATAATCAGAGTTGTATTAAACTCTCGATTAATCTTGTGTTTCATGCTATATCTAAAAATATTGATATCCGGTATCATCATATTACGAGTGTGCTCATATGACAGAATCATGTTCTTCAATACATTTCTATGGAATCAAAATCTAAACATTCTAATGAAAGCTCACCAGGAGAAAATTCGAATACCATAGAGGCAAGATCGGGGTGAAGGATAATCCCTATCTTGTTGAGAGGGAGTGTTGAGATTCAACAAGATGATGAGCTTAGTGAAAATGAGTCACCTTCACTAAGTGGGCCCGCAGGCTATTTTTAGGCGCAAGTCTATTTTTAGACTATGTCTATTTTTAGACATGGTGATCATATTTCAGAAGTTGCAGGATGCTATTTGTGGATGGTTGGTCAAGTTGGAAAAATAGATGAAATTATATTTTTATAATATTGGGCGAAGTCTATTTATAGATCGTCGATCTAAAAATAGAAGTGTCGATTATTATTAGCTCTTAATAATAATTTGACAATAAACAAAAACTTATTCTCTTGGAGCACTTAGTTTCAGTGCACAGATTTTTCAAATCAGTGGGCTGAAGGAATTACGCAATTCCTAGGGTTTACTGGTGGTTCATGCATGGAGGACTCAGTTAGAACTGAAGTGGCAAAGTTATGATAGAGTTGGAAGAGTAGTTCATGGAGTTGTTATTCTGTTTAACTCAATCATTGGAGTTAAACTCAGTTGAGCTAGTTGTATCTAGTCTAACTGAATGATACACTAGTGAGAGTGGAGTGAATTAATTAGTTAATTAATTCACAAATAATAACTCATTAATCAACTGAACAAATACAACAGTTAACTACAATGCATGTCAGTTCCAGTGGAGACCCAGTGGAGAGATAGGTGAAAGGGCAAGATGGACTATCCGTTGTGACTATAGTGATGCATTGATTGCACCACACACACATTGGAGTTGCCAATGAGGATTGCGCAGTGCAAGCAAGGTAGATTCGAATTCATTCAGGGGTCTTCTTCAGCAGGGATTGCACAGTGGAGGCAGGCTATCAGGTGGCAAGAAATCAGTGCATGGATTTTTAGATTTCTTCTGATTAGTGTGTGACGATTGATTGTATTGAGAGCTTGACGTACTAAGCTTTGTATGAGATTGTTACATAATCTCCATGATACATAATATATGATAGTTGGGGTTTTCAACTTCAGGCTTTCCTGTTAAACAACTGTGTTATGTGAGATTGTTTTTATTGCTTCATGTGTTTGCAATTGATTTTAATTTCCGCAAAAGATTAACAGTGGAAGGATTATGTATTTAGCAAGAAGATAAATATTGTTAGATCAGGAGAATCTGGATATATACATGCATCTTGTATATAATTTCTACATGGAGATGATGGTGGTGAAGTAGATGAAGGAAACTGCTATGAAGATGGTGAATGTATTGTGGGTTGAGATGGAGGAATGAAAGTGGAAGGATGAGATGATGAAGGCAGATTTTGGGCATGTTGAATAGGTGGAGCAGTGAATATGTCATCAGCTATGAATGAACTCCATGGAATGTTTAATTTCTTAAGGTGATGGAGGACTATGATTTTGATGAGGGAGTGGTGAAAGAGACTGTTCATTTGGTGTTCATACTCTCTCTTCTGGACAATAAAGGCCATCTTATCAATGCTCCAGAAAAGGTAGTAGGGTATGTTGAGCATATTTACCCTAGTGAAGTGCATAAGTAGCCGGATGTGATAGGCATGAAATCTAGAAAATCTACTTTCACATGAAAAGTATTTCATGACGATCTTCATCATGGGAGCATATCTCTCCAGGAGGTAAGAGAAAGGAAAAAGCCTCTTTTTCTCATTCTTGTACCTAGGCTTGGTGAAAGGCTCATAATAATGTTCCTCTAAGTCTTTCTGTTTGAACCATTATCCCCAACATTTGGGATCCTGGTAGCAACTGAAATGATGGTAGTTGACACAGTGAAAGTGACACCAGCTAGAGTAACTTGGTTGTCATGGAGGTTAGAAATGAAAATTTTGGTCAACATAGCATGGTGTTGGACCTTCTAAATTTTCTCATAGAACTCAAAACATCCAACATGTTTGAAGCATGTCACAGCCATAGGAGATGCCAAAATTTCCTTGGTATTTGTTGGCTCTAACCTGAGGATTCTTCCCCCCTTTGTGTGGCCTCCTCCCCTCTATTTATTCTCCCTCACTATATGGTCTTTTTTCTGCTTCTGCCATGATGTCCTAGTGTTAAAACCCTAGGGAGGCGTGATGAGGTGGAATTTTATTTTTAGGACTAGGGAATGGGATAGGGTAATTGAGGGAGATGAGGGTAGGAATTTATGAGTTAGGGAACGTGACAGGGAGTAGGGATGTAAAGGGGTTTGGGATAGGGAATTTGTTACAAGTGTAGGGAATTGGGAGCCTAGGAAAATAATGTACCTAAGAATTAGGGTTTTTAAGGAAATGAAGGTTTATGGAAAGGGAATGTTAATGTAGGGATTTGGGAAAGGGAATATGGAAATTTGGGAAGGGTTATGAAGGTTTAGGGAGTGAAATTGAAGTGTAATTAGGTTTTTGGGGAATACTAGGGTTTCAAATTAAGAAAGACACCAAACTCCCCTTAAGAAACTTCACACATCCAAAATGATTTGATGGAGAAGAAGAATGATGCAAAGGTCACTTACTTTCTTGTTGGAGGTGTAAAGAATCACTGTTGAAGTCTAGAGGGTAATTTTTGAAGTTTTGAGGCCCTTTTGGCAAGTGATGAACAAGTTGGGAAAGCGCATAGTGCCCTTGGCATGAATGATCTCTCTTTGGCAGGCGTGCAATGCACAATGCAGGTGCACAACGCAACACAAAGGCGTGCAACACCTTAAGCAAACATGCCCTCCCTTAAGCAAACGCGCAACACCTCCCCTGTTTTTCCAATTTCGCCTTCGAAATTTAAAACCCTGCTTTGCTTTGAGGATTCTCAATGGTAGAGGAGATAAATGAAGTCTCTCTTGATGTCATGGGGGCTTTTATACTTGTGTGAAATTTGATCTTTGATTTAAAAACCCACTTTCTAATGCTTCAATTTCACCTTTGATTTTTTTTGAAAATACCCTTTACATTTTGACTTTGTATTTTGTTGGTTGATGATGCTAGAGTTTGGCACTCTTTTCATTGTTTTTTCTTGATGTTCAGTTGGCATATGGAATTGAATTGGCAGCTTGGGAATAGTACTTATTACATATAGTGAACATAAACTTACATAAAAATAAAAATAAATTACATCTCTGTTTGGAATAAAAGTACATTGCAGAATAAAATCATAATCTTGAAAGAAAAATCAGAACTTTGGAAATCTTCCTTGGAGATCATATTTACAAGTAGAAAAATATTTTTCAGATGATAAAGGAATGCTATTCAATCACTCTCACATTATTGCTGGCCTTATGCAAATGAATTGGTGTTTTATTTGGACCTTGAAAAATGAAACCTAGTGACCTAATGGGACCTTGAAAGACCAAACTCCATGGTGACTTTGATTGACATAATGACATGATGAAATAGACTTTCAAGACTAATTTATGCTCAGAAAGACATGAAGGTTGGCCAACAAGTATGAATTTTTTAGGGAGTGTGAAGTTTTATGACTAGGGCTACCATCAGTGAGTAAATTTTTTACATGACCTAATGGAATGATTAAAAATTTCTAAGTGGGATTCCTAAAATGATATGAAAAGAGGATTTTTGATCACTGATGGCAGGATGTAAATACTGACACTAACACCACCTATATTGGAAGACCACAACCAATAAAATATTGAGAGCGGGATATTATTGGCCGACACTTTTTGCAGATGTTTACAAAGAAGTAATGAACTGCCATGAATGTCAAGTTTTTCAGGGTAAGAGAAAGCTTCTCCTGTTACCTCTTCAACCTATTTCAGTACATGCACCATTTCAGCAATGGGGCCTATATTTCATAGGCGAGATTCATCCAACATCATCCGCACAACAAAAGTGGATATTGACAACCACATATTACTTTACAAAGTGGATCGAAGTGATCCAGATGAGGAAAGCAACATATTCTATCATCATTTAGTTTTTTGAAACTAATATTTTATCCCGTTTTGGTTGTACTACTAAGATTATCATAGAAAACGTGACAACATTTAAGTCTAATAAGATGACTGAGTTTTGTGACAGATATAACATTAAGTTGGGACATTTTACAACCTACTACCTGCAAGGTAATGGATTGGCGGAGTCCTCTAATAAATCCTTGATCAATATCATTAAGAAGATGTTAGAGGCGAATAAAAAGAATTGGCATAAAAAGATGATTAATGCATTGTGGGTAGATCAGGTGAGTAATAAATAGTCTATTGGTATGTATCCTTTTCAAGCTGTGTATGGTGTTGATACTGTGTTTCCTTCATCATTAGCGGTCCCGGTAATGAAATTGCTGCAAGAAGCAGGGACTGAGGAAAATGACATACAACGCTGTATTAATCAAATGAGACACCTTCAGCAGACAAGGGATGAAGTATTTCAGAATACTTTAAAACTTCATGATAAGATAAAGAAGATATAAGATGGAAAACTAAGGAAGAAAACTTCAAGATAGGAGATGTGGTACTCCGCTGGGATGCCAGAAATGAAGACAAGGGTAAGCACGGAAAATTTGAGAATTTATGGAAAGGGACATATCATATTTCAGCTTGTCAGGGACATAATGCTTATTTGCTGGAGGAGATGAATGGACATGAGTGTTTAGGAGGACCAGTTAATGGTAGGCTCCTGAAACACTATATTTTCTGAAACAAATTTCTCGATCAGTTTTCCATTTCATTGTAAATATCAGTTACATTTTCTGCAAGTGTGAATGAGAGAATCACTGGAGTCTGGAGCTCGAAGTGAAGGCCATGGAGCTTCACTAATTTTCTGCCATTTTCAAAAGTTTAGTTTTCAGTCAAGTAAGTCAGTATTGAGTCAATTTTCAGTCATTTGAGTTTGTGTTGAGTTAGTTTATTTTTCTGAGTTATTAGTTTTCAGTCATGTTATTATTTGAGTTTTGACCATATTGGCCCAATGGATAAGGCAATGATCTGCAAAATCCAGAGTTCTGTGGTTCTGAAACCTCTTTCAGAGCTATCATCCCCAATAAGGCCAATGTTAGTGTCAGTATTTGCATACTGCCATCAGTGATCAAAAATACTCTTTTCATATCATTTCAGGAGTCCCACTCAGAAATGTTTTATCATTCCATTAGGTCATGCAAAAAACATTTACTCACTGATGGTAGTCCTAGTCCAAAAACATCACTCTTCCTCAAAAATTCATACTTCTTGGCCCACCTTCATGTATCGCTGAGAATACTTCAGTCATGAAAGTCCATTTCATCATGTGAATATGTCAGTCAGGTCGCCATGAAGTCTGGTCATTCAAGGTCTTCATTAGGTCTCTAGGTTTCATTTTTCGAAGGTCCAGATAAAACACCACTTCATTGTATAAGGTCAAAAAAAGTATGAGAGTGATCCAAATAATATCCCTTTACCATCTAAAGAGGATTTGAAATCATGTAAATATGTTTTCCAAAGTTATAATTTTGATTTCAAGTGTGAGTTTCATTCCAAAATATAATTTTATTCCAAAAAACAGAGATGTAATTTTATTTTATTTATGTAATTTTATGTCCATTATATGTAATAAGTACTCAATTTCCCAAAGTTTCCAACTCATTTCCATATTCCAAACACATCAAACTTCAAAATATGAATAGTTCCTACTCCAGGATGATCAATATGCAAAGCAAACAAGACAAAGTTAAAGGGTATTTTGCAAGGTTTTAAAAGTGAAATTGAACATTGCAAAAGTGGGTTTTAAAATCATAAAAATCAAATCCCACAAAGTATTTAAACCCAGAGGACATCAATTAAAACTTCATTTTCTCTTGCCATCATCAAGCAACCTAATCAAAAGCATGAAAATCTAAAAAATAAGGCGAAATTTGCAAAAACATAGGCAACACTGCGCCCTTGCCCGAAAACACTCAGGGAGCTCCAAAACACATGCCATCACTTTTAATCTTTAGCAACGATACTCTACAACCTCCAACAATCAATTAAGCCACAATTTCACCATACCTATTCTTATCAAGTCGATTTTGTGGTGTTTGAAGTTGTTTAAATATTTGGTGTCTATTTTGAGCTTGAAACCCTAATATCAACCCCTAAATCCAAATTACATTTCATTTTCACTCCCTAGCACTTTCATTCCCTTCCCACATCATAATTGACCCTATCCTCACCCCCTATATCATAATCCCCTTTCCCTAAGCCCTTTTCCTTTGAAACCCTAAGACCTAGGCTACTCATTTGCGTAGGCTCCCAAAATCCCTAACATGTAATAAAATTACCTATCCTAAATCCCTTATCATTACTACTCCCTGTCACCTCCCTCATTTCATAAACCCTTTACCCCATCTCTTTAAATTTCCCCATCTGATTACCACTTCCCAAAACTCATTCTTCACTATCATTCCATCTCCCTAGGGTTTTCACACTAAGACACCTATGGAAGAAGAACATAACATAAGCTACAGTGAGGGAGAAGAAAGAGAGGAGAGGAGGCCACACAAAGGAGGGAGAATCCTTAGATTTGAGCCAACAAATATCAGGGATCTAATGGCCTCTCCCATGACTGTGACATGTTTTAAGCATGTAGGATGTTTTGAATTCTGTGAGAAAATACAAAGGGTCCAACATGATCCTATGTTGAGCAGACTATTCATCTCCAATCTCCATGACAACCAGGTAACCCTTGCTGGTGTCACTTGAAATGTGTGTACTGCCATCATATGAGCTGCCATTGGAATCCCAAATGTTGGGAAAAAATGGTTCAAGCAAAAATAATTGGAGGAACATTACTTTGAGCCATACATCAAACCTAGGTACAAGAAAGAAAGAAAGGGGAAGTTTCCTTTCTCTTACCTCCTGGAGAGATATGCCCCCATGATGAAAATTATCATGAGATAATTTTCTTGTGAAGGTAGGTTCCCTAGACTTTAAACCTATCATATCCGACTACTCATGCACTTAACAAGGGTCAAGATGCTCAACATACCTTATTACCTCTTCCGGAGCATTGAAAAGATGGCATATATTGTCCAAAGGAGAGAATCCGAGCACCAAATGAACAATATTTTTCACCATTCCCTCATCAAAATCATAGTCCTCCATCACCTCAAACAATTTAACATTTCATGGAGTACTTTCATAGCTAATGACATATTCACTGCTCCACCTATTCAAAATGCCCAAGATGTGCCTTCATCATCTCATCCTTCCACATCCATTCCTCCATATTAGCCCACAATTCATGCATCATCATCAGATAAGTCTCCTTCACTAATTTCACCACCATCATCTCCATTTCACATTGAGACTAGGTCACATATCAGAGCTGAGATCAGTGAGCCTAAGAAGGCTAATGTGGCTGAGATAGAGCCATTGGAAAAAAAATACCAGAGAGGTCACAGGCATGTGTTTTCTCCACACAAAGTGGAAGGGGCCTTGCCTTCTACATCGACAAAGCAGGTAGACAAAGGGAAGCAAAATATGACAGAGGAAAAGATTCAGGCAGAGATCAGACATGAGGAGGAGGACATCCATGAGACGGAACATGATTTTGACCTTGTTGACCTAGATGAGCATGATGAAGATGAGATCAATAGCACGATCATCAAGAAGAAAGAAGCCAAGATTAAGGAGCTACAAACTAATATTGACATGTCTAAATTTGTCATTAACTTTCTTGAGCAGGAGAACCAACAGCTAAAGACCAAACATGTCATTGATGACGTGAAATTTATCAAAGCTCAAAGAGAGGCAGAAAAAGCCAAATATTTGCTTGAAGAGACAATAGAAACATATGGTGAAACCAATGAGGCATAAGAACAAGTGATAAGGAGAAGGCATAGGACTAGAGGGCTGAAAAGAGCTCTAGAAATAGAAAGGAAAAAAGAGGTTGAGATTGCTAATCAACTCACTTTGAATGAACAATTTGCAGTGGTAATAAATGAAAACCGGGAGAAATGGCTTGACAGGGCTAACCAACATCTATAAAATTTTCTGGATAAGGCAAATAGAGATAATGATATATTGAGAAAGAGGGCCAAGCACTATGCTAAGAAAAACAAAATTGCAAGGGCGAAACTTAAAAGAGCCAATGAAAAAATTGAAGCCTTGACCATGAAAGAAGAGGAAAGTAGGCTTGACATACTAGCTGAAGCCTCAATCCATGCCTAACCACATAATCACCAACAAATTAGTAAATCTGAATTTTTTTTGGGTCAATGTTTGAATTTTTTGAGTTTTTCAGCAATCCTAGATAGTCTTATGACAACTTGATTGTCAAGGGTGCTTGAGGAAATTTTTGGCCAAATGAAGACTACCACAAGATGAAAAATAGAAAATACATTCCAGAAAACAATGTTGCTAGGCTTAGTTTGGACAAATGGCAGGTGAAAAGGTCAGAAAAAAAACAAAAAATCAATGTTCTGCCTCCTTTTTTTCCTGTACGCTGCGCCCTTGACCAACTGTGGGAGAATCACTTTTTGACAGGGAAAATAAACTCCATTTAGAAAACTAAAGACATATATGGAAATTAGACTGGATAGGCTTTCCAACAAGCCATCCTGAGCCCAATTGGACACTAGGAAGGCCTCCAAAAGTGGCCTGCAACATGGAGGGCTCCCTTGGCACTATGAGGGCGCCCCTGGCAAAAAAATGGCACCCTTGACAAATTTCTGATTTTTCTCAGTTTTCACTGCAATTTTTATTTTCCCTTTGGGAAATGATGATTTTCATATGTAATTTATGGAGGTAAATGTAAATATCATGTCTTAACTATTACCTAGGGTAAATACATTATATGAAAACTCATGATGAGGTGTAATGAATCAATTTGCAAAAAAGTGAGGGATGATTTAGTTTAACCACCCTACACTCTATATTTAGCTCAGTTTTTAATGGAACTTTTCCTCCTCTCATGGATTTGACCCCTGAGGCTGGAAGGAGTTTTTTTGAGGCCTATATCATGTAAATTTTCAGTCATTTCACAGGTTGGAATCATTTGGATGTTGGCATATTGATCAGAGACTCTGTTGTAATCATTTTGGGAGGAGCTGAATAAAAGTGTTGCAGCTATTTCTTTGGGATACCTGTGGTATGGTTTTCTAGGATTGTTTCTTCTCTTGTTTCATTTGTATGAATGTATTGTTGGTCCATTTTCCCTTTCATATCTATTGTATGATCACTTTCAAGTTAGACAAACATAATTAATCTCACATGCTCTATTTTGGGAAAGTTTTCACAGTCTATTCATCTTTATTTCAGTTTAGGAAGAATTCATATTTCATGCTCTTCCTAGCTCCTCACCTGTATGAATCATTCCATCCCAAGAACCCTAATGTGCTATCATTCTTACCTACCTTTCCCCATTGAATGGAATGTAACCCTAATCCTATTTGCCTTGACCTAATATCCTCATCCAACAACCCAATCAAATCAAATCAAAACCCCTTATGCATTTCATACCTAGCCTAAAACCCTAATTTATCCAGCCCTCTTGGTTGTGATTTTTGTGGAGAGAGCCCTCTCTCGTTTGGTAGGGCTAGATACCAAGCCAAAATATTGGTTTGTGGTTACCTCTGTGGGGATTTCTTCTTCAGCCTTAGAGATCTAGTGGAGTGATAAAACTATGCTAATATAATAACTTAAGCAATATAACATTCAATTTCATTCACCCTAGTATCAGTTAAGCAATTATAGTTAGAGTTAGGCTTTGTAGAATCAGATGTGTTTTAGTCATGAAGCTTGGCGGAGAGACTTGAATACATGAGATCTCCATAACCCATAAATCATTTCTAGAAATTCCACTGAGAGATGACTTAATTAGATTATTAACCTATTTTTTAAAATTGGTTAATTAATCAAAATTAATTAATTCGAGGTGAGAATTCTCTAAAATATCACACGGATCGGAAAAATATTAATCTAGGCCCTTGATTAGGTTTTAAACTTGGCTGGTGATGCTCCAAAAAAGGATTATAAGAAGAAGTTGATGGGTAAATGGAAAACACACTAGAGACACTTGAGAAGTTCAATTTCCTTAGAAGATCGAATTATAGAGAGCAACAACAATTTCCGAAAATCCAAAGATCGAAACAAAGATGGTGAGGGGAAGGGACAGTGATTCGAAGGAAGTTTTCCAGATCCATAGAGGAAGAAGCAAGTGACAAAAGTGATCCACGCAAAAGCAACACAACGACTACGCAGTAGCTAAAGCAGAGTAGTTCGATTTAGCTGGGGAGGAAGTCAATTCAACTTCCAGAGGTCGGGAAAGTATTTCATAGGGTTAGAGAGTCACTTCTAGTAGTAGAGGCATGCAAGATGACTTACTTAGAGGTTGAAACTGAGCCACACATGTGAGAGGCAGCGCTGGGACTGCGTAAAAGGCCTATGCAGTGGTTTGGACGACCAATGTTTTTGGAGGAGTCAGTGTCAAGATTGCTTGTGGGGTGAGATAATTTTCTCTCTAATTATTTTCTGTCAAATACTTGCTGTTTGGATTTCCAGTTGGGAATCCATAGATTTTACTCATATTTCACAGCTGCTTGATAATATAAAATCCCCAGCTATTGTACCGGTTTTCCCAAGTAGGGTTTTTTCGGGGACATTTATCAAAAAATAACTGTGTAAATTTTCTCTGTGTGTGTGTGCTATATTTTCTCAGTTTCCAGCGTTATTATTTTCCGCAGTTTTATTTGTGAAGCGTAGTGTGAATTATTTGTATTTTTTGCAGCAGATAAATTGTTCAATTAATTAAAAATTAGAAGAATAATTTCTAGTTGTTGCAATAGGATTTCATTTTTGAAATTCTCACATATAAAATAGTAAACAACAATGCATAATAGAAGATAGACAAGCAAAATGAGACACAAATATTTTTGGTCAAAGACCATGGAAAAACCCCACAAGGGGGAAACCCAAAATCAATTCTTATTCTTCTTAGATATTCAGTCAATGTTAAACTTGAGATACATAGTCCAACAATACATCCATAAACCATTTAAAGTAAAAACTTTGAATTTCAAAGTCAACTAAGTCAAAACCAATCAAATGAGAGAGACAAAGAGAGTAAAATCTGATCACTGATCATAGTCTGCAACAGAGGGCCAAATTTTGGCCTGTGGAAGCTCAGTCAACCACAATCAACGAACCCTGAAATGCCTCAATCAAATTTCATGGTCAATGCCTTAAAAGACAACCTGAAATTTGATCAATGTAGAGAATATTCTAGTCTAAGATTCGACCTCCAATCACAATAGAAATCTTGGTCAAAATAGCAGCATAAAGACACTGTTAAGAAAAAAAAGGTCTCAGTAAAAATCACAGGCTTGACCTGTAGTTAACCTCAATCAATGATACAAAAAAAAAGATAGAACTTCGATCAAACCAGGTCAACATATCCTTGTAATTTTTGATCTCCAAAAATAGTCAAAATCTTATTCAATAGAATCATATTAAGCCGAGGTCAATAGAAGTAAATGAAGGTAAAAAAAAAATCCAAAAAAAAGATAGTCAATGTTGTAACATATTTTGGTACACTAAAAATTACAAATTTCAGTGAGAAATTGCAAATTTATTTCTTGGCCAAATGCTAAGATATATGTTGATTAAATACTTTTGAATGATTTATAAGTTTTTAATTTTAAAGTACCATGATATTTTTATAAAATATATTTGAATATTTTTATATAAATATATCTTTAAAATTAAAGTTTCTTTATTAATCATAAGTTACATACAAGGAAAATCAACGCTCAATATATACAAGTCAAAGAAACATGTCAAGTCAAAGGATAAAGTGTAGGCAAATCTCAATGGTTGTGATCTTCCCCGCCTAGATCAATGGCGAGGAAGATATTTCGCACCCCCTTCCTCCGTTTCTCGTTAACAACAAAGGGGGGGGGGGGGTTCCGAAAAGTGGTTACATTTCGGCGGGCCCCTTGCAAACATGTCAAATCCATATCATTTCGCACTCCCCCCGCACCTTACCGCTTACCACTATCTACCCCCTTCGAAAACAACCTATCCTCTCAACGTTCACTCACTTCCCGCTAACATTCATTTTCCGACTCCCAATGACATCCTACCACTTGTAAACTTTCCATTAAATTCCACCATGCCCATTTGAAAAATAGCTGCTACCTTACCGTTACCTACTCGTCATTAAAACCATCCATGGCTTGTTCTGCAATGACCATCCATCACAACGATAATGCCTGCATGTTATAAATAAAACTACCACCCTCCTCGCGCCACTCCTTGATTATGTCTACCATTACTGTCAATTCTATATTTGAAGGAGATAATAAGTTCACTATTTAATTAAACCATATCCATAATCCAACACCTCGAGTCATCATTGTAGTAATTAGATCCACATTATCTAATAGCTAATTCCAAAGCCCAAATTTGCAGAACATATGACATGACGAACCATTAAATATTAAAACAAATTCCTCCAATTTCTCCAAAATTGGTCTCGTTCAATTTTCAGGCTAGCCAATCAAGCACAAGATCAACAATCGAAGATTACTTTCAGATTTTATGGAGAAAGATAAACAGGAAGTGGTAGTTAGTTAACATATGGAAAAGGTTTCCAAGGTAAAAAAATTAGCTGCTCAAGATTCAAAGCAGGACACTTAGGAGTCATTTAACTAATTTCTAGTTTCGAAGGCAGAGAATTTATAAACAGTTCCAAATTTTTTGCAGACTATTAGGAGATAGTTGTATTTCTAGCATACTATTAAGGATTTTATTCCTGAAAGTTTGTAATAGTTTAGCAGTTTGTATTTCTATATATTTCATGAATTGTAATAAGAAAAGGTTTGGCTTTTGATGCCAAAACCTTTCAGCTCTATAAAATTTCTATTATAGAATTCCTTATCAAAGCCTTCTGACTTCAGTTTATGACATAATTTGTGTTTCTAGTATGTCTTTCTAGTGTTTCCATAACTTTTTTTCTGCACATGTTCAAAGTATTATAGAATAACTGGGTAAGAATAAATTGAGTTTCAATCTCTCTAAAATCCCCTGAAAATTTATAATCATTTAAAGAGATTAGTATATTGGACTGTCCGTCTGAGGTAGCTCCTCTTTGAACTGGTTATTATTTGTCCTTCTATATTCTCCTGAATGTGTTTTATTGGGCTATATAAATTTTCTATATGCATCAATTTTTTCGTGTTTAATTAATTATTCTGTCTCACTACTTAATTATGAGGAATCTCCTTATATTATTCTTTTAAATTCTTTAAACAGTTAAGTTCTTCTGTTAGGATAGAAGCTGACACTTTGAGAAAGGACTCTACAAGGGAGGGATTTATTCATGCACATGAATTGTGCAATCATTAGCAACCACCCCATTAAATCCTAAATATGGCTAGTGTGCTTCATAGGCAGTTGTCCGGTGACGATGAAAAATGTTAAATAAGGCCTCGTAATTATTGAGGGAGCCCCATCTCGTTCAAGGGCCAGCTTGAGCCTAAAAACTGGTCGAGTTGGTTTCTTGGCGTACTTTCTACCACCAAGAACTACCTACGAGAAACATGTACAACATTTGGCGCCGTTGCCGGGGAGCGAAGTGACGAAGAAAATTTTCCCTGGATCACGATAACTACTAGATCTATTCCTTGTTGGTGAACAAGGAGTAGGCATTTGTATTGGTTGCATTATTTTCACCTAGCGACTCCATTTTGTCATATGGCGATTCCACTGGATCACTGATCCCACTGTTTCAAGGTTTCAATTTCTTTTACTTCCATGCAAGGTTCAATGATACTTACATTTATCAGTATATGTATTTTCCTCATAGCCATGATCATAAAACTAATATGTCCACAAAGGATGCAACTGTTAAAGTTCACCTGTGAGTATAAGTTTCCTATGGGATTTGATGTTTATATTGTACATATATTTCAGATTTTCAGCGACTGGCAACGTGGTTCATCAATAAACCCACTCCTCACTTGGTTACATTGGAAATCAGATTATACCTAATAGTGTAAACCTTCTAGTTCAGTTAGATAGAGGAGTGTGGGATTGAATGGTGTGATTTAAACAATATACGATAAATCAGTTTATAGCTTCAATCTTTAGAAATTTTTATCTTGAGATTTCAGTGAGAAAGAGTATCCAAATTAGTGTAGGCATATGGTTGCATTTCATAGTTGCAGGTTTTCAGTGTGCAGTAGCAGGGTATTCAAATGACAAGATTGATCCATGCAAATTGGTTATATTTTTATATGATGGCAGATGAATGGTTGATGATCATAGGTTTATGGTATGACTCCATGCCCAAAACTTAAGGCAACTGGTCTACTAGTTCTCTACATCCCACAGGGGGAAGCAATCCCCATTGGAGCCTATTGTTGTTGGAATCAACACTTGGATTGTGACAAGCGCCTGGCCAGACACATCTTAAGCTCAAGGGATTTTCTTATAATTTGATTGAGTTTTTTGGAAAGTGGTTGAAACTCACACATACTGAAAATGATTTTGAGCAAATAAGAATCTCTCACACATATGAGGGCGCTGGTATATGATGTGGTAGAAAAATTGAGTTTGTAGCTTGATGGTTAGAAGAATGGAAGATAAACAGTGGATATGTAAAAAAAAATCCCATTGCTAAGAGGAAGGGGTGACACAAATTCCAGATCTGAAATGTATAGTGAAAGAATTCTTTTAAAAGACTTACAAGAGTCTCACTTTACATTTAAAGTCTCCCATTACAAGGAATGCTTTTGACTAACATGACCTCATGAATCAAGAATTCTTGGTGATTCAAGCCTGAAAAAAACAGATTAGCATGCATGCTAGATCAAAAGACTTATAAAAACATGAAACATGGTTTAATTTACCTCAAGGAATCCTTATGAACAATCTTCAATTCATACTGAATCAGGAAATCTTGGAACAAGACTTACAAAAACAAATCCATATGTTTTGGAGGTCCACAAGACTTATAAAAGCATAAGATAGAACTTTTATGATAAATCTGGAAAGACGGATAAAGTATGTAAAAAAAGAAGGGAAAAAAATACACACACCACACAGTTCGTGAGTCCTCAAGAGTGCATCTGGATATATTATTAACTCAGAAATATTCAACACAGTATACAATAAGCTGAAAAACCAATGAACCTTTTCTTCCTCTGTATTCTGTCTATTTATAGTTTTACAATAGATTTGCCAACAAGGATTAGACCTTCAGATTCCTTTCATAATAACTTAACAAAAAATAAATAATGAGAAAAAGTAGACTGTCTGCTATTTTGAGCCATTTACAATCCTAACAGAACTCTGACGGAATTAATCATATTGAAAAATTGTCTTTGAGCTTTTAAGAAGATACTATTATTTGTTGATAGGTGTCAAATTTTTAAAATCTTTGCTGCCAGATTTTTTGTAAACTTGTGAAAGTTCCTTGAATGTTGTTGAGAGTAATGGTAGAAATCTGTTTCAGAGAAACTATTATGTTGTTCCTTTCCTTTGGTTTCTTGTTTGTCGCGATAGGATTTCAACATAAACGTGGAAATAGTGTTGGAGTAGAAAAACCCATATAGCTAGGTTTCAAACAAAAGGACTGGGCACGTGAAAGATATGAGAAGGAGACACGTTGAATTGTGGGCCAATAGGAGAAATAAAGGAGGAGCGAGATATATGGATTTTAAACAGTTTATGGAGGCGGATTGAAAGAGATAGCAGGGTTTCATTTATTAGCGAGAGAGATTATTAGATGAGCGGGAGGAGAAAAGTTGGAATGTTTTAAACATAAGACACAAGCGGGAGGGAATGTGATTTGTGATGGGGGTGATGACGTGGCAAGGAGGTGGGGCCGATCGCTGAGATTGCAAATTAGAAGTTTTTTTATGAGACATGAGAGTTAAGTGTTAAAACTTGCGAAGTGCGATGTGCGATGAGAGCGGAGGGTGACGTGATAGGACTGATGGTGGGGTCACCCGCAAATCGCAAATTGGAAGTTTTATTATGAGAAACGGGAGGTAAATGTTAAAACTTGCGAAGTGCGATGTGCGATGAACAGAGGGTGACGTTGTGGGACGGAGATGGGGCCCATTTAATACTGCAAATCGCATAACCTTTCCTTTAGTGCTTCATCGCGCATCACAAAACTCATCGCATCGAAACTTTACAAGTTTAACCATATTGCAAAATTATATCCTTTACCGAATGCAATATGCGATGGAACCTATGGCAAAAACGTGGCCACTCTTCACAACCTCTGATCCATTAACTCCCTTGCATCTTTATTTGATATATCCATTCTCAACCACTTATCCCTGACTTAGATCTCGTGATCTAATCTTGTCCATCCATCTGACTTGCATTTATGTGCTATGATCTCTGCCATCCATATCTCTGCTTCAATTATGTGCTTTGAACCTGACCATATATTTTCCCCTTTACAATTCCTCCAAAACTCTTAAGTTCTTAAGGAAAATAAGCCAGTTCTCTGTCTTCGGGAAATCTGTACAATTTCTTCAATAATGGACACAATTTCATTCAATAGGCCCGCATACGTTCCCTTAACGAATAAATGATCTTAATTGCTAATTTGTTTTTCTTCACGGCGTAACGCTCCTGAGCTTGGATCTAGTTCATATTTAGAACTATTTGACTATTGTACACTCCTCAGCTCACTGTCTAGTTCTTCTCGAACTCACCTATACACCACTACACTTTTACAACGACACTTTCATATTACAACCGAACTGAAAAGGCAGATTGATTCCTTGGAGAATGATGACCAAACTTTGAAAATATTTGAAAAATTGCAGTGATAATAGTGGCTCCTATTGGGGTTGAAGTCCTCCCTATGAGGCTTCAAGGACCGTAGTTCTAGTGCCTTGTCTATCCCTTATTTCTCCAACCAACATACCAACGTGCCTACCCATTGGGTAATGGAATCATAAGCTAAATTTTGATCTTCTGCAACTTCTTTCAACATAGCTGAAAACTAAATCAAACTGTAATCTAAAATTGAAACCAATACTCGAGTGGCTAGCTTATTTATGTAAATCCCTACTTATAATTAGCTTAAAGTTACTTGATCAAGTGTATACAAACTTCCAATTTTTTTTTTTCAACAAATGATTTCCTGACATGTCTTCGCATCCACTGCTGAAAGGCTGAAAAGTATGAAGCATAATCTCTAAATGTGACTCATACTTGTTGCTATGAACAAGAAGTACTCCAAGACTAATAACAAGAGAGACTTTCAGAAAACTAAACTCCATATAATTAGCAATAGGATAAAAAAATCGACAAGGAGACTTACTCAAAACAACTTTGAGTTCAAGGAAAGGCTGACGCATACTTTCCTTTGATAGAACAATGCTTTGACGAAGAGCTTGTTCTTCATTTTTTTCACATATTTCTTCTTCGATACTATATCGCAGCAACTCAGATTCATGCATTTCAACATAGGCTCATAATTTTTTTGCTTATCATCAATTCTCAGCAAAGGTGATAATTCCTCGACAATTTGTATGAGCTGAGCATCATCTTCTTCCCCGAATTCAAATTCATAATTTTCATAGATTGGACCATCAATGTAAACTTTAAAAAAAGGTGACATTAAAACTTGCTCTTGATCATTAGGATATTTATCAAACAAAGGCTAATTTGTGAAGTTTTCACTATGTTTACCTAATATCTCATCATGCTGCTCAATAATATGTTGTTTATACTCTTCTTGAATGATAGGATATTGAAGAAAATCATGAGAACAAAAGGATTGCTGAATACCTTCCGTTATAACCATGTTTTTTTTTTACATTTATGATGTTCATCATCACTTTCAACTTGCTTATCAAACTGATAGCAACATTCCAGAGCGAAACATTCAACCGGATACCTATCTTTATAAAAGGAATTAAAAGCATCATGAAACTCTTTCAAAGAAGTGATCCTATTTTTAGGAATATCTTTGCACCAATCAAGGGTTGCACCCTCCAAAGAATATCTAAACAACTTAATCTTTACGTCTTCATGAATAAAATGTAGCCTATGAATCTAGTCATGAAAATCTCATAAAAACTTAGCTGGTACTTCCCAATCGTGTCCACTAAACCTTAGAAGAGAAAATTCCCATTCACTTCTATTTGGAAAAGGATTAGGAAAACCATCTATCTTTGAAAAATTGCAGAAAGCATATCTTTTAGCAAGGATTGCTTCCATCAGAGTGCTGGATCTGAAAACAGTGGAGTCGCCTCAGGATTATTTGTCATGGATTCGCAAGGTGAAAGATCACAATATTCTTCAAGTCGCCAATTCTTGTTCACCATCAAGAATTTATCATCAAAAATTTAAAACAAGAGACTTAGGAGAATACTTCGTTTCAAGGCCTTAGTCTCCCGACAGACACACCAAAAGATGTTGGTGATGGAATCAGAACTTGGATTGTGACAAGCGCCTGACCAGGCACATCTTAAGATCAAGGGTTTTTCTTATAATTTGATTGAGTTTTTTCGAAAGTGGTTGAAACTCACACATACTGAAAAGGATTTTGAGCAAATAAGAATCTCTCACACATATGAGGGAAATGGTGTATGATGTGGTAGAAAAATTGAGTTTTTTAGCCTGATGGTTAGAATAATGGAAGATAAACAGTGGATATGTAAAACAAAAGCCCACTGCTAAGAGGAAAGGGTGACACAAATTCTAGATCTGAAATGTATAGTGAAAGAATGATTTTAAAAGACTTACAAGAGTCTCACTTTACATTTAAAGAATCCCATTACAAGGAATGCTTCTGACAAACATGACCTCATGAATCAAGAATGCTTGGTGAATCAAGACTGACAAATACAGATTAGCATGCATGCTAGATCAAAAGACTTATAAAACATGAAACAAGGTTTTATTCTACCTCAAGGAATTCTTATGAACAATCTTCAATTCATACTGAATCAGGAAAGCTTGGAACAAGACTTACAAAAATAGATCCATATGTTTTGGAGGTTCACAAGACTTATAAAAGCATAAGATAGAACTTTTATGATAAATCTGGAAAGACGGATAAAGTATGTAAAAATAGAAGGGAAAACAATACACACACCACACAGTTCATGAGTCCTCAAGAGTGCATCTGGATATATTATTAACTCAGAAATATTCAACTCAATATACAATAAGTTGAACAACCAACAAACCTTTTCTTCCTCTGTCTTCTGTCTATTTATAGTTTTACAATAGATCTGCTAGCAAGGCTTAGACCTTCGAATTCCTTGCATAATAACTTAACAGAAAACAGATAAGGAGAAAAAGTAGAATGCTTGCTATTTTTATCCATTTACAATCCTAACAGAACTCCGATGGAATTAATCATATTGAGAAACTGTCTTTGAGATTTTAAGAAGACACTGTTATTTGCAGATAGGTGTCAAATTTTTAAAATCTTTGCTTCCAGATCTTCTGTAAACCTATGATTGTTCCTTGAATGTTGCATGATTCCCTGTGGAAACGTGCTAGTGCTGAGAGTAATGGTAGAAATCTGTGTCAGAGAAACTCTGCCGCTATTCCTTTCCTTTGGTTTCTTGTTTGTTGCGATAGGATTTCAAAATAAACGTGGAAATAGTGTTGGAGTGGAAAAAACCATATAGATAGGTTTCAAAAAAAAGGACGGGCACGCGAAAGATATGAAAATGAGACACGTTGAATTGCGGGCCAACAGGAGAAATGAAAGAGAAGCGAGAAATATGGAGTTTAAACAGGTTATGGAGGCAGATTGAAAGATATAGCAAGGTTTAATTTATTAGCGGGAGATATTATTAGATGAGTAGGAGGAGAAAAACCCATTTATACATATATCGAAATCGTAGATCGGGGTCAGAACGTTTAAACATAAGACACAAGTGGGAGGGAATGCGATTTGCGATGGGGGTGATGACGTGGCAAGGAGGTGGGGCCGATCGCAGATCACAAATCGAAAGTTTTGTTATGAGACATGGGAGTTAAGTGTTAAAACTTGCGAAGTGCGATGTGCGATGAATAAAGGGTGACGTGGTAGGACGGAGATGGGGCCCATTTAATACTGCAAATCATAGACCCTTTCCTTTAGCACTTCATCGCGCATTGCAACTTTGCAAGTTTAACCATATTTCAAACTTATATCCTTTACCGAATGCGATATGCGATGGAACCTATGGCCAACACGTGGCCACTCTTCACAACCTCCGATCCATTGACTCCCTTGCATCTTTATTTTCTATATCCATTCTCAACTGCTTATCCCTGACTGAGATCTCGCAATCTAATTTTGTCCATCCATCTGACTTGCATTTCTGTGCTATGATCTCTGACATCCATCTCTCTGCTTCAATTCTGTGCTTTGATCATGATTATCTATTTTCCCCTTTACACTTCCTCCAAAACTCTTAAGTTTTTAAGGAAAATACGCCAGTTCTCTGTCTTCGGGAAATCTGTCCAATTTCTTCAATAATGAACACCGTTTCATTCAATAGGCCCGCATACGTTCCCTTAACGAATAAATGATCTTAATTACTAATTTTTTTTCTCCATGGCGTAACCCTCCTAAGCTTGGATCTACTTTATATTTAGAACTATCCGACCGTTGTACACTTCTCAACTCACTATCTAGTTCTTATCGAACTCACCTACACACCACTACACTTTGACAAAGACACTTTCATCTTACAAACGAACTGAAAAGGCGGATTTATTCCTCGGAGAATGATGACCAGATTTTGAAAATATTTGAAAAATTGCAGTGCTAACAGAGCTGATGTTGTAACATATTTTGGTACACTGAAATTTACAAATTTTCAATGAGAAATTGAACTTTTTTTCTTTGGCCAAATCCTAAGATATATTCTGATTAAATACTTTTGAATGATTTATAAGTTTTTAATTTTAAAGTAACATGATATTTTTATAAAAATATATTTGAATATTTTCATATAAATATATCTTTTAAAATTAAAGTTGTATTATTAATCATAAGTTACATACAAGGAAAATCAACGATCAATATATACATGTCAAAGCAACATGTCAATTCAAAGGGTAAAGCGTAGGAATATCTCAACGGTTGTGATCTTCATCGCCTAGATCAACGTTGGGGAATATATTTCACACCCCCTTCCTCTATTTCTCGTTAACAGCAAGGAGGGGGGGTTCGAAAAGTGGTTTCATTTTGGCAGGACCCTTGCAAATGTGTCAACTCTATGTCATTTCACACTCCCCCCTCACCTTACCTCTTACCACTATCTTCCCCCTCCAAAAACCACCTATCCTCTCAATGTTCACTCACTTCCCCCCAATGTTCCTTTTCCGACTTCCAATAACATCCTGCCACCTGTAACCTTTCCATTACATTCCACCATACTCGTTTGAAAAATAGCTGCTACCTTACCGTTATCCGCTTGTCATTTAAACCCTCCACGCCTTGTTCTCCAACAACCATCCATCACAACAGTAACCCCTGTATGTCATAAATAAACCTACCACCCTCCTCACGCCACTTCTTGATTCTGTCTACCATTACTGTCAATTCTAGATTTCAAGGAGATAATAATTCACTATTTAATTAAACCAAATCCATAATCTAGCACATCAAGCCATCAATGTAGCAATTAGATCCACTTCATATAATAACTAATTTCAAAGCCCAAATTTGAAGAATAGGTGGCATGAAGAACCATTATATATTAAAATAAATTCCTTCAAAATTGGTCTCGTTCAATTTTCAGGCTAGCTAATCAAGCACAAGATCAACAATCAAAAATTATTTTCAGATTTTATGGAGAAAGATAAATATGAAGTGGTTTCCAAGGTCAAAAATCAACGATTCAAGATTCAAAGGAGGAGACTTAGGAGTCATTCAACTAGTTTACAATTTCTAAGGTAGAGAATTTGTAAACAATTCCAATTTTTTTGCAGACTATTAGGAGATTGTTTTATTTTTAGTGTACTATTAAGGGTTTTATTCCTCAAATTTTGTAACAATTTAGCAGTTTGTATTTCTATATATTTAATGAATTGTAATAAGAAAAGGGTTGGCTTTTGATGCCAAAACCTTTTAGCTCTGTAAAACTTCTATTATAGAATTCTTTATTAAAGCCTTCCGGCTCCAGTTTATGACAGAATTTGTGTTTCGAGTATGTCTTTCTAGTGTTTCCATAACTTGTTTTATGCACATGTTCAAAGTATTATAGAATACCTGTGTAAGAATAGAGTGAGTTTCAATCTCTTTGAAATCCCCTGCAAATTAATAATCGTTTAACGAGATTAGTATATTGGAATGTCTGTCTGAGGTAGCTACTCTTTGAAATCATTATTGTTTGTCCTTCTATCTTCTCCTGAATGTGTTTTATTGGGCTATAGAAATTTTCTATATGCATCAATTTTTTCCTAGTTAATTAATTATTTTTTCTGACTCCTTAATTATCAGGAATCTCCTTATATTCTTCTTTCAAATTCTTTAAAAAGTTACTTCTTCTGTTAGGCAGGAAGATGGCACTTTGAGAAAGGCCTCTACAAGGGAGGGATTTATTCATGAACAAGAATTGTGCAATCATTAGCAACCACCCCATTAAATCCTAAATCTGGCCATTGTGCTTCACAGGCTGTTGTTCGGTGATAGTGAACAATGTTAAACGAGGCCTCGTAATTATTGAGGGAGACCCCTCTGGTTCAAGGGCCAGCTTGAACTTAAAGACAAATTGATTTGGTTTCTCTACATTGTTTCTGTAGCCAAGAACTGCCTATGAGATTCTTGGCTGCGGAAACTACATCAAGAAACCAACTCGACTAGTATTTAGGTTCAAGTTGGCCCTTGAACCAGAGGGGGCACCCTCAATAATTATGAGGCCTTGTTTAACACTGTTCACTGTCACCATACAATAACCTATGAAGCACAATGGACAAATTTAGGATTTAATGGGGTGGTTGCTAATGATTGCACAATTCCTGTTCATGAATAAATCCATCCCTTGTAGAGGCATTTCTCAAAGTGCCAACTTCCTGCCTAACAGAAGAAGTAACTTTTTAAAGAATTTGAAAGAAGAGTGTAAGGAGATTCCTGATAATTAAGGAGTCAGAAAAAATACTTAATTAACCAAGAAAAAATTGATGCATATAGAAAAGTTCTATAGCCCAATAAAACACATTCAGGAGAAGATAGAAGGAAAAACAATAATGATTTCAAAGAGGAGCTACCTCAGACAATCTCGTTAAACGATTATTAATTTTCAGGGGATTTCAGAGAGATTGAAACTCAATCTATTCTTACTCGAGACTTCTATAATACTCTGAACATGTGCATAAAACAAATTATGGAAACACTAGAAAGACATACTAGAAACACAAATTCTGTCATAAATTGGAGCCGGAAGGCTTTGATAAGGAATTCTATAATAGAATTTTTACAAAGCTGAAGGTTTTGGCATCAAAATCCAACCCTTTTCTTATTAAAATTCATTAAATATATAGAAATACAAACTACTAAATTATTACAAACTTTCAGGAATAAAATCCTTAATAGTATACTAAAAATAAAACAATCTCCTAATAGTCTGCAAAAAGATTTGGAACTGTTTACAAATTCTCTGCCTTAGAAACTAGAAATTAGTTGAATGACTCCTGAGACTCCTCCTTTGAATCTTGAACTGCTGACTTTTGACCTTGGAAACCTTGGCCATATGTTAACTAACTACCACTTCATATTTATCTTTCTCCATAAAATCTGAAAATAATCTTCGATTGTTGATCTTGTGTTTGATTGATTGGCCTGAAAATTGAACGCGACCAATTTTGGAGAAATTGGAGGAATTTGTTTTAATATTTAATGGTTATTCATGCCACATGTTCTTATCTATTATATAATGAGGATCTAATTGCTACACTGATGGCTCGATGTGCTGGATTCTGGATTTGGTTTAATTAAATAGTGAACTTATTATATTCTTGAAATCTAGAATTGACAGTAATGGTAGACAAAATCAAGAAGTGGTGCAAGGAGGGTGGTAGGTTTATTTATAACATGTAGGGGTTACCGTTGTGATGGATGACCATTGGATAACAAGCCATGGAGGGTTTTAATGACAAGTGGATAACGGTAAGGTAGCGACTATTTTTCAAACAAGTATGGTGGAATGTAACGAAAAGGTTACAAGTGGCAGGATGTAATTGGGAGTCGGAAAATGAACGTTGGTGGGAAGTGAGTGAACGTTGAGAGGATAGGTGGTTTTCAGAGGGGGAAGATAGTGGTAAGCGGTAAGGTTCAGGGGGAGTGCGAAATGATACGGAGTTGACAAGTTTGCAAGGGGCCCGCCGAAATGAAACCCCTTTTCAGACCCCCCCGACCCCCTTTTGCCGTTAACAAGAAACAGAGGAAGGGGGTGCGAAATATATTCCCTACCGTTGATCTGGGTGGGGAAGATCACAACCGTTGAGATATGCCTACACTTTATAATTTGACTTGACATGTTGTTTTGACTTGTATATATTGAACGTTGATTTTCCTTCTATGTAACTTATGATTAAAAATACAACTTTAATTTTAAAGAGATATTTATATAAAAGTATTCAAATATATCTTTATAAAAATATCATGGTACTTTAAAATTAAAAACTTATAAATAATTCAAAAGTATTTAATAATCATATATCTTAGCATTTCGCCAAGAAAGAAATTGGAAATTTCTTACTGAAAATTTGTAATTTTATAACGAATCTAATAGAAGTATATCTGGCTACTGGGGTGAAGGTCTCTTCATAATCTATCCCTTCCTTCTAATCATACCCCTTTGCCCCAAACCTGGCTTTAAATTTTTCTACGTTGCCATCTGCAACATATTTGATCTTGTAGATGTGAAAATTTCTTAATATAAGAAACCTTACTGCTAACCATTGATTTACTTCTACTAATTGATTATTTATACAAGTTATTAATCTGAATATTTAGAAAAACAATGAAGTAAACACAAATAGCAGCATACACATATAGATAATTTACTAAATAACACACTCATATGACAAAGTGACATACATATTTTTCGGACAAATGTCCCCAGAAAAACCCAATGTGGGAAAACCAGTGCAACTAAATCTGGAGGGTTTTATTATTATGCAGAATCTAAATACAAAAATTTATGGGCACTAGACATGGTTGGCCCTACAGATAAATTCATGGAAAAATACCTCTTTCACTCGGAGACAGAAAATATGGCTGATTCACACCTTCAAAAGGGATTTACAAAACTCGAGCCCTTTCTGGCTCACTGGAAACCCCAGCGCTGCTCCTCATCCCTCTGTGTCAACCTTACTGGCCTATGTCAGCCTCTGCGCTACTCTGGAAGGGCCTGCGTCATCCTCTCTGGGCTTACGCTGCTCTGACTGGGCCTACATCAGCCCTGCATGGCTCCTGCTGCCTTTGCGCTGCCCCTGACTGGGCTCTAACTGGACTACGTAGCACTTGGCTGGCTCTGCACTATTAGATATGCTGCCTCTCTGCTTCCGTTGTATTCTTGGTCTTGGATTCAGAATCCCTCACCAATAATGCCCCTCGTTGCACTGCAAACTCTTCCTGAAATTCTTAGCAAACCACGCCCTAGAATTTCAGCTTAGTTTTAGTTCTTTGCCAATGTGTGTGTTCTCAACCTGACCCCAAGCCCTTCTCTTATACTTTTCTCGTTGGAAAACCAACGCCCATGATCTAATCTGTAATATACGGCTAATATTAGAAGCTACTTTATCCATGTCACTTAGAACATTCTCATCACATGTTTAATTTAATTCACTTTAATCTTTTATTTTTCCTAAGTTAGACTTAGGGTCCTTAATTAAAAATATTAATTATTTGAATATCTCTTAAACCTGATGGAATTTCCCCAAATTCTTTATGGGTATTAGAGATCTCATGTACTCTAGCTCCTCCAAAATTTTTTGGAGCTAGAGCACATTCGATGCTACCCTAAAATATCAACACTCCCTCTTAGCGATGAGTGTGCTCTAGCAATACAATCACCCCGAAGTACTGCTCTGATATCTGGAATCGGTCTCCGCACTGATGCTTGCCCTGCTGCCCTTCATCACTGCGCTACTACTGCCCATGACTCTGCCATAGTCACTATCACATTCGTACAACAAATCTCTCTCAAACTGTTGCATCTGCTGCCAACTGCTGCATTGCAACTCAGTTGCTGAGAGTGAGCAACCGAAGGACCCCTGCCCAAACACTGAAAAATAAGTTAGTCGGGCTGCATCTCATCACTAAAGCTCCCTTGGATGCTGCTCTGCGCTATCCTCCTGAAGCCACTACATTGCCACAACATTGCACGGCGTAAGCACTGCATCCTCTGCGCTGCTGAAGTCCCATCAACCCCTCTGCGCTACTGCTTCTATGCTGCTGCTACCTCTGCACTACTCTGATCCCTCTACAATGTCCAACTCTACCCTCTGTTTCACTGTGATCCTATACACCCATTGCTCCAGTCATCCCTGCTACTGTCCTAAGGCTCCCGTAGCACGTATGTGATCAAAGAGTTGGTCTACTCAAGGATCCTACCTCCACTCTGTAGCTGCTCTACAGATCAATATCGCCCCACCTCTTCTCTCGAGGTACATCAACGCTCATGGCTACATCATTGTCGAAGCCATTGTATTCTTCAGCTGCTGCAGCCTTGGAACTAGAAGCTTCCTTTTCGTTCTTCCTTAGAGGACAATTGGTGGCATAGGGTCCAATTTCACCACATCTAAAACACATGATCTTTGATAGATCACGCTTATTTTTCCCTTGCTTCTTCTTAGATGCCATGGATGCATCTTCCTCTTCCTCCTTCTTCACTTTGCATGATCCGGTACTGACTTGTCTCTTGGTTATTCGGCGGATTTCCTCTTTTCGGAGAGGATATCCACCACACCAAAAACTACTGAAGATCTGAAACTATGCTTCCGGACTACGAAAAATCTACACAATAACTCGAAATTGGACTGCGTCCCTCTGGCTAGATTTTGCGTGAGCAGACTAGCTGAACGCAGCCTTTGTTCAGCGCAGACTGCTCTTGCATCCCTCTGGAAGGCTTTGCGTTGTCTCTGCGTCACTTAGCTGGGACTGCGTCCTCCTGGTGCTGCGTCACCCTCTCCAAATTCTCTACTACTTCAGCTACTAATATTCAACAAAAATTTCTTCAACCAATTTGTAGGATATTCAACTTGATCTTCACTATTCTGATACCGTGTGAAAATTCTTAATCTAAGAAACACTACTGCTAACCATTGATATACTTCTCCTACTTGATTATTTATACAAGTTATTAATCTGAATATTAAGAAAAAAACGAAGTAAACACAAATAGCAGCCTACACATACAAATCATTTATTGAATAACACGCTCATATGACAAAGTGACACACATATTTTTCGGACAAATGTCCCCAGAAAAGCCCAATGTGGGAAACTGATGCAGCTAGCTCTAGAGGGTTTTATTATTATGCAGAATTTGAATACAACAATTTTTGTGCACCATACATTGTTGGCCCTATAGAGAAAATCACGACAACAATACCTCTTTCACTCGGAGACAGAAAATATGGCTGATTCACACCCTCAATTGGGATTCATAGAACTCGAGCCCTTTCTGGCCCACTAAAAACCCCAGGGCTGCTCCTTAGCCCTCTGCGTCAACCTTACTGACCTGCATCAGCCTCTGCGATGCTCTGGAAGGGCTTGCGTCACCCTCTATGGGCTTACGTTGCCCCTGCGCTGCCCTGAATGGGCCTGCGTCAGCCTTGCGTGGCTCCTGTTGCCTCTGCGCTACCCCTGACTGGGCTCTAGCTGGACTGCATAGCACTTGGATGGATCTGCGTTGTTGGATATGCTGCCTCTCTGCTTCCATTGTATTCTTGGATTTGGATTCAGAATCCCTCGCCAATACTGCCCCTCACTGCACTGCAACTCTTCTCTAAATTCGTAGCAAACCATGCCCTATAATTTCAACTTAGTTTCAGTACTCTGCCAATGTGTGTGTTATCCAACTGACCCCAAGCCCTTCTCTTATACATTTCTCGTTGGAAAACCAACGACTATGATCTAATCTCTAATCGATGGCTAAGATTAGAAGCTGCTTGATCCACGTCACTTAGAACATTATCATCACATGTTTAATTTAATTCACTTTAATCTTTTAATCTTCCTAAGTTAGACTTAGGGTCCTTAATTAAAAATATTAATTATTTGAATATCTCTTAAACTTGATGGAATTTCCCCAAACGCTTTCTGGGTCTTAGATATCTCATGTACTCCAACTCATCCACAAAATTTTGAAGCTAGAGCACATCCGATGCTAGCCCAAAATATCAACAGTAGATCCATATCAAACCCACAACTGGTCTATCTTGAGGCCTAGGAACCACTTCCCAGACATCATTTGTCATTATGGAACTGTAATCTTCCACCATTGCACCTACCCACCCCTGATGCTGAGCTGCCTCTTGAAAACTAGAGAGTTCCCTAACTTGGGCTACCAAGGCTTGGTACCTGTCCGGTTGCTCGCGCTGCGTCTTCTCATTTCTAGGGGCTCCGACATACTCTTCTGCGTCTCTCAGAATTTGTCGTAATTCCCGGCTCGTTCTTCCACTGGTAGTGGGTGGATCTACCTGCTCCCCCTCCTAAAAATCTTCAGGGGATGAATCCATTGGATCCTTGTGCCTTGGAGAAGCACTCGTGTTATCCTCCGCAAGTTGTTGTCGCTGGACCAACGGATCCTCCTCAGATTGTGTTGCGGAAGACATATCCCGAGATTTTCTGAAAGCTATTTCCTCCATGAACTTTACATCTTGACGTACTACAATCTTCCTGCTCTCAGGAATGTAGATCCGGTAAGCCTTCACATTTTCGTTATATCCCACCAAATATTCCGCAGTATTATCCAATTTCTTCCTCTTCTCTTCGGGTACATGGAAGTATACCACACTGCCAAAGATCCCGAAGTCGCTCACCTCTAGCTTCCTACCAGTGAAGACACTTTCTGGAGTGATCTTACCCAACGCATTGTGGGGAATCTTGTTATGAACATATACAACTATATTACAAGCTTCATCCCATAGGAATTTAGGCATGTCTTGATCATACAACATTTCCCTTGCAGCCCCGACAATAGTTCTATTCTTAATTTTTGCGATTCCATTTTGCTCTAGATTATATGGAGCAATCCAATCTCTTCTAATTCCTTGCCTTGCGTAGAACTCTGCAAAGTCTTTATCTATGTATTCTCCACCATTGTCTAATCGCAGTGTATTTATCTGCTTTCTTGTCAGATTCTCAACTAGAGCCTTAAACTCCTTGAATCAATCAAAGACTTCATCCTTGGTCTTTAGAAAGTAGATCCAAGTCTTCATGTGTGAAAATTTCTTAAACTTAAGAAACCCTACTGTTAAATCTTGATTTACTTCTCCTACTTCATAAGTTATTAATCTGAAAATTCAGCATTAACATCGACGTAAATATAGTTAAAAGTATACACATATAGATCAAATATTGAATAACATGCTCATAAAAAAGGTGACACACAAGGATTTTCTGGAGAAATGTCCGCAAAAAACCCAACGCGGGAAAACTAGTACAACAATCCTAAGTACAACAATCCTGGGCACCAAAACTAGTTAACCCGACAAAGAAAAATAAATGGCAGCAATAGCTTTAACCTGGAGACAGAAAAATATAACAGATTCACACCCTCAAACGAGATTTACCGAACTCAGCCCCTTTCCTACCTCTGGAAACCCCAACACTCTTAAGCCCTATGCGTCAACCTGACTGGCCTGCATCAGCCTTTGCATTACTCAGGAAGGGCATATGTCACCCTATAAGGGGTTACGCTGCCCCTGCGCTGCTCTAACTGGGTCTGCGTCAACCTTCCTTGGGTTCTATCGCCTCTGTGCTGCCCCTGCTGGGATCTTGGCTGGATTGCATAATTGTTGCCTCTACGCTGCTCTGGAATGCTCCTTCTCTGCCTTCGTTGTACTCTTGGCCCGGGATCAAACCCTCCCACTTGCCAATACTGCCCCTTGCTGTAGCTGAAACACTTCTGAAATTCTTAGCAAACCATGCCCTAGAATCTCAGCTTAGCTTCAATGCTTTTCCAGTGTGTGTGTGTTCTCCAACTGACCCCAAGCCCTTCTCTTATACTTTTCTCATTGAAACATCAACGACCGTGATCTAATCTCTAATAAACGACTAAGATTAGAAGTTGCTTGATCCACGTCACTTAAGTCATTCTCATCACATTTTTAATTTAATTCACTTTAATCTTTTAATTTTCCTAAGTTAGACTTAGGGTCCTTAATTAAAAATATTAAAACTTAAATTGGATGGAATTCTTCTAAACACTTTCTGGGTCTTGGAAATCTCATGTACTTCAGCTCCTCCACAAATTTTGGGAGCTAGAGTAGATCTGATGCTACCCACACACCCCAAAATATCAACACTCCCTCTTAGCGAGGAATGTGCTCTAGCAATACACTTCACCTCGAAGTACTACTTTAATCTCTCGTGTTGGAATCTGCGCTGATGCTAGGCCTGCTGCCCTTCATCACTGCATTGTTGTTGCTCTCTGTACTACTTTCCATGACTCTGCCACCGTCACTACTACATCCGTATTGTAGCTCCCTCTCAAATTGCTACATTGTGCTGCCAACTACTGCACTGCAACTCAGTTGCTGAGAGTAAGCAACTGAAGAACCTGTTATCACTCTAATAATTCTCAAAGTTGTGAGATTTTAATTTTATAGTTTTAAGAATATTAGAGGTAACCACATACCTACTTTCAAGCTTTAGGATCTAGCCTTCCTAAGGCTCAGAGAGGTTCTCTCTATAAGATTTAATTTTGTTTTTATGTTTGATTTTAGGCTAGTTATATGGGGCAATTTGGTTTTGATATTTGGTTTGGTTTGGTGGGAAAAAATCACTTACTGAGATGGATAGTGATAGATCTATTTTTCTATTGGGAAAATGGAGTCAATGTGTCAAGCAGACAAATCAGGATCAAAGTCTAAAGTCAAATACTTTTAGGGCAAGATAGCAGAGTCACTCAAGATCTTTGAGGGTGGTTTAATCGGGGTAAAGAGAAATTGAGAATTCTTTGATCTGTATAAGGAATGAAGAAGTAGGGGTCAATCGAAATTAGGGAGAAATTAAGGGTTCCCTAGTCTGGATATCAGCAGAAAACATCAAAATGAAAACTAGTAAATAACAGAGTGCTTTTAACAAATTTTGATATATCACTTCTTGATTTCACATTAAAATTTAGAACACGTTTATGTATGAATGGAAAACATAAGAAGATTTAACAAATAACATTAGAAAGTACTTCACTTTAGTGACCCAACACATGAATCCTGAAATATGATGCTTTATTGATTTGATCCAGCTTGCTGACTTGAAACTTGGTACAAAAGCCTTTCAGATACAGATAAATTGACTATAGAAATATTCAACAATTTATTCCACACTAATACTTCAAAGAGTGAAGTATTTATACAAAAGTAATACAAAATAACCTAGAGAAATCATAGGAATTTTCTAAGGAAAATAAAATATCTTTTACAAAAATATAGTGACAGCTGTATAAAAAACTTGCAAGCTGTCCTATTTATTAAATAAAATATCTTTCTTGTTGGACTTAGGCTGCAGTTGGTTGTTTGAGGTGTCTTCAACGCTAGCACTTGATCTTCAATCAATTTTGAAACTTTATCTTCTCATCTGATACTCTTTATCTGATACACTTTAACCATCTGATACTCTTTTACCTACTGTTGGACTATTTACTGCTGTAAAAATATATTTTTACTGTGTAAAAACAACACTCTGTTTTTCATCATCTTTCATTGTAAACTGTCTTTTTTACAATAAGTCAGTAAGCTTTTGCCAAAATTATTCATTAGGTAACTTGATATTTGCAAGTTTTCTGAAATTCTCATCAGCCTTTGTGTATCTAACAAAGGTTGGCTTGACCACAAAGAGATGTTTTATCTCATGTTGTAAATAAAACAAATCTTCAACACTTTTGTGCAACACTTTGCCTGTAGGTACTCCTTGCCAATATGCCTTGTTTACTTGTTCTTTGGAAAAATATATGATCTTATTGTTGTAATCTTCTTGCTTCATTAGTTTATCATTTATAACAAGAATGTTTGGCAAGCCTTTTTGTCTTAAGGTGTCAAACTTAACCATGAATCTAGTTATGGCCAAATCCATGTTTTGACACTTCTCTTCTAGCTGCTTCATCAAGTTTTTCTTTGAAATTACCTTTCTCACCTCAATAATTGTTTCAGTTCTATCAGTTATCCCTATCTCATCCAATTCTTGCTTGTTTTTAGTGTTGAGAAACTTGATTATTTCTAGGGCTTCTTCATGTTTAGCACCTAGCTCTTCCTTTGTCTTCAAAATTTCTTCTTTGGCTACTTTGATTAATTCCTTCTGCTCATAAATTACCTGAATGGAAGGGCAAGTATCATTGATTGACTCAATAATGTTTTACCACAACTGATTTTTGATGTAGGCCATTGGCTCTTTTAAGGTTAACTCTGCTTCAACCTTCTTTAACTGTTCATTTAATCTTTTGGCCTTTTTCTCCTCTGTTTTAGCATTTATTTGTGCTAATTTCTTAACATCTTCCAATTTCTTGATTTGTTCTTTCAATCTATTGATTTCATTATTCTTTATAAACATCTCTTCCATGGCTTTAATGAGTTTGTTGGCATCATCTGTTTGTTGTACTACTGAAGTGGAAGATTCAGTAGTAGACGCAGTGGAAGAAGTAATTGGCACAACTGTGGCCAATGGGACTTTTGGTTCCAAATCCTCTGCTAAAGTTGAAGCAACTTCTGTTGTTACCATGGGAATGACTGTAGGAGGAACACTTTGAGTTTTTACAGCTTCTTTTTCTTGGACAAGCTTGTCCATTTCAATCTCCATCTCTTTGATCTGTGCTGTCATTTGTAGTATGAGACTCATCATCCCATCTTTTTTATTTTTCTCTTGCACAATCTCTTTAGCCTGTGGATGTTCTGTTGGAGGCAATTTTAATTGCTTTCTAAGTGCTGCAATGTCAGCATTTTTTTTTTCACCAATTCCTCTGCAACTTTTACATTTGAAGGGTCATACCCTACTTCAATCACTAGTTCTTATAAAGACTTAATTCTAGTGTCTTTAGCATAAGAAGAAGATTTTTCAATCCTAATATGATCTCTCAAATTTGTTATAGTGTTCTGGATTTTCTGGGCACTCATTGCCTTTGTGGTCATAGTAGAATAAATCATTTCTGAGCTTTGCTTATGAAACTCAATTTTATCTAAGGGATGAATGCTTTCTACTGGTACTTCAAATTCAACCTTCTTATAATAACACTGTCATTAGCAACTTTTTATTTGCATAATCAAAGGCTGAAAGTAGCCTATTTTGATTTCTTGGAGTCTGCTTTAAATACTGTGAATAGATCTCATTCTTGATCTCTTCATTTTTAGCTTTGATCTGTTTGTACTTTTGTTTGATATCACTGTCTGTATCCTCTGCTTTCTGTGATGAAGAGGCTTCCATGGTTTGATATTTTTCAATCATCTGAGTGTTTGAAGTATCAGGTTCTTGTTCATTTTCAATAACTGTAGCAGTATCTGTGTTCTTCTCTAGATTTTCTTCATCTAAAACCTCAATTATTTCCTTTTCCTTATCCACTCGATTAAGCTTAGGTTTCTTGTGTTTCTATTGTCGTTTCAGCTATATATGTGCCTTCTTCTCTGATTCTCTTTGTGGTCTTGTCCTCTTGATTTACAGTCTTCAAAGTGTGACTAGTATCACCTTGTTTGACTGTTTCTATTAATGTATTTTCCAACCATTTTGTTTGGTTGACAAACTTTTCAATTTCAGGATTATTATCATGGATATAAGGGGTAAATTTTCATTTTACCCTCATCTTACTGATTATTCCATAAGGATCATAGTTCCACAAGAAAATTTCATCAAACTTATACTCTAACAACTGTTTTGCTGCTTCTACACCTACTTCCCTGTGATTGCAAATGAAAGGACCCACCTGGTTTTTCAATTTGAATTGAGTCTTCTTTTTAGAACCCAAAAAGTTTATAGAGTTTGAGTTTAGAATTTGTCTTATATACTCTTAGGCAAACACTCCAATTGGAAAGTATTTTGGCAATTTATAGGGCAAGAGGTTTGACCCATAAACTCTAATCTCTGTGTGATTTTGGTAAAGGTACCAATCACCAGTTTTGCTTTGCTCTGAAGCTGTAACACTTTCTTTATCTCATTACTTATCCTTGGTTGTACACTTTTTGTAAGCATGTTTATCAATGGGTAAACAAAACAGTCTATGAAATCTGCATAAGAGAATTCTGTTGATTCTTTTATGATTAGAGAAGTCCGAAAAATGACTAACAGTGGATTACATTCTACATCCATTTCTGAAGGGTTATTGGGAATTTATCTGCTTGGAAGTAAATGAACATATGAAAAAGGAAAGAGGTATATCTGAAAACACCTTCAGTGGGAAGCTTTACATGCTGATCATGGATACTATTAGCTATATACTCAGCATAGTTATAAATGACAGAAGGAGGTTGACCAGGCACAAAAGTAGATAGAAAACCAAGTATAGCCTCATCAATGTGCTCATCATTAAAGTATTCGAGGATAAAGGATAACATTGAAATAACATGTCTTGATCCTTCAGGGAATTTGGAGGATGAGTATGGAGGGTTAATCTTTGGGATTTCCACATATTTAGGCATGAATGTTTGGAATATCTGAAATCTTTTATGGAAATCTAACTCCAGATAAAGCTTGGTAAGAGTTTCTATAGACAATGTGACTGCATTAGGATATGGTTTTAACTGAAGCATTAGGTTTATAGATTCTGCAGTAATAGTGAACAATACCTCTTTTTCAGTATTAACAATAGCTCTTTGGTCAGGGAAATAGTGGGCTTGACACAGTCTAATGAATTCTAGACACTGATGGGTATGTGGAACTACATATTTGGGGAAATTGGACTCCCAAATTTGAACTTCATCTCCCTAATCTAAATATTTTTCTAAACTCCAACAATGGAGATCAAGAAGATTGAATTCAGTTAATGGATTATTTATTTTATAATCAATATAGGCTAAAGGTGTATGCTCAACATCTACAACAGGAGGTTGTAGTGGATTTATGGCAATGGTGCTTTTAGAAGCCATTTCTAGGTTTGTTCTTGACAACTTTGACCTCTGGATTTAAAAACTTTGTTTTTAGGTTTTTTATACACTTCTGTAAGCTTAGACTATTTATAGAAGGTATTTTTGAACAACAATAGGTAAAATTAGGTTTTCTTCTGGTTCTAACTTTCAATGCTGCTCCAAAATCACTCTTCAGACCTTTTTACAGTCTCAGGAAAGTTTTAACAAGGGTTTACTGCTCTTCTTTGGATAAAACAAACCTAAAGCCTTCTAATTTATGCATAAAAGGGGTTCTGAGCATTTATAAAAGGGTTTTAGCCATTCAAAGGGTTTCTTAAAGGTATGCAAATGATTAATTTTCTTCAATTTGCTTAAAACATGTTACAGTCTTCAGAAAACTGTAAATTTATCAGGGTTTTTGCAGAAAATATGACTTTTGAAGGCAATAAAGGTATTTCCATAGGCAAACAGGCTTTACGAGGCTCAAATTCACAGAATGCTTCTTTTCAAATGATGTGAGGGTATTTTCCTTGAAAAATACCTATTATTTTAGGTATTTTGACTTGGAAAAAGAGTTTTTGTAAGTCTGGGATCTTTCAGAAGCTTTGATGAATTCCTTTGGAAGTAGACTGGAAGATTTAGGCAGTCTCAACAACAATTTTAATGGATTTCTGGTTCTTTGAGCATGTAGACAGGGCGATAGCACTTTTTCCTTTAGTCGGGAACAATCAAATTAACAGAAAATGCAGAAAAAAGGTTAAAAACGCGTGGATTGGAAGTTTTATAGAAAATTTGGGTTTAAACAATAAATGCATTCAATGCGGGTCAAGTTGAATGGAGGCGGTTTGGCGCGGGAAGGATAAAATACCACGAAGCGGTTATCGCAACATGAGAAGGCGGTAAATGGTTTTTCGCAAACAAATGCGATCCAATTGTTTTGCGCCACGTGGAGGAGAGAGGGGAGGGCAATACTTCCCATATCGCAAATCCAAAATGGATTAATGATCGCGCTCTTTAATTTGCGATATGTGTTTCAGACTGTCGGATCTGGCGGAGGAGATGTGAATGGTTCTGATTTGTTGATGGAGTTGCTCGGTGTATGGGGCATGGGGCCCAGGAATTTTTATGTGGCGGGGTTAACTTTATATGTTTAAAACATGGTTTTAACATATAGTTTAGATGTTTAATGGGATATGCAGATAGGTGATTTACATAGCAAATAGGTGATATACATGTGTATTATAACCTTTGGGCGGGGAATATATATAACATATGTTTTTTAAACTATGGGGGAGCGAAATATGTCACGTTGGGAATTAGAACCATAGGTTAAACATTAATAAAGTGGGTTTTGAGGCTTTTAATAAAATGGATTTAATATATTACGGGGTGGGGTATTATAAAGAATTAATATATTAAGTTAAATGTTAATATGAAAATGAAGATGAACGGAAATATATATAAATGAACTAAGAAAAGTGTAAAATGAGCATTTGGGCACAATGATGGCCCCATTTTAAACATTTACACTTAATACTTAGGATAAATAGTATTTTTGTGGGTTTTTTGAATGTTTTTGTATGAAATGAAATTAATTAAGTGGATTTTTTACTTTCCCTAAGCAAAAAGTTGTTTTACCTTAGGAAAAGGGATTTTATCTTAGGAAAAGGGTGATAATGTTGAGGAAATGGGTTTTTACGAAGGGAGTTCAATACTTAGTACCAATTAGTCATTAAGCCTTGGGTCCGGTCCCAACAAAAGTCAGAGAAATGCTCTAAGCCTTTATAACTGAAGGTTTTTAATAATGGAATACTTTGAGGGAAGTGAAATTAGTAATTTTCCAGATGATATTTTATTCCTTGTGTAACTGCTTTCTACCTACCCATCATTTATTCTACCATTTTTTCATTATTTGCATGGGTGCATTTGAACTTGCAACCCTAAATCCATTTTTCTTTTAAAGCATAAACTATTTAATTCTAACCTTTAAACTGTTGAGCTCCTCATTTATTCTCTAACTATCTACTGATTTGTCAAGTTTAAACTGTTTGACAAATCTTTATTCTCTATCTATAAACATGAAATTTAAAGCATGAAAAAGTTAAGATTAAAATATTTAACTCATCATGGATTATGGCATTTTGAACAAGTTGCACATAATCATTATTTTTGCAATAAAAGTAAAAGTAGTGGCATTTTGACTTGCATCACTTTCATGTCTTATTCTTATCTCTTTTTTGTTTGGAGTCCATTTTTTATTCTTTTTGATCATTTTCTTTTCAAGTCCTTTGATATTTCTTTTAGGAATTTTACCCTCTTTTCATTTTTTATTATTTTCAAATATGGGAAAATAACTTGCAGAAAGCAAAGTATGTACATATTTACAAGACTAATCATAGTCAATTAAAAAATTATGAACCCTATTACTATAGGACCCTAATAGAACCCTTATCCAAATGACAGGCAAGTCAGTCAGACTGCCTCTCATCACTGAAGCTCCATAGGCTATTGCAGTGTCCCCTTGAAGTCACTGCGCTGCTGCAACTTTGCACTGCGTAAGAAAACCTCCTCTGTGCTGCCTCTATAATGCTGTTGTATCTGCACTGCGCTGCTCCTTCTCGAGCGTATCAGCCTCAAACTCTGCTTCATCTATGATATTTTCACCCACTGCTCCTATCATTCCTTGCTACTGTCTTAAGGCTCCCGTAGCTCGGATGTGATCCAAGAGTTGGGCTACTCAAGGATCTCGCCACCACTATGTAGTTTCTCTACAGATCAATATTGCCCCACCTCTGTGGTTCATGAGTGCACATGGCTAGGTCATCATTGGAGCCATCATCTACTACAATAGCCTTGGAACTAAGCTTCCTTGTCCTTCTTCCTTTGAGGAAAAGTGCTAGCAAAGTGTCCAAGTTCATCGCATTGGAAACATTTTATCTTTGACAGATCACCCTTCTTTTTCCCTTGCTGCTTCTTTGATGCCAAGGCTACATCTTCCTCTTCCTCCTTCTTTACCTTGCCCGCTATGGTGTTGGTCTGCCTCTTGGTCATTCGGCGGATCTCCTCTTGTCAGAGGATAGCCCACATATTGTCCTAGTTAGGAAGGTTCACTTTGCACAAAATACTTTGGACAAATGTTTCCCAGTCCTTTGTGACAATATTAAGAGCAGTCCTCACCATGACATCATCCTCCACCTTGACCCCCATGCCAGTCAACTGATCCTGGATCAACTGCATTATGAATAGGAAAGGATCGATTTCCTCTCCCTTGGACATCATAAATAACCTCAGCTAGTTCGCTAGAAGCATCTTCCTTTGGACAGACTTCCCTTGATACAATGCAATTAAAGCTTCCCACATCTCATGAGCCATCGACTTCTCATCTATGTGTGGTACCACATGATATTAAACCCCATCCATGATGGAGCACTTGGCATGTACCACTGCTTCATTATGCTCTGCCAGGAGTTTTGCATCGGTTGGTGTAGCCAAGACTTTCTCTGCATGCTCCCTCAAGACATATGCCTCTAGGACTACCAGGATTCTGGCCTTCCAGATAGAAAATTTGGACAGGCCGTCCAACCTATCTTGATCACGCAGTCTGTGTGGTGCCATCTCCTTAGATCTACTTTTTTGGAACAACTCTCCCTCTCCTTGCTTCTTAAAAATAACTCAAATTTAGGGTCCTCGACGAAAAGGCATCCTCTGCTCTCTTTGATAACTGATTTCCTCCTTGGAAATGTGGAAAACACAATGAATCAACTCTCTTTGATCACCCTACGATCGATCCTTAGATTTATTTTGGCAAGAAATCTGTTGAGCAGCTGTTCTCCTCTCTCTCTTTGTCAACTTAGATTAGGTTTAATTCTGCACCGACAGAATCTTCACCCCACCAGCAACTATTGAATATTTGCAGCTCAGCTTCCAGTTCATGGCATTCTGCACATCAATCAATTTCTGGACTTTGTCACCTTGGCTGGCCTCTGCATGAGCAGACTGGCTCAACGCAGCGACTTCACAATGCAGGATGCTCCTGCGTCCCTCTAAGAGGCACTGCGCTGTCTCTGTGTCACCTAGCTGGGATTGCGTTAGCCCTTGCATGGTTCTTGCTACCTCTGCGTCCTTCTGCTGCCGCGCTGCCCTCTCCGGTTTCTCTGTTGCTGCTACTGATTTCTGCAACACAAATTTCTTCAGCCTTCTTGCGAGAGATCCAAATTGATCTGCAATCACTCTAATACCATGTGAAAATTTCTTAAACTTAAGAAAACCTAGTGTTAAATCTTGATTTACTTCTCCTACTTCATAATTTATTAATCTAAAAATTTAGCATTAACATCGAAGTAAATGCAGTTAACAACCTACACATACAGATAAAATAATGAATAACATGCTCATATAAAAAGTGACACGCAAAGATTTTTTGGACAAATGTCCTTGGAAAAACCCAATGCGGGAAAAACGGTGCTGCTAGCTTCTAGAGGGTTTTTATTATTATGAAGATTCTAAGTACAACAATCCTTGGCACCAAAACTGGCTAACCCTATAGAGAAATATAAATGGCAGCAATACCTCTATCCGAGAGACAATAAAATATGACTGAGTCACAACCTCAAACGGGATTTACAGAACTTAGCCCCTTTCCAGCCTATGGAAACCCCATCACTGCTCTGAAGTCCTCTGCATCAGCCTGACTGGCCTGCGTTAGCCTCTGCATTTATCAGGAACGTCCTACGTCACCCTAGAAGGGGTTATGCTGCCCCTCCGCTGCCCTAAATGGGCCTACATTAGCCTTCCTTGGCTCGTGCTGCCTCTGCACTACCCCTGCTGGGCCCTTGGCTAGACTGCGTAGCTACTGCGTCTGCGCTACTCTAGAATGCTCCTTCTCTGCGCTCGTTGTACTCTTGGCCTGGGAAAAAACCATCCCGCTTGCCAATACTACCCCTCGTTGCAGCTGAAACACTTTTGAAATTCTTAGCGAACGACGCCCTAGAATATCAACTTAGCTTCAGTTCTCTGCTAGTGTGTGTGTGTTCTCCAACTGACCCCAAGCCCTTCTCTTATAATTTTCTCATTGAAACATCAACGGCTGTGATCTAATCTCTAATCAATAGCTAAGATTAGAAGTTGCTTGATCCGTGTCACTTAAGTCCTTCTCATCACATGTTTAATTTAATTCACTTTAATATTTTAATTTTCCTAAGTTAGACTTAGGGTCCTTAGTTAAAAATATTAAAACTTAAACTAGATGGAATTCTTCTAAACTATTTTTGGGTCTTGGAGATCTCATGTACTCCATCTCCTCCAAAAATTTTGGGAGCTAGAGCACATTTGATGCTACCCCAACACCCAAAAATCTCAACATCCTGGAGTGGTCATCAATAAACGTGACAAATTTTTTGACACGACTGAGAGCTCTAGTGGCCATTGGTCTGCAGATGTCCGAGTGTATTAATCCCAACACACTTTTAGCCCTATTGCTACTTCTGGTGTACACTGCCTTGGCATATTTCACCAATACACTCACTTTGTAGATGTCATCTCGCTTGGTGCTTAATTCTGGAGCTCCTGTGACGTTATTCTTGAGAATTCTCAAAGCCCCATGGTGTAAGTTCCCCATTCTCATGTGCCATAGTTCATCCAAATCCTTCTCATCATTTCTTCCTATCAACGCCATTGGGTATTCGAGCTGCAACTTATAGAGTTAATTTCTCCTGACTCTAATTTGTGCCTTCTTCTTCCAACTTGAGTGTTTGACGTATACTATTTTGCCAATGAAGTAAACGTCATAGCATTTATTTTGAATATGAGACACAGAGAATAAGTTCATCCCCAAACTAGGCACATGGAGCACATTGGTGGCCCGAAGCTTATTACCAGCTTTAGTTTGAAACACTATGGTACCTTTTCCAACATGGGTTCATTTTTTCCTTATTGCCCATGGTGATTTGAAAGTTCATCTTCTCTTCTCGGTAGCTGGAGAAACATTCTCGTGCCCCCATCATGTGTTGAGAAGCTCCACTATCAATATACCAGATCTCTGGAGAAGTAGAGCTTGACAGACAAACAAATTCTTCTTCCAGTCTGGATGCTAATACAGAGATGTCGTGATCCATTTGTTCTTTCCCTTTTCTCTAGAGAGCTACGTGAACCCTTCCGAGTTACTGTTGCAAAAATGTCCGGTCTTCGTTCCATTGCAGGTTATCCACTCATGTTACTCATCTCAGGCTCTGATACCATGTGAAAATTTCAATCCCGAAATACTACTACAGTGATAGATTTATTTCTACTACTTATTCTTATAATAAGTTATTTACAAAATTCTTCCAGCAAACTTTGAAATAAACACTACTGCAGTAATCACTCAAGTATATGTAGAGAAAAAAATAGTAAACAATGCAAGCATAAGAATAAATCACATAAACATAGTGATTTTTGGAAAATTTTCCATGGAAAAACCAATGTGGGAAAACCGGTGCAACAGACGAGGGTTTATATATTAATCTTCAACATTGAATTATTTACAAGAAAAGTCTGGTAGAAATAACTGAGAAAACTTCTCGATATGCACCTGAGATAATTCTTCTTCAATCCTTCGAAGAATTTCTGACACCCGAGGGGTTCACTGGCCCTCCCCGTGTCAGTTTGCGTACCTTCTGCGTATCTCTTTACATAGAGCCATCGTAAGCCTGCGTCACTACAACGTGAGGCCTCTGTGATGCTCCTGAGTGCTTCCTTTTTGATTCTCTGTTTCCTCCTTACCTCGTGCCTTGACACTGATGGTGCCCTCTACTTCCTTTGCCATTGCAAATCTCCCTCTGAAATCAAATTCTATTCCTTCAAAATCGACTTCCCTCGGGTTACTGAACACTTGCCTGGCTTGATTTCCAAATGGCCCTCAAGTCTTCTTTTATAATCTCCTCGTTGACAAATCAACGACCCAAATTAAAAGACTAATCAATGGCTAAGATTAACACTTGACTTGATTTCCGTTTTCTAGAAGATTCACACTCTATGTTATTAATACCCATTAATTATTCAATTTCCGTAAGTTTAAACTTAGGGTCCATATTAAAATAATTAATTATTTTAATAAAAAACAGACTGAGTGGAATTTCCACAAACTATTTCTGGGTTCTTTAGAATACTGGTGTCTAAGCCTCCTCTAAAATTTGAGACTTAGATCACTTTATGATGCTACAAAAATCAACAGTTCAATAGTAAGATTCTTCAAATTTTGCATTTCTTCAATGGTAGATATTTTTGAATGAATTTTGGAGTTAGAGATCTTAAGATTTTCTAAAAAAGCATCGAATATTTTACTTCATCACCAAGATTTCTCATTGAGCTAACGTTCTGATCTACCATAAGAAAGAAAGTTTAAATACTTAACCAAACTAACCAAACATCATCAATAGCTCATACTGCAAAACCCTAAAATGTATACATGATTCTTACAAAACACATCCATGTATGAACACACTTCTCATGTTTGACACCTGTGTTCAGATTCTAAAATTTCACAGAATGTATACGTGACTATCCAGAAGCCGATCTGTGTATGTACGCATCCTCTCAGAGGAAAACCAATGTATAGATATGTAATCACTGAATCATACTTTCGCTGCAACCAAAACATCTATCAAAACCAAACTTTCAACATATACACTATTACAAACACACATCATTATACCATAATCATAGATCTATCAAATCATAAATGGATTAACCAATATGTATTCATTTTAGATGTATCAAATTTGATTCATTTTCATACTCCCTGGTGCACACCTGTTTCAGATAAAGTCATTCATAAACAATTCATCACTTGCACACTTAACACCTTGATCTCCCTCTCCTTATATAACATAAGTATTAGCCAATAACTTAGACTAATCCATTAGTAATGATGATGGTATTCTTTGACGAGATCAAATATCTATTATAGTGCTCATTATTATGGGCCAATACCATGGTAAAGACCCCTGGTATTCAAAATACCATGGTTCGGATTATGTACACAACTTCTCTTCATCATACCTGCGCATGCACGTGATCTTGCTTCACAAGAGCCGCATATACTTTCCCAAACTTCACCTTTATCATTCCTTTGTTCATATAATTTTTAGCATGTGTACCATCCTACATAATCATCCTGTTACCATAATGTTAGCATATTTATCAAGTAGGTTTCCATTAAAAAAAACACATTAGCCACAATGCCAATAATTACAAACCAAAAATGACTTGGTGAAGCTCAACTTAAAAAAAACGAGAGGAAGGAGAGACAAAGACCTTAATGGCTTTTGTAGCATCAAGACTAGGGTATCTTGGCCTTGTACTAGGTTCAATTACCTCCTCAATATACACCAATCGAGCATTCATTTCCTTGAGTTGCAACACAATATCATCTAGAACTAGAATAATTTCCTCTTTTGCATAATTCCTATTTAAAAAGACCCTGCCTAGTGTTGAAATGTGTAACTAGGTTCAATATTCATAAGATATGAAATGTACTTTTGATTCTTGTATATTGTAAAATGAAAGAAATTTTTTATTTTTATCTTTGTAGCATGGGTTTCATGCTCAAGGTAATTTTATTTAGAGGTCAAGCACCCATTGAGTGCTTCTAGGGTTTTTCCTAGGGTCAAGAAGTCAACAGAGTCATTGTCATATGAAGAAGACCCCATTGGACACATTGTAACATGTCAAAAAAATTATTTTTGTACTTAAAAGTGTCGAAATACCCTCCAAGACCAAGTCGGCCTGACAGCAAAGAAGTCAACCTCATTAGGGCATGTCGTCCTCCTTGGAAGCATATATATAGGTGGGATCTCAACCTCCTATGGACACTGACTCACTTATCATCATTTAAGAGAAGGAGAAGCAAAATAAGGCTAGCGAAGAAAGAAGAAGGACAAAGGACAAAGGTTTGGGTTATTTCTCTCTCTCTCTCTCACGTGCGAAGGAAGGTTAGGGTTTTGATGCTGTAAGGCCGAAGTTGAGGAAATTGCAGAAAGAAGGTCGACGAAAGGATTATTAGTGTTGGTCAAATTTGTCATTGATGTCAATATAACATTGTTGGATATGGAAAATATTCTTGTGATACATGAATAACCCTTGTTGCCCTAACCTCATGCAAAACCTAGGAGAAAACCCTAAGCATGAGATGATGAGAATTCCTAGCTTGTTTAGACCATGAAATCCCAAGGGTTTTCATAAACCATGAAAACCCTAGATTGTTGATGCATGATCTAATACCGAATGAAGCGCTAGATGCCCATAATGCTCTAGAATATGCCTTAGCCCTAACATATTGATGCAGGTCCTAAGTATATGGAACCATAATCCTATGAAGAATACCTTCACATACATGAATGAAGCCCTAATCCTTATTAAAGAAGAACACATGTGAAGAACCCTAGCCCATGTCCTTGATGAAGATAATAATGGCATTGATGATTGTTGAAGGTCACATTTGGAGCTCTAATGAAGAAGCCTTAGATACCCTAATCCTAAAAACTTGATGGCCTCAGTCTATGATGAAGGAGCCCTAAACATAAAATCCTAAAAGATTCCATGACTAAAATAATTATGACAGTTCACAAAATATAATTTTATGGATGGAAAACTAACCTCATCTAAAGGTGGAATTGGCATTGGCTTGTAGAGGATTTTCCCTCTTTCCTATGAGCTATTACTTGTCCTCTAACTCCTCATAGTTTGAGAGAATTTTTTATTTTTTTTTCGAAGTTAAAATATTATATTCCTTGATGCTAGCCAACCTAAGCCTACCTATACATGTTGACCTCTCCTCCAATAGACGTGACTATTCATCATAACTCAAAAATAGTATAAATACAAGTTAAAACTCCTCATTTCAGGCATCATTTTCGGTGATCATTTCAGAGACAAGACACAAAAAAACAAGGAGGTTGAGAAGGATATACTTGGGCTATTGAGTTATCATTCAAGTGAAATATACAGTCACCTAAAGAAGTGAAGAAATCACACAGACATGTGATACACTAACTCGGTTGTGTGAAGAATTAGGTCTGAGACAGACCACATATCCAAATTGAAGGAGAGTCAAGTTTGAAGAGTAGCAAGGAAGTCGAGCTGGGAAGGTTTTTGGCATACTTTTTTGGGAAGGGTTTCTGGTTGTTTGAAGTATGTTTTAAGGGAATAGTGTTGGTATATTAAGTGTTGAATTACAATTTTGTGAAGGGCGAATTTCAGGTTTGTTGAAGAGGTCGAGATGCAGCCTTATTGAGTCCAAGTCTCATGCCCGTTGAAGAGGCCAATTTGCAGCCCTATTGAAGCTGAGTTCAAGGAATAATGTTGAGGACGAGTTATAGTAACTTGAAGGCCTGTCTTGAGGGCTGAAGTGCTGGTGTGTTGAGGGCCAAGTTCAATAGTTAAGGAGACCAAGTCCTAGCCTTGTTGGGGGTCTTTTTAGAGAAAATTTCCGAGACCAAATTCAGTGTTACTCTTGTTGTATTTTTAGGAGACCGAACACTGTTTTGAAGGCCACGTTTTAGCCCTGAGTCCATATGTTGTTGAGTTTCAGTATCTTTTAAGGGCTAGCTGCAGGCCAAATTCTGTCTTTTTGTGGAGGCTAGTTTATTGTCCTACCCGAGTTCTGTTAAAGAGGGCAAGCCGCAAGGTTTGACCGAGTTTTGTTAAATAGGTTAGGTTGAGGTGTGTGGATGAGCAACTCTTGAAGAACCTTGTGGATCATCTTTTGAGAATACTTAATATTTCATTTGAAGGAGTCTTATTGAAGAGTTTTCTTTCTCCCTGAAGATAATTTGGAAGCATCTTGGTTAGTCATCTTGTGAAGCAAATCTATAGACACCTCCAAGAAAGAATCCTTGAAGAAAATCCTTGGATCCTTGCCAGCCTATTTGGAGTCAAACCTTGAAGTTGTTATTGAAGAATAATTAAAGAAGACTTTATTGAATACACATTGAGGCATCAACACACATTTTTGTAAATCCCTTAAAGTTTTGGAGCATACCTTGGAGAAATCTTTCATTGTCTTGGATAATTCTTGTAGCAACTTATTAAAGACACCTTGAGGCACCCTTGGAGACCATGATGCATTGAAGCCATCACGAGGTAACCTTGGAGATTTTGTTTGGGTACCATGAAGAGCTGTGGAGACACCTTAATGAGAAGACAAAGTTGTCATTGATGAGAAAAGTGCCTTGGCGATATTTTGAGGGCAGTGCTAAAGGTGAAGATATTGTTAGGGCTCCTTGCAAAAGTAAATGAGAGCCATGAAGAATCATTAAACTTATCTTGATGAATTGAAGTTGTGGGTTGGAGCCCTTGTTGGAAATATTGTCATTGATGGCAATGGAGGAAGCAAAGACAGAGACAGACAATGGAGGCAGAAAAGAAGCA